>JAJOZX010000138.1:72500-672500 GCA_023014485.1 Bathynomus jamesi | reverse complement strand
CTTTCAGATATTCCCAAGATGCCAAAATTGAAGACAAGAGGTCAGTCGTCATGCCACTTGAGCCTGTTAGTCGGTACAGGCAAGGAGCTTCCCGTATCAGAACTACCAACAGTGCGAGACATACTAAGACTTGGGTTACTCCTTCGTGAACAAAATACAAAGGATAAAAGGAACTACACAGAGAAAGAGCTCATAAGGGACATGATTCCCCCTCTTCTGCATCAGTGGAAAAAAGCTAATGTGTTATTCAAATCACCTGTACTCAATCAGTATAGAACTATTGAGCTAAAATTAACAAAGCTGTGGCACAAAGCAGTTGAGACATCACTTGGTAAAGGAAAATAGCAAAGAAAAATAAATTTCTGCACACACTTGATACTCTTCTTGACATTTTTAACTGCCAGTGTCCCATAGAGTTGTGTTCTGAAGCCAATTGTTCTCCCTCATGCAGAAGAGAACCTCACCCTCACATTGATTGTCGCTGTCCTCGTGAGAAGAAGATCCCTGCTTTGGAGCTGGCTTTCATAAAGGCGCAGAGAACAAAGGCAGGAGGCCAAGGAAGTATGCAGATTGGTTCGGCAGATTATTCAGAAACCAAAAAACAGATTGTTATTGCTAAGAAAAAGAGAAAATCCGAGTGAGGGAAGAAAGAAAGAAAAAGAAGAGTGAAGAAGCCACCCAAAGAGATGAAGAGCTCTATCAAGAGGTTTCTCACTTCTTTGAAAGCTCTTCAGATGAACAGAAAGAAGCAACATCAGATGATAGCTCCAAAATGCCATCTGAACCTTCGCCGAAGAGAATGAAATACAACACTAAAGACATCTCAAACATTGCCCTTGCCAGTATTCGCCACCATACGGGGCTACGAGAGACTGCAGAGATTGCTACTGCCGCTTGGATAGATACAGGCCTCATCAGCCGAGAGGATACATCCTTAGTGATAGATCATAATAAGATAAGAGCAAAGAAAAAATAATGAAGGAATATCTGATCAGCATGAAAAAGATTTGAAGGAGGAAGGTCTCTCTTGCCTTTTGTTTGATGGAAGAAGAGATGACAAAAGTTCTCCTAGAGGTAGAGGGAATGTACAGAAAGTTTCCCAGTCTCATCAAAGAAGAACACTACTCTGTGTGTTCCGAACCTGGTGGCCGCTATTTGTTTCACTTTGTTCCTGAAGCAGAAGTAGAAGGCAAGAAACATGCAGAGGCAATTGCTGATCAAATAATATGTTGGCTTCAAGAAAGAAGACTTGACAGTTCACTGCAGGCCGTTGGTGGAGACTCAACTGCGGTGAACACTGGATGGCAGGGCGGTGTTATAACGCATTTAGAGAAAAAACTTGGAAGAAGGCTTGTTTGGATTGTATGTGATTTGCACAAAGGGGAACTACCTCTTCGTCGTCTCATCCAGGAACTTGATGGTCCTACAAAGAGCAACAACAAGTGGTCAGGCCCCCTTGGCAACATGCTAGATGAAGCAACGGAATTAGAAATAAAAACAAAATTTCCAAAGGTCGAAGTAGGCCCTCCCCTTCCAGTGTTGTCTGAAGAAGTTATCAAAGACCTCAGCACGGATCAATCTTACGCTTATCGTATTGTTCAAGCAATCAGATCAGGAGAGTTGCCTCAAAATCTGGCTCTCTTGGAGATTGGACCCGTAAGTCACAGTCGTTGGTTAACTACAGCGATTCGTTTCTGCAGGATTTGGTTTCCAAACATGCACTGAAGGGCAAAATGCTACAGAATTTGATGTTGATTGTTGAATTTATTATTGGGTTTTATCTTCCTCACTGGTTCAATGTAAAACTTAATCCAATGTGGATGGAGGGGCCCAACCACATCTTGTTTCAATTACAGTTACTGAGAACCCAAAGGAAAGTAGTGGTAGACATCGTGTTACCTGTGGTGAGAAGGTCCGCTTGGTATGCTAGGCCAGAGGCAGTTTTGCAAGCAATACTATGCAGCCAATGTACTAAAGAGCGAACTGAGGCTGTGGAAATCATTCTAAAGCTTAGAGGAACATCACTAGATGATGACCAGCTGGGAGACTGCTCTGTTCAGACAAGGAAGGTACCTCCGATAAACGTCAATGCCACGAAATTGTCAGAATTAGTTAACTTGAGTTCGGAAGTTTTGGAGCCACCACTGACAACATGTATAACAAACAAAGAGTTAACACAACTTAAAGAGGCCCCAATGCAAGTGCCAAAGTGGCCTTCTCACACTCAGAGTGTGGAGAGATGTGTGAAAATGGTCACAGAAGCAGCTAGTCAAGTTTACAGTCACGAGAGGCGAGAAGGCTACATCAAAGCGCAAGTAGCAAGCCGAATGCTGATGTCAAGGAACCGCAGCAAAAAGGACATGACTGCATTGGTTACTTTCAAATAAAGACTCTGAATGATATCTTATTGCCACTTTAAATGTTGATAGGATGTTTGCGCACATTTGTTATTTTGTTACGAATTTATGGAAAAATGGAATTTTTGAATTAAAATTGATGTAGGTAGGAGTTATTTTTTATTGTTTTTGAAGCAAGGATATTATTTTGTATGTCAAATGATTACATTAAATTGCTACCAAATCACATGATTTTCAATTTAGTCATTTCACCCCCAAAATTGACACACCTAGTGATAATGTATTATTTTCATTTCTGTTATACTTATGTTGCATACGTCTTATTTTTGTATATGTTATGTTTCTGTATGGAAAGAATGTAATTTGTTTATTTAGTTAGCAGCTCCTTGAAAATGTAGAAAATCATCCTTGAAAAGGCAAAATAAACTCCTTGAAACTCCTTGATTTATTTTCTCCATAATCCGTACGAACCCTGAAATCACCTACTCACTTATTCTTTTTAGGGGGGGGGATGTTTTCGTGATATGGCCAAAATTATTTTATGAAAATCAACTTTAAAAATCACTGCTTATAATCTCCCAAATGAAAACGTTTTAGTTTCCCAGTATTTTAAGGTAAATCCTATTAATTCAGAATATGGGTTTATTTCTTTGCTGTTTGTATAAAATCCATCGGCGGTTTTTGTACTCAAAAATCGTCCTACAGTTAGGGACTAGGTAGTACTCTTAAACTTAATGAATTATTATTAAAATGATATATGTTCATAAACATATAATCTTTAAATGACACATATCTGAAAACCAAAGTTATTCCCAAATTAAGAAAATAAAAATGTCAGTTTAAAAATAAGCAAAATATAGTATATTGTTTCGTCCATTCGCTTCGTTGGTACCGTATGCATCTGAAGATTGATGACGGAATTGGTCCGGAGCCATATTTGTTTTAATAGTATGAAATAAAGTATAGTCAAGCGTAAAAGAGTTAATATGAGCTTAAGATATGATAAAAGAAAGTTGTTTTTTTTGCATTATTTGATCAGTTTTAGGCTTATATTTTAAATAAAATTACTTTTGAGCGACATTAAAAAAAGGTTTGGAGGAGTCAATGTTATATATATATATATATATATATATATATTATGATGACTTTAAATATCGGTTTATTACCTGGGCAGAAGTAATCAAAGCCATTTATAGCACCTAATGGACTATCTACCGTTGATATACGAGCATTGACATACACGGTGAACCAAAAGTAGGTGGACAGTAGGTTGAATACGGTTTGTGTTATATTATATTATAACTATGGTGTTCATTATAACTATGGTGTTTGTGTTTTATTATATTAAATATTATAACTAAATTTATTTAAATTTTATTTTGTATTATAGTATACAAAAAAATTAAATATGTATTCTCAAAATAAACGTTATCATTTACTGTCCACCTACATTTGGTTCACCCTATATTTCAGAGGTGGTTTTGACTGAAAACGCGAATCATTTTTAGCGCACCCCATAATTTTTTTTATTTAGTTTTCCTTGTCCTGCTTGTTTCTTACCCCTTCACAACCACCAGCACGACCACCACCACCACCCCGGCGACCGAATTTGTGCCCATTGGCAAGTTTCATACTCGTAATTTGGTGCTGTTCCCCATAGTGTAAACGAAGTATTTTTAAAAATTATTATCTTTCATAATATTTTACAAAAGATTTGTAAAAGGCAGTGAAGAATCGAAGTGAAAACGTCATCAGTTTTGAAATGACATTTTTATGAGGTCAATCGAACCAGAGCCAGTGACGTTTCGATTAGACGAAGTCCATTGTCGTGAAATATGTAATGGTCGGCTATATGACATTTCTTTGACGTCACAGTTTATCGGCAAGTTTTTAGGGTTAGATTAAGTTAGGTTAGCAATTGTTAGGCTAGGTTTATTAGAATGGCGGTGAAGTTTCATGTCGATGAAGTGTCTACAAATTTGTAATAAATAACAACAGATCGCAACATCATCCGAACATGGAGGATGGTCATCCAACCAATTACTGAATAGATCTAACGTCGCTTAACGTCGTTCATCTAACGGGAAGCCGTGTTGCGACATGGCCACGACGTACGCCTCTTCTGAGTAGGATATCAAAAAGTAAGGTTAGAGGAATGTCGATAGTGAAGAGAAGAGGCTTTAGTAAAATCGTTTCTTAATATAAGCGTACGCAATTCTATTTTTAAGTTTAGGCCCCCATAATGGACCTGTTTTTAAAATAAATAATAAAGTGGATAGTATGAGGGTTTAATTGTTTGAGCCCCTTTATCGTGTATATAATTTGTCTTTGAAACTCCTTCGTATGCAGTACCGTGCGTGACTTCCCTTTGGCACGTTTTTATGCACATACCATAATCGTACAAAAGGAGTGTATGCACAGCACGGTATGTACGTTTTCTGTACTAGAACTAAAAGGTGATTGGGTTGGCGATTTAGGCGCCCGTCCAAGTCTTAGCTTAGCAAATCTCAAGTCACCAAAATGAAGTTAGTCATGAATAAGTGGAAAAGAGTTTTATGTGATTTGTTACTTAGCGTTTCTGCAAGAAAATCTTCTGCACAAGAATTCACTATCACTCTTTTTACTTTAAATCTGCGGTTGGTTACGTTTTGCACAGTGGTTCAGTGCAAGAGGGACGTATATAGGAGAGGTCTGAACGTGGTACGTATTAGATAACTTATTATTTTAGGGTTAGCTGAACCCAGATATCATTTCTCTTCGTGTGTATGATAAAATCTTAACCTCGTATGTGTTTACACGGCGTCGTGTTTTATCAAAAAATTAAAACCAGCAGCGCGAAGGAGTCGGGAGAAACGCTTGATTGATTGATTGTTTACGGTTTATCTTCGTTTTTATAGCGTCCGCTGAGGTCATTTCTTCCTTCCGAACAAAAGCTGAAACCTTACGATGAAGTACGAGCGTACCTCAAATAATGTATTGTCGGCCGTTATTGCGGGTACGAAATCGAAATCGGGGTAAAAAGGTTAAAAAGAAACTGGGCAGAGTCCAGTTTATCATCAAGGTCGTGACGTTACTTCTTTAACTGCTATATACGCGCTAAAGTCCCCAAATAAAGAGTGACAATGTGTCGGAAGCTAAATGAGTAGAAGTACCTCGAAATGGGTACAGTATTTTCTTTAAGCGACACCTATTCTTACGTATAGGTCGTACATGTGCTACATATAGTTTCGTAATGATGATTTAAAACTGTATCTTAGGTATTTTGCCCATAAGAGTACTATTAATAATTGTCTTGTAGGATGGAAGGACTACTCCTCGCACCTTTGAAAACATTATTATGAAAACAGTTATCAGTTAACAAGTTACGTATTTATCCCTTATGGCGTACATACCACAGGTGATCAGAGCTGAGTACCAGTAATGGAAGTGGTACTGGCATTGGTATTGGTACGCAGCTTTTGTATATGGTACTGATACTGGTACTTGCGGCAAAGTGGTACTGGTAATACCAACAATTTTTTTTATATGGGGGAAGGAGGGGCCAAGGGCAAATTTCCGCAAAAAACGCCCCTCCCATAGAAGAAGAAGAGAGCCAAGATCAAGGTCCGGGGTTTTCGAGATGCCTAGACACTGCGTTTGAAAGATGGGAAGTCATAGACAGGAGGAAAGGTGGATTGAGGAAGATTGTTCCAGAGTTGTCCGGTTGAGTAGATGAAAGACTGAAAATATCGATTAACCCTTCCATTAGATAGTTGGACCGAAAAGGAATGAGAAAGTGTAGAAAGTCTGGTACTGCGTGCTCTCCTTAAAGGAGGAGGCATACAGTTAGAGAGTTCAGAAGAGCAATTGTCCGTTATAATAACGATAGTAAATAGAGAGTGAGGCAACATTACGGCGAAGAGAGAGAGAGAGAGAGAGAGAGATTGAAGACAATCGGTAAGAGTCGGGGAAATGATGAGATGAAAAGCCTTTGCACCCGAAAGTGGTTATCAGTAAATTGAAAGTGGTTATCAGTAAATACCTGTACATTATCAATTTTTTAACCTACGAACAGTACCTATTTTGCAGGATGAATAACTTGACCTATAGCGAGTTAATATCAGTTAAGTTTGGTTTTATGCTCTTCTGTATAAGAAGCTGCTTAATGCAAGAACATAAAAAATTAAAAACAAATTGCTTTGCAACAGAAACTTTTAAACTTATTACGTAGGAACTTATTAGCCTTCAGAAAAAATATAACATTAATGACAGGCTTGATAAGGACTAGACTAAATTATAATTATAAAGGGTGATCCAGAGAAATGGGACCCAAAAGAAACCCCTGTAACTCTTAAAGTATAAGTCCTTTTATAAAATCATACGCATCATTCGAAAGAGGATAGTTACAAGTTTGTACAGGATTGTATAGGTTTTGACAATACAAGACAAGATAAGATACAAAACAAAATAAAAGTGTTAGTTAAAACTAACCCTTCAAGATGACTGCATGGACTGTGGAACAGCTGCGTTTCATAACTGAGCAATATTATGAGCATGGAAGCAAAGCTGGGCACTTGCGTTTTTTTTGCGGTACTGCGGTACTGCGGTACTACCGCACTACCAAACCGGTACCGCATAACGCAGTACCGCAAAGGATCGCTGAAAGTACAGGCTGTACTTTCAGCGATCCTTTGCGGTACTGCGTTATGCGGTACCGGTTTGTAGTGCGGTAGTACCGCAGTACCGCAGTACCGCAAAAAAAACGCAAGTGCCCAGCTTTGTTGGAAGAAGTGTAGTTTCAGCTCAAAGATCTTTCAAGACAAATTTTCAGATGTCAAAATCACCTTCTAAGCAGGGATGGGGAGTCGGCCAAAAACAACTGACTCCCGACTCCCGACTCCTGAGTCGGTATTTTTAAAAACCGACTCCGACTCCCGACTCCCGACTCCCGACTCTTTCCTTATCATGCTGATCTACAACCTTATAAATATTGGGATGTTTGTTTCGTAGATGGCGTTTCAAGTTTGAGGCTCTAGTTGGAGCATTAGCATGTTTCACAGTGTAAGCACTAATTTTTGCATTACACTCTTTACCATCCTTTTCTACTTGACAAATAAAAATACTTTCATCCTCATTTAGCTTAAAATATTGAAAGACTGCTGATTTTCTACTAGGCCCACGACTCATTACTAATAGGGGCTAATTAAATTAATAATTAATATATTGCTAATTTTTATATGGTACCTAGTATCCTAAAATAGAAATATGAAATTCATTTGCTAAGATTTACCAGAACAATAAATCAAATGTGGAAATGTGAATCTAGAATTAGTTCAGGAAGATATTTATTTAGGGCAGAGTAGTATTCTGGTAAATTGTTGGCATATAGAAATTGAATCAAAGAGTCGGGAGTCGGTCGTTTTTACCGACTCCCGACTCCGACTCCCGACTCTTCAAAAAAGCCCCGACTCCCGACTCCCGACTCCCGACTCCCGACTCCGACTCCCCACCTCTGCTTCTAAGAAAGTAATCCGTCGGTGTGTCAGAAATTTTTCCCTAACTGGCAGCATTGGAAAAAGAAAACCAACTGGAAGAGTGCGCACAGCAAGGATAGACGAGATCATTAACAGAACTCATGAAATTGTACAGGATAATCCTAACATAAGCATCAGACGTGCTTCTCAGCTGTTAGGAGTTGGATATGGAACAACACACCGTATATTCAAGCAAAATTTAGTGCTCTTTCCATATAAAATTCAAACAGTGCAACGACTAAACGATGGAGATTTCGCACGAAGACGACAATTCTGTCAATGGATCCAACAGAAGGTAAATGACACCACCAATTTTCTAGCAACTTTGATTATGCCAGACGAAGCCCATTTTCACTTGAATGGAACTGTAAACAAACAAAATTGTCGTTTCTGGGCAACAGAAAATCCATTGAATATTACCAAAGTCCCGTTGCATAGTCAGCGTGTAACTGTTTGGTGTGGTCTTACTACATCTCAGATCATAGGGCCGTACTTTTTCGAGGATTCCACCGGAAACACGGTCACTGTAAATGGTGATCGCTACGAAAAAATGTTGACCGATTTCCTTATTCCTAAATTAAGAGATCTTTGTCTAGAAAACAACTGGTTCCAACAAGACGGAGCTACCTGCCATACCACGAGGAACTGCATGGCAGTTTTGCGTCAAACGTTTCCAGGCGAGTTAATCTCAAGATTTGGAGACGTTGAATGGCCCGCAAGGTCTCCGGATTTTTCTCCCTTAGATTATTATCTCTGGGGATATTTAAAGAGTAGGGTCTACAGAAATAACCCAACGACCTTGCAAGAATTGAAGGCCGCCATCACAAATGAGATACAGGCCATACCACCGCACACTTTTGCAAAAGTGATGCAGAACTTACAAGCGAGAACACTGGAATGCTTGGCAACTAATGGAGCACATTTGAAAGGAGTCATTTTTAAAAATAAATATTTCATAATAAACTTGTAACTCTACTCTTTCGAATGATATATAGTTTTTATGAAAGGAATTAAATATGAAGAATGTTTGGCTTTTTTTTATGGGTCCCATTTATCTGGATCACCCAGTATTATCTTCAGTCTTCAATATCCATTGCATTTTAGGAACAGAATAGTGGCGCTAATTAGCGACGCTAGTTAATTAGTAGCGCATCCATTAGCGGCGCTATTTTTCAAAATAGCGGAACAGATAACGCCGCTACATTTTTAGGCAATGTTAGGCGCTAACCGCTAAGCGCTAATATAAATTAAAATTAATAGAATCTTAGAATGGTATTCTCTATATTACGTTGCTTTTTGCGCATAATGCTGAACGCAGAATGTATAATAATAAACAGTTTCCTGAACTGAGTATGTAAAGGAGGACAATGTCTTTCCAATAAATAAGTTTAATTATAAATATCAAATTACGCAATTTTCTTGAATACCCAATAATCATTTTAAAGATATAATTTTGTTCCCATTTAACACTATAAAAGATAATAACAAATAGCGAACGCATATAAATATATAGCCTACAAATGCATTATTATTATTAAAAAATAATACTTAGCTATACATTTCATAAAAATTTGCGCCAAAATTAGCGTTAGCGTTAACGCCGCTAATTTTAAAAACTTATAGCGTTAGTGGCGCTAGAATTTATTTGCATTAGCGTTAGCGGCGCCATATTTATCAGTTAGCGCGCGCAGCTCTGACGGTGATTTGAGTGGAAAGTCAGAAACTATCTATGCTGCATCTACCAAAGGATTTGATCTCTTAGTTGCTAACCACAGCGGAACTGAAAAGCCTTTGCTACTTTTCACATGAGGTTCATTGTCATATGCAGTGCAGGCTGAAAGAAGGCTTTCTCTGTAGAAATATTGCTTAAATGCCACAAGACCCGTAGCGAGCATTTTTTTTCTTCTAATACTTCATCAGTGCCTTCCTCAGCAGAGCCGTTTGACATTTTTTCTTCATCATCTGGAACTTCCTCAACTTCAGGCACGTGCTTTTCTTTTAAAGCAACTCTTAGCAACACTTCTTTTGCTCGTTTTGTCTCGTCCGGTGACAGTAATTTGTACCGAAGGTCACAGTAGACCCCAGCGAGTAGAATGCCGTTTTCCATCAATTGCTTTTGGCGATGCACCAATGCATCCCGAAGCCTTTGCGCCAGACCAGACTCTCCCATCTTTGCCAGAGTCATCTTTAGTTTTCCCCAGAGACTGTAAAACGCATCATGGCCTAGGAATGCTTTGAAAGTGCTCATTAACGATACTTTATTTTTTTTTATCTAAAATTCATTTTAGAAAAAGCTTAATTTATTTAATCCTGGATTCTTTTTCTAATAAAACAAGTTTTGCTATTAAGCCTAATCAGTGACTGGAGAGTATTATCTAGGTGGTAATTAAATTTAACAACAAAAGCAAATTCGCGTATAAAGAAAAGAAAGGAGTTAGTAAATAGAGAAAAAGAGAGAGGAGAATATCGTTCCCGCAGCAATAGTAGTTGAGCATTGAACAATAAGTTCCATCCTCAAGGTCAGTGCTAATTAATGTTGTGGCAAGTCGCGCTTTGTAGAGATTGCCATATAGGTATTTCTGTTTCCATTTTCTAATTCCGAAAACTTAATTCAGACTGGCTTAAAAAATAAATAATATAACGAATAACTATTCGCATTTTTAATAAGAAGAAAAATAATCTTGTGAAAATTAACAACATTGTGACATTCACACAAATTCTAAGAAAGTTTGCTACGCCCTGTTGGAGAACTCGCTAACGGTAAAATACCACCTTTGAAAGTGGCATTATCGAGCAATTAACGCTGGTACTGGTACTGCTATTTGAAAATTAATTTAAGTGGTACTGGTATTAGTATAAAGATTTGTGGTATTTTCCGGTATCTGTTACTGATACTGGTATTGGTACCCAGCCCAGCGGTGATACGCGTATGACAAGTTGAGAACCACCGAATTGCGTATCCTATATAAGCAGTACCACTGGTGCAAAGGTAATTTCGTTTCATTTAATCCTGGTACCTTTGTACTCGCACTCGGGCACTCGCTAGCTTTGTATTCCTCTTTCACTCTGGCTGGCAGCAGTAGTATGACCGCAAAATGGGAGAGTGCAGGAATGTTGCAGAGATAATGATCAATGTTGCAAAGGGGGAGGAGTATGCAATGAAGGGGGTGGGGGAATGCTGCAGGTGCAACAAGGGGTCATGAAACTTGGAGGCGGCGTTATCCCCCAAGAGAAAGAGAGAAGGAGAGAAAGGAAGAGATGATCATCTGGCAGGAGCCAAGTGCATATTAACACCAGCTGACGCCGCCGTCCTTTATAGGTTCCTAATCAGCCAGAGCCAACGGGCGCCAGTTGGGTTAATCCGCCAGTTGGCTTAGAAGGCGTAAATGGCTTGTACAAGATGAGTTGCCAAGTTGTGCTATTTTTTAATTAAAGTATATAATATTGACTGTTGGCTTAGAAGGCGTAAATGGTTTGTTCAGGTTGAGGATTGTGCCATTTATTTAATTCTTAACAGTTGGCTTAGAAATCCGTCAGTACGTTTAGAATGCGTAACCAGCCATTTGGTATAATTGTTTACAACCAAAAGAATTAAATAAAACATTACATCATTCTGTTTATTAAATATTGTAAATATATAGAAAACAAATATACATTTGAATGATCAAAAAATAATAAAATAATAATAGTATAAGAAACATGAACGAGGATTATGCATATAATAAAAAAACAACCTTCAATATAACAGTACAGGAGAAATATATATATATATATACATACACAATTATATTATGGAAATATATAGAAAATAAATATACATTTGAATGATCAAAAAAATTAAAAATAATAACAGTGTAAGAAATATGAACGAGGAATATGCATATAATAAAAAAATAGATCCGTCAATATAGCAGTAAAGGAGATATATATATATATATATATATATATATATATATACACTTATATTATGGAAATATATAGAAAATAAATACACATTGGAATGATCAAAAAACAAAAAATTAAAAAATAACTCAATACAGCAGAAATATACATTTGAATGATCAAAAAAATTAAAAATAATAACAGTGTAAGAAATATGAACGAGGAATATGCATATAATAAAAAAATAGATCCGTCAATATAACAGTAAAGGAGAAATATATATATATATATATATATATATATATATACAGGGTGTTTCAAAAGTCCCTCATTATTTTTAAAATTTTATTAAAATAGCAATTACAAGAGGAACCAAATGACAATTTGGTTGCTGAGTCTACGATTCATGAGAATTTTGGTGGCATCAAACTTGGCTTCATAAGTCTACTGGAAAGTCACTGGTACACCTCAACGTGGGCACCGTCTTTTTCGAAACAAGCTAGCCACCGTTTTACGCATTCTTGGCCGACATTGGACAACATTTCGGGAGTAACAGAAGCACACGCATTCCTGATCCGTTCTTCTAGTGTGGGGAGGACTCGCGGCTTGGTGGCGTACACTTTGCTCTTAATGTAGCCCCACAAAAAGAAGTCGCATGGGGTAAGATCAGGCGAGCGAGCAGCCCATTCGATGGGACCACGGCGACCAATCCACCGATCCGGGAACTGCTTATTCAGAAATGAGCGAACCTCACGCGAGTAATGAGCAGGGGCACCGTCTTGCTGGAAAATGACTTCTTGCATGTCAGCTACAGCTGACATTTGGGGATGCAGAACTCCTGAAGCATACGAAGGTAATTGTCTCCGTTGACGTTCACGGAATTTCCATCTTGATCCCGGAAGAAGAACGGACCAATCAGCCCAGCTGAGGAGATGGCACACCAGACGACCAATTTCGGCGTGTCCCTTTCATGTTCACGGATCTCCGCAGGATTGTGAGTTCCCCAGATGCGGGTGTTGTGCCGATTGACGCGACCAGAAAGGTGGAAGAGAGCTTCGTCGCTGAACCACATGTGCTCCAGGATCGATGGGTCTCTTTCGTAGTGATGCAGCAGTGTCTCACACATCTCCACCCGGCAATCGTAGTCTTGAGGTTCCAGCTTCTGAACCACCTGGATCTTGTACGGATACAGCTTGAGACCACGCCGCAAAATCCGTTGGATAGATGTCGCGCTGATGTTCAGTTCCGCAGCAGCTCGCCGAATGGACTTTCCTTGACTCTGAGTAAACGCCTCACGGACAGTTTCGACATTCTCCTCACTCCGCCCACTTCGAGGTCTTCCTGATCGTGGTTTGTCCTTTACGGATCCGGTCTCCATAAACTTCCGGTGGGTGGCGACGATGGTGCTCCTATCCGGTGCATAATGCTGTCCGTAGACTGTTCGGAATCGTCGCTGCACTTCGACCACAGATTGAAAAACCTCCTGCCATGCAGCGATTTTACACCTCTGCTCTAGAGTCAGCATGGTAGCAGAAGAAAACGGAGCAAAACTTCAAATGTAGACTCAAACAAATTCTCAACTACTGAGTAAGAGTTTACCACAAGATGAACGTCGTTGGTCGATTAGCTGCAAAGAAAATTGAAAATCAAATTAGTGAGGGACTTTTGAAACACCCGGTATATATATATATATATATATATATATATATATATATATATATATATATATACACACACAATTATATTATGGAAATATATAGAAAATAAATACGCATTGGAATGATCAAAAAACAAAAAATAAAAAAATAACTATCAATATAGCAGAAATATACACACGCAATTATGTTAAATAAATAAATACATACACTTTATCTTCTACCGCACGAAATAAAAATAAGAAATACAAAACGTATAGCCATCAATATAGCAGAAATATATACACACACACAATTATGTTAAATATATAAATACATTTCACTTTTTTTCAAAACGCTAAACACACTTAATCGAGTCTACAATCAGGGCTGTGGAGTCGGCACATAAAAAACCGACTCCGACTCCGACTCCTCAATTTTTTGTCTATCCGACTCCGACTCCGACTCCGAAGGTATATTAATTCTAAATCTGCTATGATGATAATTACACAATAGGCATTTCATCACCACCACGTGAAGCATCATCATCTGTGGTCATTGTTACGGTAACTTTGTCTGTAGTAAAGAATCTTGTAAGTGGTGCTTGTCGTTCAGTAGATTTCTGATCTTTTGTTAACTTTGAAGTAGTGGGAAGGTTTTTATTACTATCTTTCTCAATGACAACTTCTAAAATTTTGGGATGGAAACACTGCAAATGTCTTTTCAAATTTGATGCTCTGGTTGGTGCATTTTTATCAGAGCTAGTAAAACCACTGATTTTTGCTTCACATAATTTTTCATCATCATCATCTTCTATCATACACTGACACACGAAATGTTTCCCATCTGTGGTTATTGTAAAATATTAAAAAACTGCAGACTTTGTTGGAAGTGTCTTTGCCATTGTGAAAGGGATTTTAGACTTGAAAGTTAAAAACTTATGAAATTTAGAAAGAACTCGAAATTAAATAAGCATTAAAAATAAAAAATATCTGAAAAGAAAAAATGAATTAATGGCATTAGTGTCTGAAATGGAAAACATTGTGTTTATTATTTAAGTGGTTTAACCACCATAGCTGCCAGTGATATCACACACAAAAACATATTTTATTAAAATTTATATTGAGGTCGGAGTCGGTACATTTTTACCGACTCCGACTCCGACTCCAGCACCACCAAAATTGCTTCCGACTCCGACTCCGACTCCACAGCCCTGTCTACAATTACATCGTTATTGCTCTGCATTACGCAGTATACGCGGTTTAATAATATTTCACCGCTTAAGGTATAGGGATACCAATACTCTACAGGGTGTCCCGTAAGTCTGGACCCATAGGGAAAAATAATAAAATTACAAAATAGTCCAAAAATTTATTACATAATCTGTTCAAAGTGTCCGCCGTTGTGTCGCACACATAGTTGAAGACGCAATCTCCACTGCGACAGCACTTTCTGAATCACAGTCGCAGAAATTTCTTGACACGCCTCCACAATGCGTGCTTTAAGGTGGAAAATGTTCTGAAGTTTGACCTCGTACACTTTGGCTTTCAAGTGGCCCCACAAATAAAACTCCAGCGGAGTAAGATCATAATAAAAAATAATAAAAATAATAATAAAAATAATAAAAAATATATTATAAATAAATTTTTGGACTATTTTGTAATTTTATTATTTTTCCCTATGGGTCCAGACTTACGGGACACCCTGTATATAAAGGGCCTTCATATCGTTCAGTACTATTTTTGTTCCCACTTTACAACCGGTTGGTAAGTTATCTTTAAATACGTATAGAATACAATCAAAAGCACGCACAAAGAGTTCATCGTTAGCCACAGCGTCAAATACAAGTTTATAAACACGCCTTTCTAATCGAGGGTTTATTTCTACCGACCCGAGCTTTTCAATCGTGAACTCTTCTTCACACTGCATAGCGACAGTTGAAATAATCTAAGTCGTTACGACAGCTGCTCGTTATATAAAGAAATAGTTCTTCAGGGTGAACGGTGTAGGTGAGCTCAGCCCTGTACCGATCAAGTGCTTTGTACCAAAGTTCATGATATTTCAAAGGGTCTAAACGTTTTGAATAAACGTCCAGCTCTAGACTATTCTCACCTTGTTCAACCCTACACTCGGTAAACTCATCGAGCAGAGCGGTGTATGCGTATTCAAGAACCGTATCAAAATAAAGCATATCCGTAACACGCGCGTCTAATATAGGCTTCAGCTTGCGGAATCCGACGATTTCAAACATTCTGTCGAGGATGAAACGGTTTCGCGTAGAGACAAGAGCGTTATTATCAGAAGCATTCTTCCACATCAACCGTATATCAATGCATGGCCGATCGTTATTTATACACAACGTACATACAACGGCGTATGAGGGGGTGTCACTAATCTACTCTCCTCTTGTACCCACACATGTAGAAATTTTATAACGATCTTCACTCCACTTCTCAACTATCACGAAGATTCTATTTATCTCCTCGACACTTAAATAAACAACATTCCGTTTGTTTGTTTGTCTACAATCCGTTTCCAGTACATTGTTAACGATACCGGATTTACGCCTGAACACGCGTAACGACTTCGTCACGGACATATCGTACACGGCGTTGAGAATGGTGCTCGAAGGAAGTTCCATCGTATTCGAGGAGCGCACGTCCATTCGGCTCAAGCTCTGAGATAACTATGAGGCGCGTGCAACGCGACGGTTCGACGGGAGGAGTGAGTCACACCATAATCTAATGAAACGTGTACGGCGCTGATCCAACATGAATCGTTGTATCCCATTATATTGGGCAGGTGTTTTGAAAAAATTTCCGATACAAGAATTAATTTCGGTTTTAATGTTATCACTCCCACTTCCCAGAATACGCACCAGGCATTTTCCTTCAGGGTAATTTTCACGAACAAAACATTTCATAACGGTTTTATTGTTTTACCACTCGCCATTTCCACAAACTAAACATCTTCACATTCCGGCGCACTATTTGAGAGGAACATTGCCCATATTTTTCCTTTTTGTTTAACAAGCGATACTCATCTCTAAAGTCTGTTAAAAACTCAAGCAGGGCATTAGCCACAACACTACAAACTTCGTCATGATATATATTAATATAATGATAAAAATACTTAAGATTCTCCATGATGACGAGATTTACATTTTCAATCGCAGGCTACGAGTACTCGGTATGATGCAACATGACATAACGCTTGTCACACCACTCATCAACAAGACTCACTATCCATAACCGTTGTTTCTCTTCTGCACGTGTTGTTTCTTTTACTTCACGGTATATGTAAGCTTTTATAAAGTTTAGTCCTGCAACATAGTTCAACACCACTTGTCCCACGAAATCCTACAATGCTCTCACCAGAATAGCCATAGAGTATTTGTACATCTTACTCCTTCGCACGATTCAATGTAACCTTAAAAGCATCAAAGGAGGGTGGAATAGGGAGTTTTTCAGTATCCACTACATCTTGACACTTTGTAGAATACCATTTCATAAACGTTGAACAAACAATATTAAAGGTAGCCATTGCTATTTTCTGTCTACGCGGGAGAATACACGTCTGATGTCCAGGGCTTACTGCGATCAACTGAGCACGCAGGGAAGCCCAGGTAGTAGCATAACTCGCGTTGCTGGTCTTACAGTGGGTGGAGCTTAGAACTTTCTCCTGTACACACACACACACACACACACACACACACAAGAAGAAATTGAAACGATTTATTTAATAAACGAAATATTGAAGGTGTATATATATATATATTTACAAATACGTGTAATAAATAAGTTAACAATAGACACATCAAAGATTATATTCAAGGTATATATATTTACAAATACGTGTAATAAATAAGTTAACAATAGACACTTCAAAGATTATGTTGTACCTCATCGTCATTCACGGTTCTGTGGGAGAAGAAAACAAAATATAAGGAGCAGCACTCAAAATTTGTAATATTTTGTAAATGACCAACTTAGGAGTGTGACGTGTTAGAAATGGCTTCTATAGAAAAATTCAGGTTCACGAGCCCATCCACATGTATTATATCTGGACCTACAGGATGTGGTAAAACTGTGTTTATGCTTAAAATCATTAAAGAAAAGGGAGAGATGTTCTCAAAATTTGTGCATGAAGTTATATGGTGCTATTCGACGTATCAATCAGTGTTCAACGAGTACCAAGATGATATTTTGTTCCACAAAGGTGTATATGATGTTAATTCGTTAAAGGGAAATGAACATACAGTCATTGTAATTGACGATCTCATGCTGGAGATGGATAAAACGTTTGCCGAGACATTTACAGTATTCTCTCACCATCTTAACATAAGCGTGTTCTTCATCAATCAGAATCTATTTTTCAAAAATAAATAGATGCGCGATGTATCGTTAAATACACAATATCTAGTCTTATTCGCGCAACGTAGAGATGTATCATAAAGTGGGGTATTAGCCAATCAAATGTTCCCGAATCAACGTAAGGAGTTTTTGGAAGTTTATAAAGAAGCTACAAGCCCGCATTACGGATATTTGCTTTGCGACCTTCTCCGCGAAACACGTTTAGGGTGCTTCTAAGAACGAATATATTTCCAAACGAGCCTGTAACGGTGTATATTCCAGAATGACAAAGAGACTAAAGAAATACCGTGAATTAATAAAAATCTATCATCGACTGCCCCGGCCAATGCAACAGATGTTCATTAAAAATATCGACTCCGACTTTTTAAAATGCATCTGTGAAATCTGTCTTAACGTTATAAATTGCAATGTATCAATGAAACCACCTCAGAAGGCTCGCCTACACCGTTACAAGAAGATAATACGTGCACTCGCTCGTAAAAGTCAAACTGTAGGGAAGAAAAAACGAATTATTGTACAAACAGGAGGGTCATTCCTCCCCATCTTATTTTCAGTTTTGGGTCCTTTACTGACTAGATTAATATAATGAAGAAAGTGTTAGTGATTCCACACGAGGTGTACGCTTCACTGCAAAGGAATCCAGACACGGCTCTAGATCCCCGTAAAAGCAGACTTAAAAGAATGGAAGGCGAATTGCTAGCCCTATTAAACAGTGAAAAAACACCTGATGAGAAAAGAATTTTATACCAAGAAGCTCTGCAGAAATTTCTTCACGAGTACGAAAATTATAAGAACCCGACAGGGATTCCCGTGGTTATTAGCAGGGCTGTGGAGTCGGAGTCGGAGTCGTGGAGTCGGTCAATTTTGAGTGGAGTCGGAGTCGGAGTCGGTGCAAATCCTTCAATTATAACCATAGCCTAGGCCTAGGCCTAGCTCAGTTTTATGAATAAAATAGATTTAACCTAATGTTTTAATATATAATATATATAAATAATATATATATAATATATAATATATAAATATATAAATATAGTTGCTTATAATTAATAAGGATTAATTAATTAATAATAAGGAAATTTAAAAATTTTGTACTAGCAACCCTAAATCTTTTTCAGATTTTTAGATTTCAATTTGATAATTTTGATAAGCATCACTGAAAGAAGATTTAATGGAAGCGATCCTTTTTTTAAAAACAAATTCTGTTTAGGTTAGTACATTTTGTTACGGATGTTTATAATACAAAAACATCTTATTAATTTGCTAAACCAATAATAATCTTATTTTGTTTAAGCTTCAATCAGTTTGTATTTTGGGATTTATTGTCATTTTTTAATAAAGAGAAAAAAAGCCATTAAGGCATAGTTATAGTCACTAAGTACCCTGATGAGTCATGTGGTGGTGACGAAATGCCTTGTTTATGAATCTCCATTGGCCTAATAAAACTAATCGTAATCAATTTGGCCTTAACATTCCATCGGAGTCGGAGTCGTAATTATGCAAGTCAGATTTCTGGAGTCGGAGTCGGAGTCGGAATGTTAAAATTTTTGGAGTCGGAGTCGGCAAATTTTATCACCGACTCCACAGCCCTGGTTATTAGGCACAGCACAGGGAACGATGGACATGGTGACAGGACCTGTACCCGACGATACAGCTGACCAATCAAAGATTAAGGGGTCAGCCACACAGCACATCGAACATGTATTAAAAAGCACCCTCCAACATACATTGAGGAATAAAGGTTTGTCTTTATAATCTATTGAATGAGGACCCAGCCATACAATGGACCGATACAGGCGAGCTCATTGTGGAAGGATCAAAGGTACAGGGATCGAATATCGTAGTGTCCATGATCTGGTGAGAAAGTGGGATAGGCCCTCACCATCAGGATGGAAGCATATTAAAGCAAGACTACAACAAATAAATGTCCCCAAAACATTGATAGGAAATCTGAACAGGATAAAAGACTTGGAACATGCGACGCACGTGACACAGTTGAAGACGCCATCACCCCCGGCGGTAACATCATTGAAGAGGAGAAAGAAGAGGTTAAACAACAGTCAACCCTACTCACGTGCCTTTAAAATATGCAAATGGCTAACATATTAAGAAGACGCTATTATAACATTTCTAGCCCAGCCTCCAATGGAGGCGTAGATAGACTGTACAGAAGTGTTTACGGAGTAGGAAAAAAAGATGTTGAGAGATTTTTGCCGGAGCAGGACGCTTACACACTTCATAAGCCTGTGAGAAAAAGGTTTAAAACAGCCAAGACAGCAGCTGCCTCGATTGATTCTATTTGGCAAGCAGATTTAACAGACATGCAAAGATATTCTGTGTATAACGATGGTTACCGCTACATTCTATTCATAATAGATGTATTCTCTAGATATCTGTGGCTAATTCCTCTGAAAAATAAATCACCTGAAACAGTTGCTAAAGCCACCAAAACACTGATGTTAAAAGAAAACAGGGTTCCAGGCTATTTTTGTACGGATATGGGGAAGGAATTTATAGGCCGTGCTTTTTAGAACATGTTGACAGAGTTTAATATCAGCTATTACACTAGCATTTCTATACATAAGGCTTCTTTAGCTGAAAGAGTTCAACATACCATAAAGGAACGCACGCACCGATATTTTACACAAAAACACACATTTCTAGACATTCTGGAATCATTGGCCTCATCATACAACCACTCACACCATCGCACGATTGGGACAACACCTAACGAAGTTTTAGAAGGAGGTACGCGCCCGAGAAGAGATGGAACACCACTACCACACCGCGTTTCAAAATCAATGATTATGTAAGGCTATCGCGTTCGGGAAATAAATTTGCAAAGGGTTTTGAGCAAGGATGGACACGTGAGATTTTTAAAGTGAGGGCTATGAGACCGAAAGGTGAGAATGATGTATTACGTTGAAGATTTGAATGGGGAAGAAATCTCAGGAGGCTTTTACCGCGAGGAGTTGCAGAAGGTGGCATTTAATTTAGGAAAAAACGTGTTTAAAATTGAGAAAAATTTAGGAAGCAAAGGTTCAGGAAAGAAAAATGTACCTGGTGAAATGGCTAGGGTACCCAGAAAGCTTCAACACCTATATAAAAGTTGCTGCAATAATGAAGCTTAAATAGTATGCAACATGGCTCCTAACCGTTTCTACGTCACACTCCCGCCCTCCTCGTCCCTGTCTGTACACCCTAACAACACACTAGCCAACTTTGTAACAGAGCTCCACGGACCCATTGAAATGGGTCGTGATTCGTATGAGGTGGGGATATGTGAAATTCAGCTGGACACCCTCTTTTTAAATATTGAATGTAAAGAAACCGTTTTTACGATTCTTAGAGACATTGCCTAGTGTGAAAAAGGCGGGGTAACTCGCGATGAAACCATGCATGCCATCCAGACTGGGTATGCACAGTATTACAGTACAAAAGTAACACTAGGGCCGGGCCGTTATGGTTCGGCTGAGGATGTTGCGAGAGACTTGAACCTAAGTTTAAAAAGCTCATCTTACGGATGATTTAGTATACGAAATCGTAAACGACCATCCACATGCACGCACTATGACCCTAAAATCGCAGACTAACCGAGATATTAAAGACCAACGGGTGTTCAAAATTATAACCGATGGACGATATCGCTCAGCCTTCCAAAGAGACACATTTCACGAGGCACACTTGTCCAACCTAATGTATCAGTTGAAGATGGAGAAAATGGTTGACGGTTATAAACCCCCAGACATGTGCTATATTTACAGCAATATAGTGGAGCACCAGTTTGTTGGGGATACCCTGGCACCCCTGCTGCGCATTGCTCACATCCCCAACCATAGAGGAAGGAGTTTGAGTATTACATATGACAGACCCCATTATGTGAACGTCGCAACTAATCTAATAACCAATATCTCAATATATATAAGAACGATTGAGGGTAAAAATTTCCCATTCCGTGACGGGAGCTTAACAGTGAAGCTGCACTTTCGACGCACTGAGTTATAATGGACAGAAAGCCTTTCACTCTATCGAGGGGTGAGATACAGGCGTGGTAGTGGACTTGGGTCCATTTTTTCAACCATACTACGTACGGCTGTTCCTTTGCTGAAGAGGGGTGCCAGATACCTCGGAAGGAAAGCGCTACAATCAGGTCTTAACACTGCAGAAGACATATTGGCTGGGGCTAAACTTAAAGAAGCTAAAAAAAACATCTAAAACGTACACGGGACGAAATCATCAAAGATGCAAAGAGAAAAATGCGTGGTGGTGGGAAGAAGAGGGTTGACCGGAAGAAGGGATTACCACCACGTGGAATTAAACGTAAAAGGATATCAAAAAAGAAATGTCCTAAGCGAATGAAACCTATGGTTGACCATTTTTTTGACTGATATAAGCTAAGGACATTGCTCTCATGAATCATAGTTTGTTTACTACTTGTCGAGAGAGGAGGCACTATTTCTAACTCGTCATGGCACGCTTCATCCACCCATGTAGTTCACAATGCTGTAAATCGGAGCTATCCCTCTTTGAGATGCCCCCAACTCAAGTTTCTCTTGAACAGTTACTTTATTACAATTAACCCCTTAAACACAATTAGTTCCCCTAGTGCTCCTATAGAATTCGTGATACCCAGCTCAGGCCCTTACTTTTTTATCCAAGCTGTGCGCACATGTACGCTAAGCTACGTATAGCCCATTCTGATGGAACGGACTGCGATGACAAATATGCTGTATACCCTGAAACAAACTTTCTGCACTCCATATTCAACCAGTGTGACGTATATTTAAATCAGGTCAACATGTCGGCAGGCACGGGGTACTATCACCTACGAGCCTATCTGGAAAATGTTCTCAACTTTTCGAAAGAAGCGAAGGCTACCTTTTTAAGTGCCGAGGGATGTTATCAAACTAAAGACGAAAGTAGTATAAAGGACAAATTTAAAAATTCTAAAAAGAAGATATACGAGTGTTTTGGACGTCTGCATAGATTTCACATTCCAGGAGAAGTTGCTTGTGGATGGGGTGGATATGAAAATAAAGCTCACCCGCACGAGTCCTGAGATCTGCTTAAATCTGGATGCTGATCAAGAAGAGGGAGCAAAACCCGTTGTGGTTCACATTATGGAGACATACCTCCGCGTACGGCGAGTGAAATTAAGTTCACCAAAACAACTAGAAATTGAGAAAAATTTACTAAACGCTACAGTGAAATACCCTATTAACAGAGTACAAATCAAACTATATACGGTGCCTGCAGGGTTGGCGTCGAAGCAGATAGAAAACATCGCCCTGGGAAATCTTCCTAAAAGGATATTAATCGGAATGCAGAACCATGCTTCGGTGAATGGAAAATATAAAAAGAGTGCCTTTCGAGAATTTCGGACTTAAAAATATAACTATACGTTAATGGCATTGCGTTGGGAGGAACATTGAATACGGACTATTCATCAGACGCTGTGTTACTTTGCGCGAGAGCCTATAGTAATCTGGCCCATATTGCTGGTGATCGTGATGAGCTCGGTAATGGGGTAACGCAGAAAGAATTCATTGATCAATTTAACCTTTATCCGTTTGACATTACACCTGACTTATCTGCTAGCGTAAATACAGATTTAAGTTCACAACAGAGCGGAAACATCTCAGTGAGGTTGGAATTCACCAAGCCTATAGACGCGCCTATTAGTGTACTAGTATACCTCGAGTCAAGCTCTAATAGAAGTAGATAGATTTAGTGGCGTTATCACTGACTTTTAAAATGGATGCTAATACACTTCAGAAAGTAATGGAGCGAGTCACACGTTCCAAATTTATCGGCGTGTTTGCGAAGAATGAAACATTGAGTTTGCAAACTACGCGAGAATGCGGTAGTCTTATTGTGAACACAGATGTTATTGGTAATGAAGGGATTCATTGGTTTGCAATCTATTTTAAAAATAGGCACCGCCTGTACTACTTCGATTCACTCGGAATTCAACTCTGGAGTGACCCTGTTATTGTAAAATTTCTCGATCATGTGAAATGTACTGCATTTCATTTCTCATGCATATGTCACGTGGTAAAGAATTTATAAATTTTTTGAAATTATTCGACCCGTGTTACAACGAAACGATGAAATGGTATGCAGACAGATAAAAAGCCGTTTTCCAGTTGTGCGTACTCGTTGTATAGTATGATGTTTTGTTCGTGTATATTTATATTTGTAACGTTAGTTTGTATATTCTGTAGTTTAAGATGGTTATTTATTGTACTGATTTCTTTCATTTAATAAATTGATAAAAATACATTGTCTTCCCCCCAAAAAGTTTGAAACAAAAAAAAACATTATTTCGATGTGACATTCGTTGTGCTGACTGCCCGGTAAATCCTCCGTATTCAGGTCCATGACACGGCGTTCTTCAAAAGATTGTATAACACGTGTCAAATCCTCATCGGATCTTAAAGGAGAAAGAATAATGTTCATACTGAATCTTTTTTAATAAAAACATACACAGAGTATACATATTGTAAGACAGACCCCATTATATGAAGATATCTTTGAACCGCTCAGAAAGTTCATTTAAGAGGTAATTCCAAATAACATTTATAAAAAAAACATACAAAAGATTGCCATAAAAAATGCGATTTTAGCATAATTGAGGATACCTAAACGAAGTATTTTGACGAGGTACTACAGCCCTCCATATATATATGAAATAATCCTCTTTCTGACAGTTTGTGAATAATTTACTCCAAAAATAAAATTATAGATATTTCTACGACAGTCCCTTGCGTCGGATCGTAAGGAGAGTCATTGCAAATATCATCAACGGTTTGCGTTGGAAATAATCCATCCCGGTCAATCGCGTTAGAGATTAATTGCAGTCAATGCTGCAGTGTCACCATCTTGATACAAATCCGGAAAACTAAAGTTCGTGATCCATGGCGGAGGGAATGTTTACTCACTGGCAGAGGGAATGTTTATTCACTGGTGAAAATAGCTACTGTAACCCCCAACTGAAAATATTCCCTTTATATGCACGATCCCCAAGCTCCGCCCCAAAAGACTAAGAGCGGCTCGTAATGATTGGTTGTCAGTGTAACTGGGTGGGGATATAAGTTTGTGTACCAATCGTAACCGATATGACGGGTCCAGGCTTTGGGCGACTAATGGCATCTTTATATTCTCTTCGTAGATTTAATGCTCGTATTACCCCTTGCTTCCTCTACTATGACAATATTTGCATCCATACTTGGTTTTCCCCAACCCACCCCTTTGCAACGTGCCCCTCCTCCCCCCCTTTGCAACATACAAAATTAGCGCTGATACTCTTCATAAACCTAGCATTAATATCACAGTAATATCCTATGGCATCAGTAGAAAAGTCTAGATTGTCTGTGCATATCACATTTTGCGGTCATACTATTCTGATTTTTCCCAAGATTCCTGTTTTGTGTATGTTTTGCTGTCACTATTCGATTAATGTATTCTGCTTGACTTGTCGCGTAGGTGTGGTAAAATTGTATTTAGTTATTGAATTTCTGCGTGGTTGGCTGATAAATGGGTACCCTAGGTATCCTACTGGATTAGCCGGCGGTTGCTGTTGAGAGACCGTGGCGATGACGTAATTTCTCCCCGCCCGGATTAATGTATTCGGTTTCCACGTTAAACTGTAGGTCTAAGGCGGAGTGAAAAGCTTGACCATTGTTAGAATGAACAATTTGGTGAAAAGGAGTTAGCTATTATTATTACTACATAGAAAAATCTAGATTGTCTTTGTGCATATCACATTTTGCGGTCATCCTATTCCCGGATTTTTCCCAAGATTCCTGTTTGATGTATGTTTTGCTGTCACACTATTCGATTATTGTATTCGGCTTGACTTCTCGCGTAGGAGTGTGATTGTTTAGTTATTGAATTTCTGTTTGGTTGGCTGATAAATGGGTACCCTAGGTATCCTACTGGGTTAGCCGGCGGTTGCTGTTGAGATCGGGGCGATGACATTGTAAGTTCCCCCCGCCCGGATTAATGTATTCGGTTTCCACGTTAAACTGTAGGTCTAAGGCGGAGTGAAAAGCTTGACCATTGTTAGAATGAACAATTCGGTGAAAAGGAGTTAGCTATTATTATTACTACTGTAATTTGTACCACCTATATATATATATTGTGTGTGCGTGTACGCATGTGTGTTAATTTTGAAAAAAAACTTCAAGTTGATTTCTGATAATATCATTTTTAACAGTGATTTAAAATCAGTAACAGAGACGTTAACACAAATAAACAGCAAAGTTAATAAAACATTTTTTATATACAGGGGACTCGCTTACAGAGCGAAGTGTGTATTTGAGAGAGAAAGTTGACACACATTCCTTTCTCGCCAGTTCGCGGTTTTAAAAAAGCCTCGGGCTAAATATCGTTGGACCTTTTGCTTACTTGCCCCCGCTCGCTGTCGTCTCAACACAATGTGGAAATAAACGTATTTGTGAGAGAATTATTTAATATAATTGTGCATGTGTGTGTGTGTGTGCGTGTGTGTTTGTATATAGATTTGAGAATGTTAATGGAACGATTTCTTTTGCTAAGCCAATTGTTTAGTGAATTTTTTAACGTTAATATTGTTTTAATAATTAATTAACTTTAAGGAGAAAGTCCGTTTGTATATATATATATATATATATATATATATATGTAAGGAATGACAAAATTAATAGACAGTATACATCCTAAGGTTTTAATGAAGGAAAACTGAATATTATTCTTAGAGAATATGTTAATGGAACGGTTTCTTTTGCTAAGCCCATTGTCTCGTGAATTTCTTAAATTGTTAATATTGGTTTTAATAATTAATTCTCTTTAAGGAGAAAGTTCGTTTGCTTTTAAAAACATTATTTTGACAACTGTAGAAGATAAAGTGTGTATTTAAATTCTATTTATTTAATTCACTTTAAATGTATTTCTTTTATTAATATTAATATTGTTTTAATAATTAATTCAATTTAAGGAGAAAGTTCGTGTGAATTAAAATAAATGGAGGTATCTAGCAACTCACCCTAATAATGTATACCTGAACAATTAAAATAAAAAGTGATATCTGGCAACTCAACCTTCCTCTATATGACGCGCTCGGCTTCGGAGCGGTCATAACCAGGGCTGTGGAGTCGGTGATAAAATTTGCCGACTCCAACTCCGACTCCAAAAATGTTAACACTCCGACTCCAGAAATCTGACTTGTATAATTACGACTCCGACTCCGACTCCGATGGAATGTTAAGGCCAAATTGATTACGATTAGCTTTATTAGGCCAATGGAGATTCATAAACAAGGCATTTCGTCACCACCACATGACTCATCAGGTTACTTAGTGGCTGTAACTGCCTTAATGGCTGTTTTTCTCTTTATTCAAAAATTACAATAAATCCCAAAATACAAACTGATTGAAACTTAAACAAAATAAGATTATTATTGGTTTAGCAAATTAATAAGATGTTTTTGTATTATTATAAACATCCGTAACAAAATGTACTAACCTAAACTGAATTTGTTCTTAAAAAAAGGATCGCTTCCATTAAATCTTCTTTCAGTGATGCTTATCAAAATTATCAAATTGAAATCTAAAAATCTGAAAAAGATTTAGGGTTGCTAGTACAAAATTTTTAAATTTCCTTATTATTAATTATGTTAATTAATTAATTATAATCCTTATTAATTATAAGCAACTATATTTATATATTATTTATATTTATATATTTATATGTTATATATTATTTATATTTATATATTTATATGTTATATATTATTTATATATTATATATTAAAACATTAAGTTAAATCTATTTTATTCATAAAATTGAGCTAGGCCTAGGCCTAGGCTGCTATGGTTATAATTGAAGGATTTGCACCGACTCCGACTCCATCCAACTATGCACTTCCGACTCCGACTCCACTCAAAATTGACCGACTCCACGACTCCTGACTCCGACTCCACAGCCCTGGTCATAACGATGCGAACTTCGGTGGAGTAAAGAACTATCCTTCCTTCTTAGGTTAAGACTTAGGTTAGGTTTCTCTTTGGGGGGGTAAGGACATCCCAACTTCTCCCCCAAAGCCCTCCTCCTCCTCTCCTTTCTCTTCCTCTCTTAGGTTAAAGCAAACCCTTTGGGGGGAGGTCATCCTCCCTTCTCCCCCCGAAGCTCCATCCCCTCTTCCCCCTTCAGGGCATACCTCCTCCCCCCTTTGCAACATACCCCACCTCCCACCCCTTTGCACCATTGGTCATTATCTCTGCAACATTCCTGCACTCTCCCATTTTGAGGTCATACTACTGGCAGCCATCATCGAACTTGGTTCCGAGTTTTGGGCTCATAAAGATGGTTCATGAAAAGACCTACAAATTGTATTTACATTTTTATAGTCTTAAATCAGATGGATGACTTGGATCGATAATTAATTGGAGGGAAGTGAATCGGGTATTTAGGCCTAATA
The DNA here is from genome assembly GCA_023014485.1 of Bathynomus jamesi. NCBI lineage: Eukaryota > Metazoa > Arthropoda > Malacostraca > Isopoda > Cirolanidae > Bathynomus > Bathynomus jamesi. The sequence goes on along the minus strand of JAJOZX010000138.1, from coordinate 644,285 downwards.
TTGTACTATATTATGGGATTTATATCCTGCCAATAAAGCTTAGTATTATCATTATCACTATCATTATATATATATATATATATATATATATATATATATATAAGAAGTAATTAATGAATCTTAATAAATGAGCTCTTCTGTCAAATTAAATTTTTTATTGTTCCATACAGGGTGGCCCAAGATAAAGTAGCTCCATTATTTCTTTTAACAAATATCAGTGGGACTAATTTATCTTGGGCCACCCTGTGTATACGTGTACAGGATATACATCAGGTGTAAAAAGAGAATAGAAGTTTCCCTCATTGTTTTAGCGAAATCTTAACTTTACGAGGTTGTAAATAGTTTAATATACATATTAATGGCAATCAGATAAGTGTTCTAAAGACTTCTCTCAGGGTGACGTAAGACATTGTGTAAACCTGAATTCTTCGAAGGGAAAACTGGTTTGAGAGAGGTGAACTCCTTCATGTACGTTGTAGACAAAAATAACCAGCCATGACATCGAATTTGGGAATGCTCCGATCGTAATTTGGGATCGAAATATTCGTTCAAACTTATTTATTACATAATAATAATGTCGTCAAAGATAATTTGATTCAGTGTGACACATGCATTAAGTAATAAGGTGTCGCAAGACCTGAAAGATGGAGCCATTTTGCTTGCTCTTCAAGATGGTCCAATTTAACCATCCCATATACCTCACACATGAAACATTTCAAGGTTAGTTTACTTAGGGTATAGTATGTTAAAAATGCAATCAATAGCAGAAACTACTACTACTACTACTAATATATATATATATATATATATATATATATATATATATATATATATATATATATAATTTATATATATATCCTCGGTAGTGTAGTGATTAGCATCGCTGACTACGAATCCATTGGCCCCGGGTTTGATTCCTGTTGCGGGCAGGCGGCACGCAGCTCACTCAGCTGTTTATCCTTCATTTAGTTGGTAGAGGAATGGGTACCATAAAAAATGCTCCTTGTCAGAGAAACAATGGTCAGATCGATCGTGAACATTGTTCAAGACCCAATTAAAAAATTATATATACAGTATATGAGGGAGAGAAATTATCTCTGTTTTAAAATCTGTTTGAATTAATGATAGAGTTTTTGCGTTTGTGTATTTGCTTTGAGTCACTTTTCATTAAGTTCTTTTCAGGTACGTGAATTCCCTTTCGCCTCTAATTAAGATTTATTAAGTCCACAAAAATAACATTGTCAATAAGAAGAAGAAAAACAACAACAACAACATGAACAGTGAAACGACATAAATTTTAGTATTTTGCATCGCGCATTCTCTCCGTTTTCTTTTGAATTTTGTTGGAAAAAAGAAGGTGAAGGGGAAACGATATTAATTTGACAGTGAATTCCTCCACCCTCTCAAATGTTTTTAATTTGATTGCGTTTATTGTATTTTAATTCATGGTGAATTTTATGTATTCTGAAACGTTATACCTTCGAACGAGATAGAATAGGAACAGCTGCTCGACTGCGGGGCATTTCAATGTTTTAATAGATTTTTTTAATATTTTCCCCCAAAATCAGAAGATGAATTTGAGGATGGTGTAAAAAGTCGCGGATTTATAGATCCTTGAAGACATTTTAAGTAGCACTTATTTCCTTTTTCTCTGAAATAAATCAAATTATAACATTAAAAATGCGCAAATGGTGCAATGCAGCGAACGTTCAGGGAAGAATGATTTACGTAGGAGCTCAGTCGTATATATGTTCTGTACGGGTGAGATAATACGAGGTGTATTTTTATCCCTTTTTTATTATAGAACCACCACTTTCTCCTATCATATATGTATTTAAAAAAGTATTTTAAATCTATTAACGCGTACAGGCACCTGGCACTCTGGCAAGTTAATGTTTCAGCACCAACTTTGACATTAACATAGTGAGTACTTCGTAATACTATTTTGTGAATTCAAGTTTAATTGTATTTGTTATTTATTTACATGTAGCCCATTTCATGCCAAATAATTTAGATGAAAAAGATATAATGAAGATAGTATCTTTACATTATATAGAATATACATTACATTGTATATAAAAATGGTTCCCCAACTTATTTTCTTCTATACCACTGAGAACAAAACGGAAAATTTACCGTATCATCGCCCTCAAATATTTTTCTGAGCAGACCTATGCATTACCATTATTTCTATCTTAAGTCATTCTATTACTAAACCCACTCGAGTCTGCAGCTATGGCAATCGAATAACAGAATCTACGATTGATAATATATTTGTAAATAGCAATGCCCTCGTAAATTCTGGAATTATAACCACTAACATCAGTGATCATTTTCCTACTTACACTATATTCAATAACATTGTTCAGGTTGCGGACAAAACAACTATTGATTACAGAATATTCTCAGAGGTTAACGAAAGAAAATTTATTGGAGCTGTAGAAAATACTCGACTTGACTGTGACGAACCTTTAAATGACCCAGATCATATGTTTCAGTTCTTTCCTTTAAGTTGAAAAACAGTTCCGCCCAAAAGTGTCGCAAATCCAAGGATCACTCCAGGAATTATCACTTCAATAAAGAACAGAGATAAATTATTCAAATTGCAATTGCAGAGCAAAATTCCTAAAATACAATATACTCAATACAGAAACAAATTAACTAAAATAATCAAAATTGCAAAATATAACTATTATAACACTCAATTTTCCAAACATGAAGGAGACATGAAAAACACTTGGACAACCATAAACCATCTTCTCGGAAAACAAATTAAGAAAAATTCAATAGAGAAATTAAGTGTTGATAATAAAGAAATTACTGATGATCAGACTCTTTAAATGCACATTTCACTTCAATAGCGGATAAGCTTCGCTCACAATTAATAAATAATGATCACTCACCTCTAGAGTATATGCCACCCAGCCCACTAAATTCATTTTCTTTGCTGGTTAAGCTGGTTAAGCTCTGCAGTCACTTTTGGAGCTGTGGTCTTATGGTTCTTTGTCACAATACGCTTTAGCACCCGGCGGTCTCGATCACACAGCTTCTTCTTGCGTCCACTATTGCATTTGTCGGTGCTTGTCTTTCCATGGTTTTGGTATGCAGACATGACCATAGAGACAGTTCCTCTGGGTACATTGAACATCTGAGCGGTTTTCGTCACCGATGCACCAGCCATCCGCGCTCCGACAATTTGCCCTCTTTGGAAGTCTGACAGGTCTTTCATAACTGCTAATTCATAATTCACTCAGATCTGTAAAAACAACGTGAGGGTTATAACATGACGTATACACTCTGTTACGCATTTAAATAGGTTTGCCAGTCATTTGACCGTTTACTTTGTGTCTGAGCAGTCCGTAAAGATAACCGGTGAAATCGGCGGGTGTTCATATTATTTTGGCTAACCCCTGTAAATGATATCAATATTTATGGATTTGAGTAAGGCGTTTGATGTAATAGACCATAATATTCTATTTAATAAATTATATTGTTACGGCTTTAGAGGAGCAATCAGTGATTGGTTTAAAAGTTATTTGTCCAATAGATATCATTTTGTATCAGTAAATAAGGTTTGCTCAACTAAAGCGCTTGTCAAACATGGTGTGCCACAGGGCTCAGTTCTGAGTCCACTGTTATTTTTATTATATATAAATGACCTTCCACGTTCATCTGATATACTGAACTTCATAATGTTTGCAGATGATACAACTGTCTCTTTTTCTTGCAAAGATGTTAATAAAGCTAAGAATATATTTCATTCAGAATTCATTAGTGTAATGAATGGTTGACCACCAATAAACTTCCTAAATACCAGTAAAACAAACTCGCTATAAGGGAGTGTACTGTAACAAAATTTCTTGGTGTAATGCTAGATAAGAATTTGCAATGGAGTGATTATGTAAATTTTATCGCGAAAAAGATTTCAAGGAGTGTTGCTATAATGTTTAAACTTAGAAATGTAGTCCCTAAACAAGTTTTATTGACTCTTTATCATACTCTTGTTCTTCCTTATATAACATACTGCACCCTTGTTTAGGGAAACTCCGCTAACAACGCATTAAATGGTATCTTTGTCATCCAAAAACGAGCAATAAGGTTATTATCTGATGCCGATTTCCTTGATCACTAGTGCATTATTTAAAGAGGTAAACCTACTAAAGCTCAACGATATAACCAAACTGGCACATTTTATTTTTATTTACGAGTGTAAGAACAAAATCATAAATTTGCAATGGGTAAATAGATATTTTGTAACTCATCAAGAAATCCACTCGTATCAGACCAGAAATAGATCAAAGCTCGTTATACCTCAATTTAGATTGTCTTCATCTCAAAAACTACCCATTTTCATTGGATTGAAACTATGGAATGACTCGCATGCCGATATAAAAAATATTGTAAATGTAAATTTGTTGAAATCCCGATTAATAACGGCATACTAACAAAAATCTAGGATTAATGTCCACTAATATTGTTTAATATTGTAATACATGTTTTAACTATTAATAATACTTATTTACTTACTTACTTATTTATTATTATAAATTTATAACAACTAGCTGCTTACTTTTAATAAGAGCCCAGTAAAGTCTAAAGCTTAAGGGCCAAATTAAATAAAATAAATAGTCGAACTTCACAATTATTCATGTCATTGTAAATTGAAAAACAAAAAATTTTTATATTATTATTAATAAAGGTTATTCTTCTATAAAAACTACTCTATGTACCTTAGTTAACCTTGGTGTTTGCTTCCGCCCGAATTGTTCGTTTTGACGAAGGTCAAGCTTATTGCTCCACCTTAGACCTACAGTTTAACGTGGAATTCGAACCACGACCCACCATGGGCGGTCAGAAATTACTAAATCTTTGCCCGGACTCGATCTCACGACCTCCCGATTAGCAGCCAGCCCAGCATCTTAACCATTAGGATACCCATTTATCTACCAACCAATTTTTATTGTGTAGATGAACAGCTGGGTTAGGTGCTCACCGCCTGCCGTCACCAGGAAACGAACCCGGGGCCGATGGATTCGTAGTTAACGATGCTAACCACTACACCACCGAGGCGGTAATTATTATGTATAATAAAATAATTAAAGTTTGTAACTCAGAAATGTGTGACTTAAAAAGCAGTAGCTCGCGTACCATAGTTTGGGAATAGCTGGATATAACTACAGAACTATGTCTGTCAATTAAGAACTAGTCTCAAGATTCGAACAGAAGCAGAATGAAATGAAAGTACTGAAAATATTCCTAATACACCAAAGACCTTGACGATTATTACTATATAAACTGCATGATAAGACCCATATAGGCCTTGTAGTGCGCGTATACAGAATTTAATATGATTTTTAATATAATTTTTTAAGTGGAAATTAATATGATTATTTTAATGATTTGTTAATTAATTAGATTATCTTGAATTCTGATTATTTCAAAACAAAGACGAGAGAGAGAGAGAGAGAGAGAGAGAGAGAGAGAGAGAGAGAGAGAGAGAGAGAGAGAGAGAGAGAGAGAGAGAGAGAGAGAGAGTGTTTTCGCCGTTTTAAAAGGTAACCAATGATGTAAAAGCTTACAGTACGACCTTTTCTTTTAACCAATAGTAGTATATGCGCAACATTTTGTAGCACAGTTTGTAAAACCTTTCGCACCATAAACGTACGAGTAGCGTTCCTCTTTAATGCGTTAATTACTATTACTGTTCTACTTATTTACGGGTATTCTCTATACAAAATAACGCCATCGCTACTCTAAGCAGCGTGGCTGATATGAGGACATTTATAATGAATACGCAATCGTTTCTCATAAATCCGTTTATTAATTTTGGCTTTGTAATTTGCGAATGAGGCTTTTAATTATGAATTTAATGTACGAAAGAGAGAGAGAGGAAAAATCAGAAATGTACTTACGTGACTTACTACGTTATCCGTCTTTAATTTATATAATTTTAGATTGAAATATAGTACATCTTATGCCTGTCACAAAACGAGGAATCGTTGTCGGCATCGAAATGCCCCGCGAAAAAGTTTTACAAACTGTTACAAAATGTTTTGCGTACTACAGTGCCCGCGAAAAGTATCCGATCACCCTGGAAATTTGTATTTTTTACATAAAAAACAATGTTTAAATGTATACTAACCTTATATTAGTATTTTGTCATCTGTCCTTTGGTTTGGATGACTTGTTCTAGACGTTTTGGCATGGATTTAATCAAGTTTTGACAAACTTCCACTGATATTTCCTTGCACCATACCTTTTTGATGGCCTCTTGTAATTTTTCGACTGAGCCAGTGTCGTGGCATTCAACCTTATTTTTTATTATTAGCCACAGATTTTCTATCGGATTGAGATCTGGACTATTACCAGGCCAATCCAAAATATCAAATTTATTGTCAGTAATCCATTTTGTCACTATTTTGGCCCTGTGACATGGTGCACCATCATGCATGTATGTTTTTGTCCTTTGGATTGCCATTGCCATTAGAAGTTTATCCTGTAGCATTGCTAAATACCGTGCACCATTCATAGTTGTGTTCTTCGGAAGAAAATATAAGTTTCCACGCCCATAGTAACCGAAACAACCCCAAACCATCACACTTGGAGGGTGTTTCATTGTCTTTAGGGTGTATTTAGGGTCCATCCTATTTGAGCCAATAGGCCGGCGAACCTTTTTTGGACAACTTCTGAATGTCAAAAATGTCGACTCATCGCTAAATAAAACCTTCTTCCAGTCATCAACAGTCCAATGAATGTATTTTTTACAAAATGCGACACGTTTTTTACGCATTTTTTCATTAATGAACGGTTTCTTAGCAGCATGGCGAGATGGTAATCCGAGTTCTTTTTGGAGCCGCTCCTGGATAGTTCGTTCAGAAACACCAGATAACAAATTATTCATATTAAATTTTATTTCTTTCGCAGTTATTGTTGGGTTTTTCAATACTAAACGTTTCATAAGTTTGTCTGTTCGCGAATTTGTTTTTCTCGGTCTGCCAGATCGTTTTTTAGGGACTGGCGTGGTTAGGCCACCATTGTTCTTAGCCCGTGAAACCCATAAATTAACGGTACTTTGGGATATGTTTAATTCCTTAGCTATCTGTCTCTGTGATTTCCCACATGCATGCAAAGCAACAATAGCACCTCGACAATCACTCTTAAGTTTTTTTTTAGCACACATTATATATAAATTTTATTTACACCACTTTCTGTAAAAAAAAAAAATATCAAGAAATTTACACAAACAGTGAAATCTGACAATTTGAGACACAGCCACCCGCAACGAAGGCTACCAGAACACTAATTTGAGAATGCGTTGGATAGCTCTCATATCAGCGAGCAACCTCAAAGTTACCAGATGTCGCTAGAACAAATAGAAAGTGAATTACGTGTCTCTGAATATTAAGGGAAAATATTGTATTTTCTTGAGTGATCGGATACTTTTCGCGGGCACTGTAGTATTGGTTAAAAGAAAAGGCCGTACTGTAAGCTTTTACCTGATTCGTTACTTTTAAAACGCCAAAATCTCTCTCTCTCTCTTTCTCTCTCTCTCTCTCTCTTTCTCTCTCTCTCTCTCTACTCCCTCTCTTTGTTTTGAAATAATCGGTATCCAAAATAATCAAATTAATTAAAAAATCATTAACATAATCATATTAAGTTCCACTTAACAAATTATGTTAAAAATAATCCTATTAAATTTTGTATGCGTACACTACAGCCTTCATCATAATACCGTGTGTATCTTGTGTTATGAAACAGCATGAATTAAGCATTAACATTTTAAGTGAAAATAATAATAATGATAATAATAATTAATAATAATAATAATAACAACAAATGTGTGTTGTTATCTCAATCCGACAAACAACCCGGAAAGTTATCTAAAATTAATAGTATTAACTTAAATGGAATATTAAACGCAGTTGAAGAATATATTTAATCCTATATTCGGTGTAATGAAGGCGTAACGCTAAAAAGCCCTCATCTTTCTCGTCTAATGTATGTAATTTTTAGACAGACTGATTTTTTTTCTTAAACACGAGATATAACGACAAAGGTACGAAGTATCCGAAACTAGTTTGTTACTCTAGAGGCAGGAATCTTCCGTGGCCATCTGTCATTTATACTGTCTTTTATTAAATAGCGAGATGGACTCAAGTTTGTTTGTTTCTGTGTATATATATATATATATATATATATATATATATATATATATATATATATGAAAGGAAACTTCAAATTAAGCATTCTTTACAGATTTAGTGTTAATGAATGAGGAGTACGCATAAGGTTAATGATTGACTTGTTTAGATGTATGGTAATGATAAATGTTATTGTCAGGAGGTAAATCCCATATATATATATATATATATAATGGGTGATCCAGATAAATGGGACCCATAAAAAAAAGCCAAATATTCTTAATATTTAATTCCTTTCATAAAAAACTATATCATTCGAAAGAGTAGAGTTACAAGTTTATTATGAAATATTTATTTTTAAAAATGACTCCTTTCAAATGTGCTCCATTAGTTGCCAAGCATTCCAGTGTTCTCGCTTGTAAGTTCTGTATCACTTTTGCAAGAGTGTGCGGTGGTATGGCCTGTATCTCATTTGTGATGGCGGCCTTCAATTCTTGCAAGGTCGTTGGGTTATTTCTGTAGACCCTACTCTTTAAATATCCCCAGAGATAATAATCTAAGGGAGAAAAATCCGGAGACCTTGGGGCCATTCAACGTCTCCAAATCTTGAGATTAACTCGCCTGGAAACGTTTGACGCAAAACTGCCATGCAGTTCCTCGTGGTATGGCAGGTAGCTCCGTCTTGTTGGAACCAGTGGTTTTCTAGACAAAGATCTCTTAATTTAGGAATAAGGAAATCGGTCAACATTTTTTCGTAGCGATCACCATTTACAGTGACCGTGTTTCCGGTGGAATCCTCGAAAAAGTACGGCCCTATGATCTGAGATGCAGTAAGACCACACCAAACAGTTACACGCTGACTATGCAACGGGACTTCGGTAATATTCAGTGGATTTTCTGTTTCCCAGAAACGACAATTTTGTTTGTTTACAGTTCCATTCAAGTGAAAATGGGCTTCGTCTGACATAATCAAAGTTGCTAGAAAATTGGTGGTGTCATTTACCTTCTGTTGGATCCATTGACAGAATTGTCGTCTTCGTACGAAATCTCCATCGTTTAGTTGTTGCACTGTTTGAATTTTATATGGAAAGAGCATTAAATTTTGCTTGAATATACGGTGTGTTGTTGTTCCATATCCAACTCCTAACAGCTGAGAAGCACGTCTGATGCTTATGTTAGGATTGTCCTGTACAATTTCATGAGTTCTGTTAATGATCTCGTCTATCCTTGCTGTGCGCACTCTTCCAGTTGGTTTTCTTTTTCCAATGCTGCCAGTTAGGGAAAAATTTCTGACACACCGACGGATTACTTTCTTAGGTGATTTTGACATCTGAAAATTTGTCTTGAAAGATCTTTGAGCTGAAACTACACTTCTTCCATGCTCATAATATTGCTCAGTTATGAAACGCAGCTGTTCCACAGTCCATGCAGTCATCTTGAAGGGTTAGTTTTAACTAACACTTTTATTTTATTTTGTATCTTATCTTGTCTTGTATTGTCAAAACCTATACAATCCTGTACAAACTTGTAACTATCCTCTTTCGAATGATGCGTATGATTTTATAAAAGGACTTATACTTTAAGAGTTATAGGGGTTTCTTTTGGGTCCCATTTCTCTGGATCACCCTTTATATATATATATATATATATATATATATATATTCTAAAAAGGCAAAAATTAAAAAATTAAATTTTATTATAGTGTTAATTATCGTATTCAATACTATTGTAGTATAAACATCAATCGTATTTTACAATAGACCTAAGTTACCTCCGCAATTTAATATTACGATTTACGTATCCAGATTTAATTTTCCGTGGTACCTAGACAATCCCATTAAATTAAATTCGCTACACCAAAATAGTGCCAGTCAGAGTGCCTTAAACTAAAATAGGGTCATGGTAATCGGATTACGCTTCTTGCTCAAGAAATGATTCGAAATAATCTACTTCCGGGGAAAGCAACAGGACCCAAAATATAATTCTATTAGATGAGGCTCGAAAATAAGTAGTACTCGTTATTGGATTTCTTTATTCTGCGTAATTGGTTATCTGTTCTAATAGAATTTACATAATAGATTCGATACTTTTATAATTTAAGGGAAAAAATTCTAAAATTTGATCAGTAATTTGAAGTTAATTTAATAATTATAGGCTACCTGTTTATTAATTACTGACCCGTGCAGCAAAATATTAAGGGGGGAAATTTTATTATTATTATTACACACACACACACACACACACACACACACACACACGAGTATATATTTACAGTAATTTATTTATTTAAGTTACATTATCAGTAGCAGGTATGTTTTTGATTGATTCTTATACTGTATAATTCAGTGTTCCAAACAGGGTGCCGCAAAATTTCACGAAAAGGACAAAAATAAGTAATTGAATAGTTACCGTACTGAAGATTTGAAAATTTAAAATGAACCAAAACATTCGTGATTTACTACGCCCATATACAAAAACTTTGTTGGCTCAGTTTGAAGTTACTCGGTGTTGGGAGTCGGGGTAAGGGGGGGGGGGACTGCATGCTGAACAGCGGGAGACAAAAATGCTCCGGGGTGCCGCGAAAGAACGGATGACATTGTGTTGCCTTGAGACAGAAAAGGTCGCGAACCACCGATATAATTTATAGTAAACCCGAAGCAATACACGCTTCTGATGACCATCAAAGGCATATATAGTTCTACCATTTTGGTTTCGTCATATTTAATTTACCAAACCTCCTAATTTTTAGCTATGTAATGTGTATACTTAGATTACTTTTTTCTTTCATTTCGGTTCATTGGTTAGAAACACCGAACTATTTTAATTCCTTAGACACCTTTTTTTTATTATAGATATCTTATTAATTATGAGAATATGGAACATCTGTGCGTGATGATTTATTTAAAAAATATAAATAAACGCGAGATTTCGGATAACCTTACGTAGAAACTAAGCCTATTTCTTATAGAGTAGTAAGTTGTTTCCTCGTATAGCAATTACGGCACTCACGCGGTTATCCGTGATTCACCCAGTCGTGAATCGAGTTAATCGCGATTTACTAATTGTGACCAGTGTGCGCTTATCACTGATCGTGACACCGAATTAATCGTGATTTGGCGCGGTGTTTACATCCTTGGCTCGCCTCTTGTCAGCTCACCAAACGCGCCTCAGTCAGTGTCTCCGCGATACCAAAGACGATTAATATTAGCGGCGATGTTAGAAGAGGGAGGGTTACAATCTTCGGGAGCGGATGATGAGCTTCAGGTCTTGTGGTTAGTACAAACTACTTAAATGTATATTATATTGTAATAGAATAATACTGTGTAATGGTGCGCGAGAAGGGAGGCCAGTCATTGGTGGCGGACGGCAGCAGCAGCAGCCGCACCACTTACCCATCGGCGGGGTTTAACCATAAAATAGGGTTATCCGCGATCATGGACCTCCTCTCAATTATGGATAACTGAGTGATTACTATACTCGTTGTTAAAAGAGTTATTCAGCCGAAGTAGGGAGATCCGTTAACATTACCGAAATAGAATACAGCCTATAACAAACACTAGAGCCAAGAAGATTGGAATTGGGTGCCTTTATGTAACGCTTATGTACGATACTTCCATTGAAACTCCTTATACATTCTACGATAGTCGAATTAATGATAAAACCCATCAAAATGTACAGAATAGTATAAATGTGGGTAAAGTTAAAATTGTACTCGGAAGTTAAAAAGAATTTAATCCTAATTGCCAAGTTTAGTATTTTGTATTTTACTTTGTTCTGTATTTGAAGTATTAAGTAGAATTGAGACAAGTTTCGAATATTATTTTCTTTCCTTTAAGGTATGCATAAAACCTGAATTCGAATGTTGCTAATTTGGTCGTAAAGCTCTGATTTTATTTCACCGACCGTTATTTGCACGTAAATTAAGTCCATATGCCATTAACTTGATGAACAAAATCACATTTTAGTGTAAGAGAAAACAAAAAGACTGCTTTTAAACAGAAATGGCAAAATGTGCCCTAATTTGAGACTGTAATATAATATATATATATATATATGAATAGAAACGACATAAGTATTAAGGAACGTCTCTGCACACGAGGAGGAGAGATAACGAATAAATGAAAAATGAGGCGAACCGCCGGGAATCGAACCCAGGGCCTTCCAATTGCCGGTTGGACGCGCTACCATTATGCTACGGACCTCAATTAATCACAAATCGAAATTCTCCCACATAGGGCAGAAACCAATGCCTGAGAGGGCACCCTCGCAAATCGTGAATATGCGCATATAACTGCAATGACCACGCAGTATATAAATGAATAGAAACGACATAAGTATTAAGGAACGTCTCTGCACACGAGGAGGAGAGATAACGAATAAATGAAAAATGAGGCGAACCGCCCTGGAATCGAACCCAGGGCCTTCCAATTGCCGGTTGGACGCGCTACCATTATGCTACGGACCTCAATTAATCACAAATCGAAATGGGTTCGATTCCCGGGCGGTTCGCCTCATTTTTCATTTATTCGTTATCTCTCCTCCTCGTGTGCAGAGACGTTCCTTAATACTTATGTCGTTTCTATTCATTTATATACTGCGTGGTCATTGCAGTTATATATATATATATATATATATGGGAATGAACTCAGACTGGTTTCCTGAGGTTTTTTATGATACACACAGACCGTGCATGGAACAAGGAACTCTTCTAGGAAAATTAAATCCACTATAGTCCGAATAAGTAATGGTAAATGACAAATACTATAGTTTTTTTCTTTTTCATGATGCTAGCCCGACGTGGGCAACGGGTCACTCGCAAAGAGGTCCCAAAAATATAGCTTCCCTCACCATCTATCTGCAAAGCAGATAGGATCCAGCTTTGGGACAGGATCTAGGGTTTAAAGCAGCCTAGCCCAGTTACATTTAGAACCTCAATATAAGCAAAAGACTCGCTGCCTTCACGTCAGATTGAATACATCAAAGAAAAAGGGGTAACTATTATATTTTTATCCAAAAACCAAAACTTAAACCTCAACTGGCAGAATTGAGCGTCCACTTTTCAAGGCACATAACATGTCCGCTTCAAGATGGGAATGAACTCAGAATGGTTCCCTGAGGTTCCTGTCCCTGTCCTGTTCCTGCCCCAAAGCTGGATCCTATCTGCTTTGCAGATAGCTGGTGAGGGAAGCTATATTTTTGGGACCTCTTTGTGAGTGACCCGTTGCCCATGTCGGGCTAGCATCATGAAAAAGAAAAGACTATAGTATTTGTCATTTACCATTACTTATTCGGACTATAGTGAATTTAATTTTCCTAGAAGAGTTCCTTGTTCCATGCACGGTCTGTGTGTATCATATATATATATATATATATATATATATATATATATATATGAGACCCTCCTAGGAAGCGACAAAACTAAAGTACGGCAGGAAACGCAGTTAAAGTTGTACCAATTTGAAAGTGACATAACTTTTGAACTGTTGAAGATATTTCGTCGCAATATTTTCAAAAGTTAAAAAATTATGTCCCTTTAAAATTTGGTACAACTTTAACTGCTTTTTATGACGTTTTTTATATTTGTCGCTTAGCCACTTTTTCCTAGGAGGGCCTTATGTAGATTCTGTATACTCATAAAAGTGAAGTACGTGGTTTCGTGCTGACCTGAAGATAGAGTGAAACTACAAACTCCAAAAAATATACGTTTAGAATTCTTGAAAATCATAATGAAAGCCGTTAAATCCAACATAAAAAGAATGTTAAACGAGTCACACGGATTTTACTATAAACACATTGTTCAGTATACCTTCATATTTGTCAGAGAAAGTTACTCATCAGATTTTCAAATATTTATTTATTTATTTACGACTTCGAAGCTATGAGTATAGTTTTTTTTTTTGTTGGGTAATTTATCCGTGTCAAGTCTTCTTTGAAGACATTGTTTGGCAGCTGTTATTACTCATTTATTGTTGGAGTTTTTAACTAATTTAAACTTAAAGTATTATGAAGAGAATGAGGTAGCGGAGCAATGTCTATCTATAGTCTATACAATGTGGCATGCATAATATCGACGCAAAAAAATTCCAAAAAAAAATTCCAAACTTGTCTAATATCGAAAATGTTGACCTCATGCGTGTCAGTTAAAGTAATTTTATTTTAAATTAAGTCGGGTTAAGTTCAGTTTGGTTAGATTAGGTTACATTATGCCCGGTTAGGTTACGTCAGGTTAGTAATTTTCGTTGAAAATCTGAAATGTACAGTATGTATGGATTATCAGTCTCAGTTAAAAAGTAAAGTGTCGTTTCGTGAACATATGAATTCATCTGTTCACGAAACGACAGATGAATTATAATTCATCTGTGCACGAAACGACAGATGAATTATAATTCATCTGTTCACGAAATGGCACTCAAATTCATAACTTTTAAAAAAATGAAACAAGAGAAGAATTGCCTTATTTTTAAGTTTAAAACGGTAACGTAGTTATAGTGCTTAGGGCTGTTAGTCTGAAGGACCTAGGTTCGACTATATGCAAATTCCTTAAAATAAAAAAATCCTCTTCATCGAGAGCTATTTTCTAACGTTTATTTTTACCCTAACCTAACCTATAATGCTTATCTTTACCCTAACCCAACCTCTTTACCCAAACCCTAACTAACCTAACTTATAATTTTTATCTTTACTCTAACCTAGGGATGGGCCGGATATCCGGCCGTTTTTCTATATTCGGATAGCAGATATATATATATATATATATATATATGAAGTGCATTCATTTACACCTATTCAGAGCCAGATTTAGGTACACAAAGAGACAATGAGGTGTTAGAGCGACACAATATGAATGTAATCTGGCCACACACTTTATAAGTGTCGTAAATATTTGCTGAACACCTGAAGAGTGTTAATTTACACTGTTTGTCGACGGAACACTTGAGTGACACCCTTAAAGTGTCAGAGTACGTGAAAAGCGTTAAATTTGGATATGATTTTGAATTATGAATAATAACTTTTCAGCATTTTCGGTAGTCAACTTATTTCTACTTTCGGTATAGATCTGCTTTGCTGCACTAAACGGGCGTTCGGAGTTAACAGAGCTTGGAGGAGCACTCAAATACTTAATAACCAATGGTTTCAGTTTCTCATACTGGCCACAGTTGTTTCGCCACCACTGGTATGGATCTGAAGTCCGTGAAATAAAAGGAAGAGCCAAGAATTTATCAATTTCTACCTTAAATAGTGCTTGCTTTTGTTTCCCTTTAATAATAATACTGGGACTTTTGATACATCCACTTCTACCTTCAGAGCTGGTAGTAACAGTAACCTCTGAAATTGCATCTGAATTATTAACATCATCTTCAGTATTGCTACTGTCAGTGTCTCGTTCGGTGCTACCTTGGGCAAGTTCATTAAAGCAGTCCCATATATCTTTGTGGGCTTCTGCTAGGATGCTACTACTCTCTTCTTTGATATCTTCTACATCGCCCTGGCTTCTCTTTTTGCTTTTACTTTTCTGTTGAGAATAATTTCTATCTTCAAGCAGTAGCTCATCAATTACATGTTTTATTACAGCTTGTTCATTTTTTTAAAAGTTATTTTTAAACCGTGGATCAAGAAGTGTTGCCACAAAAAACAATTTCGATCTAACTCTAAGTTGCAATTATTCCCTTCACCACTAATCTTCATGAAACGTTTCTCTACTGCCATTTTCAAGTCCTCCTTCATGGTCTGAATTCGACTGTCCTTCTGACGTTTAGACAGATACGAATGCAGTGTTGCTACTGCAGGTGTGACATAGCTTATACATTCCTGGTCAGAACTAGCTTGTTTGGTCATCTCTGCAAATGATTTCAAAACGCGTATGACATTCTCAATCAACGTCCATTGATATGATGAAAGTGTTGGAATGTCGTGCTCAACAGCGTAAGCTGTCACTACCTGCCTTTGTTCTTAAAGTCTTTCTGACATATAGAAATGTTGAATTCCAGCGTGTCGGTACGTCCTGCACAAGTTTATGTGAAGGAACCTTCAAGTTCTCTTGTAGTGCTTTTAGTTTTGTACAAGCAGTGGAAGAGTGACTGAAGTGTGCAACGATTCTCCTGCTTTTTGCGATGATGTCAGCGACAGACCTTTGAGAAAGGATGGCCAGTGATGGGCATCGATACATGAAAATCGCTAAAGCGATGCCGATACATCGATACATGAAGAAGGTCTTAGGCGATACCGATACGCCGATACTTTCTAGATGTCTTAAGCGATACCGATACCGATACATGCATCGCCCGTACATTTTTATAATTATCATTTAATATGTAGGTATTAGATATTATTGTTTATACTAGTAATTTGTACGCACTGTAAGTAAAATCAACGACATTTTAATGGGTTTTATAGATGTAAATAAAAACAATTGCTTTATTTAATGAAAGTATGTTTTAATTTTGTAGGATACATGAATGACTGAAAATATTACACTAACAATTAAAAGTAATTACTATTACCCTTCAAAAATACCAGCTGGCTAAACATCTGGTCAGACAGTCTATTCCTTTTTGGAGCGTGAATGTGACCAGCCAAACTAAACAACCGTTCTACAGGAGCAGAGGATGGTAGTGGTGTGTTATACTTCAGAAAGACCCGTAGAATTCCTGGGTACTGCTTCAGAGATTGGAGAGAATGACTTCCGTCACCCAGATACTGTAACACTTCCATCTCAGTGGAATCTTGGGTTGCAGAGACATTAGTGGAAGCAGACTCATAACAGAAGAAATCATCTGCACTTCCGTCAGATGCAGCATCACTTAGTTGTTGCTGGGGGGTCTGCTCGCTGAGGCTCTTAACAGCATTAACCAACATTTCTTGAACCCTCTTTTTGACAATGTTAGTATTAAATTTGCCTTTTATTGTCATCCACTTTAACTTGAACAGAGGATTTGAAGACGATGCCAGTATTGCTGCTTTACACTCATGCGACGCATCAAGGCACAGAAACTTTTCAAACCGCTTAGTGAACCCTACTGTGACTGCATTGAGAAGTGGCTGACAATGACGCAATGCCTCCGAATTCAAACGCTCTAGCTTCTTCTCTACAGCTAATAATGTTTCTATATTATGGTTAATTAATCTCAATAACACAAGTACAAACGTGTTTAAACGTTGCGCCGTACTGTGTGACGTGACCAGTAGAGTAGTACTGTCATTAAATAAATATTTAATAATATTATTATTTATGTATATTCATAAATATAACTCAGTAGTGTCATATTATAACATCTATTTAAATATTTAAAGATTCTTAATAATGTATCGAAGTATCGATTTTTTTCGATACATTTAAGAAAATTGACCTTAGCGATACCGATAAATCGATACTTTTGTCAAGTAGCTAAAGCGATACCGATACCGATACAAAAGTATCGCTCGATACGTATCGGCGATACATGTATCTAGATACTGCCCATCACTGAGGATGGCTTCATGTACCACTAGCTGAAGTGTATGTATGAAGCATGCTACACCTTCCGCTTTAGTCATTCCTGCAAAGTAAAATACATATTTTGCACAAAATTACAGAATACAGTAAAATATCGGACTTATTATGTTATAATAGTTAACAATGAGCTGCATTAAATATCAATTACATCATATTACAGAAACGATAATCTGTGTTTTAGACTCATACACTTACGCAACTTCTCTAACATTAACCTTCAATATTTTATAATAAAAAACTATGTAGAAGAATTCTACCTCAAGGGCTAGTTTATTTAGTTAATAAATACTAACATTAATCTATAGCTAGCTACTACGTTACTGACCTGTTCCCATTATAATGTTAGCAGCATTGTCCCGAACAATAACACGAAGTTGGTTTGGTTTCACATTCCATTCATCAAAACATTGATTAAGAATCTCGGAAATGTTATCTCCCGTGTGAGAGTCAGAAAAATGTTTTGTGCATAATGTATAATTCTCCCGTTCTATATTGTCAGAGGAAATAAAATGTGCAAGCGAGGCTAATAAAGGACTCGTTGTTGGTTGCACTAGTCCATATGTCAGTAGTATAAGAAACGTGAGATGCGCTAACGAGCTTTTCTTCTAATAATATTTTCAGTTCATCATATATTTCTGACATGATCCTCTTTGAAAAGTACGTCCTGCATGGCATAGGGTACCGTGGTGATTAAAATGGCACTCGTGAGCCTCTTGAATTCCTCTCTTTCAACCAACGCAAATGGTTCTCCATCTAATGCCATCATTTCACCTGTCAAATTAATTATGAAATAAGTATAACGCTTATTCATTTTATTCTAAAATAGTAAAAATATAAAGTTAAAAGTCAAACAAAAAACAATGTTTTAAATATTTTATTTAATTTTACTGCTGAGTAGATGTAGATTACTAATGATACCAGAAAAAAAGATTACACAGCTCAACAAAAAAATTTTTGTTTCGTTGCCAAGGAAATTCGTACGAATTTAGGGTATTTTGGGGTTGCTGAATTCCAAAATGAAAGTAGTTTTTCCGATTTGGCTCTAGTTTTTGAGATAATGAATACCCTCAATTAATAGGAAACGTAACCATAACGTGTGCATATGGGAAACTACCGGAACATTCTAGATGGTGAGACACGCGAATATTCTTAGTGTTTACTCCGCGATCATGCATCTCTTCCAATTGCTCACTCAACAAAACTTAAAGAAGAATATGAAAATATCAAAATGGTCCTGCAGAAACTCTGCTATCATGAGCACCAGATGCCTATTTGTGTTGATCTAAAGATGGTAAACTTCTTGCTTGGGCAGCAAAGTGGATATACGAAGTACCCTTGTTTCATCTGTTTATGGGATAGTAGGGCAAGGCAAGATCATTGGAAAAAAGTGACATGGCCTTCAAGAGAAAACATGACTGTAGGTGCAGCGAACATCATTAACGAGCCTTTGGTTGACAGGGAAAAAATCATCCTCCCACCACTTCATATCAAGCTGGGACTAATGAAAAAATTTGTTAAGGCCTTGGACAAAGATGGCGATTGCTTCAAATACATTTGTAGATCGTTCCCTGGACTAAGTATGGAAAAACTAAAAGCTGGAATCTTTGATGGCCCTCAAATCCGTACACTTATCAAGGATTCTAATTTCACAAAATTTATGAATAGTGTTGAAGCTTCTGCCTGGTGCAGTTATGTCTCAGTTGTCAAGAACTTCTTGGGTAACCACAAAGCAGACAATTATGAAGAACTGGTGCAAAACATGCTCACAAACTTCGAAAAGTTGGGTACTAATATGAGCATAAAGGTACACTTTCTCCATAGCCACTAACACAGATTTCCGGATAATCTTGGTGATTTTAGCGAGGAACAAGGGGAGAGGTTTCATCAAGATATCAAGGTGATGGAGGAAAGGTATCAAGGCAGATGGGACAGACACATGATGGCAGACTATTGCTGGAACCTCCAACGTGATTGTCCTGATAACCCACATAAAAGAGAATCGTACAAACAGAGATTTACTATACATTAATTGTAATTATGCGAATCAGCTTACTGTGTTTATCTGTTATTATACCGAATAAAATGCCATTATGTATTTCATGTGTTTACTTTTGTATGATTTGAGACAATTTCAATGCGATTTGTAAGTAGGCTCCGCCTGAACATTAAATTTTTTGCATTTTTACGTGTTTCAATGGGGTACCAATTATCTCATAAATTAGAGCCAATCTAGTGTAGTGAATACTCTTATTTTAGTTTCAAGATAAATGTTAATTTTACCGTCTTGAATTTCGGAATAGCTATAAATTCATTTTAAATTAGTTACCCATCATAATTCAATTGTAAACCACATTAATACTAATTTTATGTATACTGTATTATTTTATTGTATGTAAACATAATTAATTATATATCACAATTGTCAGTTAATTATTTATATTCAAATAATTATTTTAATCTAATACCATGTCCATTTTGCAAATAAATAATAGAAATCCAAGGGTTATATTTTCCATCTTTGGTACTGATGCAGTTTCGCCTAACGGACTCAATACGGCTAGTGAGATAATCACTGGTTGGCACTTAACCAGCGGCAGTGCTTATGGCTACATCATCCAGGTTAACCTATACCGGATAGATGCGCTACGGTCCCAAGCCGTAGCTTGCCTAGGCCCAACGACGACGACGACGAAAACCAACAATTGGTGACCCCGGAGTTGGATTCCCCCCTTTTTTACCCGAACGACTAGGACTAGACTGTAACGTCGTTCGTGCCCATCACCCCCTTCACCCGAGCGACTAGGA
The DNA here is from genome assembly GCA_023014485.1 of Bathynomus jamesi. Lineage (NCBI taxonomy): Eukaryota > Metazoa > Arthropoda > Malacostraca > Isopoda > Cirolanidae > Bathynomus > Bathynomus jamesi. The sequence continues at coordinate 623,846 of JAJOZX010000138.1, read as the reverse complement.
CCAGACTGTAACGTCGCTCGTGCCCTCTGCCCCTCACCCCTGCCCGTGCGCTCTGTGCCTGCGCTCGTCTCAACCTCCACTCCTTCGTTGGTAACTTGTCGTCTTGCTTGTACGTCAGCAAGCATAGGAGAAGATGCCTGACGACGCTGGTGCCATCTCCCACTTGAGCGTAAAGCTCCCCGTCTTCTGGCCGGGTGATCCATTTATTTGGTTCCACCAAGTGGAATCACAATTCAACTTGGGAAGGATCACCGCTAGCAGGACAAAATACGATCATGTTTTGTCCTCTCTACCAGCGAGCATCATCTCTGAAGTCCGTGACGTCATCGTGTCTACTTCCACGAGTGAGGACCCATACAACGATCTGAAGTCTGCCATCCTGTGCCGCACCACTGTCTCCGAGCGTGAGAAACTACATCAGTTAATCTCAAAAGAAGAACTTGGAGACCGTAAGCCCACTCAAATGCTGAGGGCTATGCAGTGCGCTCTAGGCGAACGCGCACAAACCTTCGATAAGGACATCTTTAGACAGTTGTTCTTGCAGAAACTTCCTCCATCAGCTCAGCGTGTCTTGGCCACTATGGATCCTGCTACTCCAGTTGATAAACTAGCAGAAACTGCCGACAAAGTAGTGGAGATTGACACAGCTCGGTCAACAACGTGAACACACAATCGGAACTGGAGTTGAAAGTGGAAGAGTTAAGTCAACAACTCAACCACGTTTGTTCTCTGCTACAAAATCAACGGCAAAGAAGCCATTCTCGGTCAAGATTTACGAAGAGGCATCGTTCGAGTTCCGGGAAGATCTGCTTCTACCACTCTAAATTTGGAAAGAAGGCTAGGAAGTGCATCTCCCCTTGCAATTTTCGTCGGAAAACCCCAGCAGCGAGTCCTAATGGCGTCTAGTACTCGCACTGCCAACCTGTTATTCATAAAGGACAGGAACTCTGGTGTCAATTTCTTGGTCGATACCGGAGCGTCAGTCAGTGTATTCCCTCAAAAATCTGGTCATACGCACTCGGAATCTCCGCCTCTATACGCTGCTAACGGTTCACGCATACCCACGTACGGTACTCAGTCGCGTGAACTAAACTTGGGCCTTCACCGATCCTTCAAGTGGATTTTCATCTGTGCTCAAGTGCAGCATCCCATAATCGGCGCTGACTTCCTCCAGCATTTCAAACTCCTGGTGGATCTTGACAAGCGACGCTTATGCGACCAGGCCACACTGCTTTCTGTTCTTGCCAAACAGGTTGCCCTTCCGGACGCCTCGAACTCTGCACTTTCCCTCGTTCCCCCTAATTCCATGTACCAGTGCCTTTTCCAGCGATATCCAGGAATTCTTCAACCGATGCAGATGGGTGATACCATTAAGCACACCATTACCCATCACATTACAACAAAAGGTCCCCCTGTGTTTGCAAAACCCAGACGTCTTGCCCCGGACAAACTGAAAGCTGCCAAATCGGAATTCCAGCTTATGATAGATCTTGGGATAATAAGACCTTCCAAAAGCAGTTGGTCCTCTCCCCTACACCTGGTCCAGAAGAAGTCAGGAGACTGGAGACCATGTGGGGATTACCGGTTTTTGAATTCGACAACCATCCCGGACCGATATCCGGTACCAAATGTCCAAGACTTTACTTCTCTTCTCCACGGCAAATCTATCTTCAGTAAAATAGACCTCGTTAAGGCTTTCCACCACATTCCCGTAGAGCCTTCGGATATTCCCAAGACTGCAGTTTGTACACCATTTGGGTTATTCGAATTTGTGAAGATGCCGTTCGGGCTACGGAATGCTGCGCAAACCTTTCAGAGGTTTATAGATGAGGTCACCAGAGGCTTAGACTTTGTTTATGCCTACATCGATGATTTGCTTGTGGCCAGCTCAACGGAAGAGGAACATAAGGAACATCTTTCACTCCTCTTTCAACGCTTAGAACAATACGGTGTTACTATTAATGCATCTAAGTGTGTGTTTGCACAGCCAACCTTGGAATTTCTTGGTCACACGATTTCGCAGCACGGAATTACCCCCCTTCAGGACAAGTGTGAAGTGATAAAAAATTACCCTATGCCAAATAATCAGCGTGAGTTACGTCGGTTTCTAGGTTTGGTAAATTACCACAAGTTCATTAAAAACTGTGCCAGTGTTCTTGCTCCTCTACACGCTATGATCACACACAAACGCAAGGTAACGAAATTGGTATGGTGTAGCGATAGTTTACAGGCGTTCGACAATGCCAAAAATGCTATCAATAGTGCATTGTCTCTGTCATTTCCTATCAGTGATGCCCCCCTAACTCTGACGGTCGATGCATCAGATGTTGCGATCGGTGGGGTGTTGGAACAAACCATTAACGGTCAACAAGCACCCATCGCGTTTTACTCGAAAAAGCTGCAGCCAGCCCAAACGCGTTATAGTGCTTTCGGACGTGAACTTCTTGCTATTTACTTAAACGTGAAGCATTTTCAACATTTCCTTGAAGGCCGAGAGTTTTGTGTTTTTACCGACCACAAACCTTTGGTCACTGTCTTCAATAAAAACAGCTGTAACCACTCTCCCAGAGTCATCAGGCAACTCGATTATATCTCGCAATTTACCACAGATATCCGCCACATCAAAGGTGTCTTGAACACTCCAGCGGATGCACTTTCAAGAATAGAGATTACTTCTGTTACCCTCAGCTCTACACTGTGGAATGCTATTGCACAGGATCAAGATAAGGATACGGAACTACAAGACCTGCTCAGAGAAGACTCCACTCACTCACTTTCCCTCAAGAAAATGAGTATGCCAGGATTGTCTGTGCCTCTCTATTGCGACGTATCAACAGCTGCTATTCGCCCTTATGTCCCTCCATGTCACAGACAAGCAGTCTTCACGGATCTTCATAAGCCCTCCCATCCTGGTATCCGTGCTTCGCAACACCTGGTTACCTCTCGCTTTGTTTGGCCCTCGATGCGGAAGGATGTCAAACATTGGACCAAAACGTGCCTTGCCTGCCAGCGTGCCAAAGTCCAAAGGCACACCAGGTCCCCCTTTGACGCATTTCCGCCCCCATCCCAGCGATTTGAGGTAATTCATGTAGACATTGTTGGCCCTCTTCCAGTGATTCAAGGCCAACGTTATCTGCTCACCTGTCTCGACCGCTTTTCCAGATGGCCTGAAGCCATCCCACTTCCTGATATCCAAGCGGACACTGTTGCAAGAGCCTTTCTTCATGGATGGGTATCAAGATTTGGATTGCCGACAAAAGTCATCACTGACCAAGGTCGCCAATTTGAGTCTTCGCTTTGGAAGAAGTTTACCAGCTTATTGGGTACAATACATGCGCATACCTGTGCGTATCATCCGCAAGCTAACGGCCTCGTCGAACGCTTCCATCGCCAGCTGAAGTCATCCCTTATGTGTCACGAAGACTCCCATTGGATGGATAAGCTTCCACTCGTGTTGCTTGGTATTCGCTCTGCATTTAAGAGTGATCTGAAGACTACAGCGGCTGAACTAGTCTATGGAACAACACTGCGGCTACCAGGTGGCTACTTCACTGCAGGGGATAAGTCATGTGATCCTACGGAATTCGCTCAAACACTTTCCTCTCACATGCAGTCCCTTCAGCCTGTTCCCCCTCGATTGACTAGCCAACAGAACATCTTTGTTTCCCCAGCCCTCCAGTCTTGCACCCACGTTTTCGTTCGTGTACCTGTCCCAAAACGGCCTCTCCAATGTCCATATGACGGGCCCTATGAAGTTCTCCGACGTACGCGCAAATCATTTCTCATCCAGCGCGGTTCCAAGGTCGACAAGGTTTCTATCGATCGTCTTAAGCCTGCGTTTTTGGAATCAACCTTAAGCGAGGTACATGTAGCTACCAAAAAGGTCCAGGGGAAATCTGTGTCGTTCGGAACTCTTTGAACTTCCTCTCTGGTGGGGGAGTGTGTAGTGAATACTCTTATTTTAGTTTCAAGATAAATGTTAATTTTACCGTCTTGAATTTCGGAATAGCTATAAATTCATTTTAAATTAGTTACCCATCATAATTCAATTGTAAACCACATTAATACTAATTTTATGTATACTGTATTATTTTATTGTATGTAAACATAATTAATTATATATCACAATTGTCAGTTAATTATTTATATTCAAATAATTATTTTAATCTAATACCATGTCCATTTTGCAAATAAATAATAGAAATCCAAGGGTTATATTTTCCATTCTTGGTACTGTCGCAGTTTCGCCTAACGGACTCAATACGGCTAGTGAGATAATCACTGGTTGGCACTTAACCAGCGGCAGTGCTTATGGCTACATCATCCAGGTTAACCTATACCGGATAGATGCGCTACGGTCCCAAGCCGTAGCTTGCCTAGGCCCAACGACGACGACGACGAAAACCAACACTAGCAAAACCGATGTCATATTCGGAATCAGCACCACAAAGTTACCCCAAAATCACTCTAATATGATTGGCAATAAAATGAGTGTTGACCAGTGTTATCACAGTATTTAACTCATGGATGTTCATTTTACATTTCTGTTCATGATGCCGAGATTGTTAAAATATCAACGATAATCCATTAAATCAAATGAAAAGACACGTGCAGCAATGTACTTACATATTTTTCTTGTTATTTATTGCGCTTTTGGATCTTGCGAGTTCCACATCTTGGATCGTTCGAGTGTTGCTTCAATCGTGGGTTGAGTTTTTTGAGATGGATCAGCTCGTGATGATGACTGTGCTCGTAGTTGGGTGTTTTCATCTTTTGTTTCTTGGACACTTTTATAAGTACTGCGATGCTTGCTTTTCAAATGGTTCCATAAAGGCTTTGTAGAGTAGGATTTTTGCACTTTTTCCTCTAACTATAAATCGTTGGACGGAAGTTTTATCACGAAGCAAACATTCTGCTTCGTGTTCATTTTCTATTCCACAGGTTTTGAAGCGTTTCCATATAACTAACTTAAAAGAAGCCATTTGACCTTCAGCAAAAATTGAAAAATTGAAATTGGGAGTGTATATACTTTAGTAGTTTAGAGTTTGGAAAATAAAGTAGATATAAATTACCTTTGGGCTTAGAGCATATATATATATATATATGTATATAAGTAGCATAATAAGTATAATGATCGAGAAGCAAATAAAATGACACTCATTTTAATCACCAGTCAAACATTCACATTCCTCAACTGATTACGTAAAGTAAGCCATGGGGCAAGAAACATGTGTTCAAAGGTAAAAAAAAAATTTTTTGCCAACAGTTTTGGAATTCATAAAATTGTCACCTTAAGCACAGATTTTGTCGTACACTAATTTGGTACGATATTCGTTATTTTGCCCATTTTAAATTTTTGAAAATTTTTTGCTTTTTTGATTAATTTTGAGGTGCTTTGCGAGAATCTAACGTTAATTTCTTGCGCAAATGCGTAGTTTTTAAAATATTTATGTAAAAATTTGCAATGTAGTTCGGCTAAACTTTTATAAAACTTAGCATTTTGGCCTAAATTTCTTTTTAATGTTTTTGCAATGTAGTTTGGCTAAAATTTATGCTTTACTCCAAGTCAATGAAATGTTTGAAATGTGGGGTCAGTCCCAAATTGGGTTAGGTTAGGCTAAAATTTATAACACACTCTATCTTAGCCTAAATTTATAACATCTGGTAACTTTGAGTGTGGAAAATGTGCAAAATAACGAATATTTACCCTAATTTGTAATTTGTATTAAGGTATAAAATACATTAGACAATGTCACATTAAATTTATTATATCTATATAGGTATAGGCGTAATTATCTATACCTACTAGTGATGTAGCGAAGCTGAAATTTTGCGAATCTGAAAATTGAGATTCGCGCGAATGCGGAGGCGAATATGCGAATCTTGAATTATTTTAAAAATGTGGCTGTTTTCTGAAATTTTACCAAAGGACGTTATATAAACCAGAATACAACGATTACTATTTTTATAACGAGAAAGTAAAACAAATACAAATGCTATTATTATTATTTGACAACTGTTTTTATACACAATATAATAAATTTCTTACATATTAATAATGTATAATTACAATAAAATATTAAAGTACATAATTACAGTTTTACATATTTAAACCCAATAGTTGGCGAGTTAAATTTAAGAAAGAGCAATTTTTCTGCCTTATCTCCTCGCAAGCGGTTTCTTTTCTCGTCATAGATCAGGCCAGCACCACTGAATAGTTGCTCACTTGGGACGCTACTTGGAGGACATCCAAGGAATCTCTTAGCAAGTACACTTAAAAGCTTGTACTTTTCTTGGTTGTCTCTCCACCGCTAAAGAGTTTTCGTCTTGGGCGATTCTTTTCTCTTTATGGTATTCTTGGACAAATTTGATTGAATTTCTGCTGATTGCTTCTTCTGCTTCTTCGTCACTGTTTGAGGCGGCCAGTAGCGACGTTATGGACTCCATGATTGAGGCAGCTTTTGAATTTGATGGTGAAGACACAGACGTACTGGCGCGCATTCTCTTCTCCATTGCTTCTTCAGATTGTGCCTTAGCCAGGTCATCGCGAAGTTGCGCTATTTTTTCTTGGACACGCTTGGTGACGGCAGTACTGGAGAACATCTTTGCTTTGTACTTGGGGTCTAAGTAAGTGGCCAAAGCATAGGAGTCATTGGTCTCGATTTCAGCAAATCTTTCTATTTCGTCGTACATAATTTCTCTCATTGTTCTGACTTCAACATCATCTCTGTTTTCTGGTTTTAACACGTTCTTCAATGAGGCTATCAGAGGAATGACGTCTGATATGGAAGATGCTGAGCTACTGAGTTTCTTCGTGATTTCGTCAAAAGGCTTGAGATATTCGTGCAGCTAGATAGTAGAGCGAAATCAACATTCGATAGTTGTTGTATTTTGGAATTCGCAGTGCTATATAAGCTTAGTGGGTTCTTCAACTGAACAGCTCTTTCCATCATGTGCAAAGTACTGTTCCATCTTGTGGCGACATCGTGAATCATTCCCAATTTTGGTAAATTCAAACGCGTCTGAATTTTCTTCAGTTCATCCTTTGCTGCAACGGAGTGGTTGAAATGTGTCGCAATTGAACGGGTTTTCACCAGCAAATTCTGAACATTTTCTTGAGCCGACAAGCCTGATTTTACAACGAGCTGTAGCTTTTGGGCAGTACAATCAATGTTGTTGACGCCTGACAGATCCATCGCTTTCTTCATGTTTGCAGCGCCGTCACACATCACCGCATTAATTAACAGACGAATGAAAAATTTTCCATTTTTCGAGCATTTGGTCGAACTTTTCGCCGTTCTTCCAAAGTTTCAGCGCCGAGCATCAAATTCGTCCTCTTGTATTCATTATCCACCCCATGGCAGGTCAGCGAAAGGAAGCTTACTCCAGCAGATGTGTCGGACCATGTATCAGTTGTAAAGGATACCAATGATTCCTTGATTTCGTCCACAATATCTTGAATCTTCCCAGTTACACCTTGGTACATGCTGTTGCATATTAGATCAGCGTAAAATTGTCGTTACTTGATCTTGTATTGCGGAGCAACTTCCGCCATAAGCCGCATGAAACCGACATCTTCTACGTGACTAAACTGCAAATCATCCATTACTAGCATTTCTGCGATGCGGTAGTCGTACGTCTTAGATTTTTGATTGTCATCACTCCAAGGCTTCAATTTCTGGTAGCAGCTTTCAATTGTTTGAAATCCGAGATTTTTCTGTCTAATGTCAGATTCGTCTTTTGTAATGGCGTCGGTTCTTCTTTTTTCTTTGAATCTTCTTTAGCTTCGTTTTCAGCATCAATCAGTTCTTTAAATTCTTTTGGATGAATTGAATGCAGATGATTTCTCATGTTTGATGTGGTTCGTCCCTTTCGAGAGTAGTTGCGTTGGCATAACAAGCACTTCGCAGTATCATCAGCGTTCTTTGAGAAGAATTTCCAAACTGTTGATTTTCTCATGATGAATTTGAGAGCGATGGCGTGAAAACAACTGTAATCGACGAAGTTAATATTTGAAATTTTGAATAATGATACGACTGAAGATGTATTGCCCTTATTGTGACAGAACGGACGGTAAAGTAAAAGCCTGCATGTCACGAGTCAGGTCGCTACAGAATTGCCAATTTTTCGTGAAAATTGTTTTTTTATTTTATTAAAATGCTTATAGCAAAAAAAAATTATTCAATTTTTTACAACGATTTTTTCACATATGTTCTCACTAGTACTTAAACTTATTCAGGAAAAACATAATACCAATATCTGTTAAAATAAAAGAGATATGAGCATTATTATGAAAAATAAAGCACTTGAACAAAAAAATACTTCTGATATTTACGCATTAAAAACATTTCTAAATTGAATTTTGTAATAAACTTTATATTGTCTTAAAGCTAAAGAAATTTCCTCTGCGTCAGTACAAGTTTTATTTTAGAAATACAATTTGATGAATACGGAAATGGCATTCAACTTTTTTCAACAAACACAGATTTCATTCTCGAAAGAGTATGGACTATGGAATAATTATAACGGTGATTTCGACTTTGCAATGTCATATACAGTAAACTCTCGAAAATCAGAATGTCTAAACTCCGGACCACTTGAGAATTGAAAGTTCATAGTTAGACATAACAAAGCGACATGAGAGAAGTGAAGGTGCGAACTACATCGCAAGAGCGCTAGGCCTAAGTCATTTTACCGTCTCAACCGTTTTTAAAAATGCTCCTGCATTTGAAGGCCGCAGCTGAAAATGTGTGTCCCGTTCTCCGCAATTCTCAGCTCCGCAAATTCGCATTAAAACAATGCGAATGCGAATCTAAAATTTTTGCGGAGGTTCCGCGGTTGCGAATGCGAAGCTTCGCTACATCACTAATACCTACACAAATAAGAGACTAAATAAAACTATACATTTATAAATCTCGTATAAAACCAGACATTGTTGCTAGTTTCAAATTATATCGGTAACGGCACGTAATATCACATCTCACGTGGGTGCCTTCTTATAAGTAAACGAACCCATAAAACATTATACATTTGTATCCATTGTTGCTTTTAACTTTACAAATTACAATATAGTTTAATACTAAAAATGACAACTTAATTCATAAAAATGGCAATGTAGGATCGCAATTACGAAACATGCGCAACACAAATTGCGCAATACGCATTACAGTTTATACGCATTAACTCAACATTTATCAATAAATCAAACGCCTGATAAAATACTCAATCGTATTCCTTCATCATTAGATAGGACCATAGACAACAATTCACAGTCTAAAAACATGGGCGACAACGGCGACAGATAAGAAATAAGGAGTGCTGCCAACCCTACCGAGTCGCCATTTATTAATTACGAAGAGATACTAACAATAACATTAAGACACGCGTTATAATACACGATATTAGTGATGCGATACAGATATTGTATTTGTAATAATCAAGAGCAATAAGAATAAAATCCTCTTTATATTTACAACAAATATAATTATTAATTTATTTAATTTTTTTCTTGCATAATATTTTTTGTTTGTGTATTTTATTGCGAAATACTGTCGCCAACATTTCATGGGATGTTGGCGACTTTTCACTTCTGAATGTATTATCTTGTACCAATTTTAAAAACTTACTTTACGTTCAGATATAGATTAGTTTTTTCAGCAACTATCTGGCTAGATATCCGGTCACACCGTATATCCTGCCGGATATCCGAATCCGCTGTTTCTTCATCACTGGATATCCGGTATCCGGTAAATTTGCTATCCGGCCCATCCCTACAGTCTAATCTAACCTATAATTTAATCCGCTTCAGTGAAGTGAGAGGTTAAAAATAAGATATTTCAGTCTGTACACGCGCGTGTAAATAATTATTTTGGTTAAGAGTTTGGGTAATGGTCTAATTACGCACTCGTTTTCTGTATTGTTAAAAAAAAACGTTTACAAAGTGTGTATCACAACACGCGTTTTAAATCTATCTCTCTTCAATAAGTTATACATCGAAACCCATTAGGAAACCCCCGACATTATGGATATAGTTTATAGGTAATGTTATGGGATTGCTTTTTGGCCATTATATTTTCGTGCATGCAACGTTTTTTTTTTCATGTAAATAAATAAAAGTAAATTTGCGCACTATTTTTTAGGCATTTTTGTATTTAAGAAAGTTCTGTGTTTTGTATTGAAGCCGTTTCAAACGCCAAAAAAAAGGTTTGAATGTTTTTAGCCCTCAGACTCCCCTCGTTAATACTAAATTCTACATGATTTACGCTGCATTACCCTTACTTTACGCGCCAATCTATATTTCATCCCTGCATTAAACTTTATCAATACGAGGGCATGAAATTGCATTTATAATATGTACTTTGATATGTAAATTTACTTTGGGAATCCAATTTACATTTTTTGGACATTTTTATACATATTTACGTTACAGTTCCTCTTAATTTCGAGTTTTGAGGGTTTTTCTTTCTTTCTTTCATTTGTAAATGGAAATCGTATAAAATATAAATGTCGAGTTTGAAGTCTTTTGAAGAGTATTAAATGTATGTTGTTTGTTAGACTGTAATATTGTAGACATTTGTATCGTTGGTAATGATTTTTTGGGGGTTTTTACGAGTTTCCTGACTTTGGCAGGGAAAAACATAATTTTATTTAATTGGAGCTCGAAGGTTCGAATAGAATTTTACTACTGTAATATATATATATATATATTACAGGGAATCTGTGTAATTGGGGATTTCATGAAATTCCTTGTTGATATTTTCGTTAAACCTACTGGAAAATATCACGACTTAACCTTACATGAAATCCCTAGTTATACAGATTCCCTGTAACACACACACAGACATATATATATATATATATATATATATATATATATATATATATATATATGAAATTCTATTTCAGACTCTCTTTCTGCACGTTTTTATGAATTAGAAAAGATGGAAGTCTGATTTCGATCGAGGTTTTTCTGTAATCACAATAGCCGTACATGACGATGCTCATCTTCGGCCAAGTAACTTTTCGGTACGTGTCTGCTGAGCTGCGTCGGAGCTACTTTGCAATACAGCTTCCCATTGGATCAGCGACGTTAAGCGACATTGTGTTTGATGAGTATTTGGATGGTGACCGTCCTTCTCGTTTAGATGATATATAGTGACCCCAAACCAGGGCTGTGTGGGTCTATCACTTTCGGGTCGGGTCCGGGTCTGGGTCAGTTTTTCTAATTTACTTTCTGGTCCTGGTTCGGGTCCGGGTCAGTTTTTCTAATTTACTTTCTGGTCCTGGTTCGGGTCCGGGTCGGACCCGAAAGTTCACTTTCAGGTCCTGTCGGGTCTTTCAGTATATGACCCGGGTCTGCGTCGGGTTCATTATTAAAAATGTAATAATTATAATTTGGTATAGGTTAGGTAATAAGACTGCTACCGTAGCTACATTAAGATGTTTTCTGAAACATAGTAAAACATTATATGGCTATACGGTAGTAGCCTAACCATATATATTAATTAATCCGATTTTGGAAATGTTTGAAAGTAGGTGTATTAATTGTATTACTATTTAATAGTAACTAGGTATAGTTATACACGCATTGCTAAGGGGCAAAGTACGATGTATGATTGCTCTCTTCAGCCCCCTTATTGTAAATTTTAATTAATTTTGTGAAAACAAATTCTATATTTTTTTGAGTGAACTCAAATGGAAATTATCATCTTCTTGCATTAAAATTAAATACTTTGTTTATCTTAAAAAACAAAAATAAAACCGATAATATGAAATAATTAAAGTCATTTGGTAGTAATATTGTCTTTATATTTTGAGGGCAACATATTCTGTGAACTCCTTTAAAATAGATATTAATATAGCGGCATAGCCTATACTTATTTCTCCTAGAATGTAGATTGAAAGTTGTGGCAAGACAGGAAAGAGATTTCTGAATTTTTAACTGATTTTTTTATTTTGAATATACAGTATATATATATATATATATATATATATATATATATATTTTTTAACTGCAAACACGCAGTATAATTAACGTAAAGAACGACGCTTGTATAGGAGAATATTCTCCTAAACAAGCGTCGTTCTTTACGTTAATTATACTGCGTGTTTGCAGTTAAAATGTATATAATGTTACGGCATGCGGGAGGTGTCCCCTTGGGGCATTGGTTTCTGCGCGTATGTAGGAGAATTACGGCATTTGTTCGAGTGAGGCCCGTGGTGTAATGGTTATCATATCTGCCCGGCAATCGGAAGATCCCGGGTTCGATTCCCGGGTGGTTACCTCATTTGGATCAAATGTAGAATTCGGACCCCAGCCTTCTTTAGTTAGCTTTATAAAGCTAACTAACGAAAATATCATGACCTAACCTAACCAATCGTCAAGGGCGTACAGTTAACCTAACGATTGGTTAGGTTAGGTCGTGATATTTTCGTTAGTTAGCCTTATAAAGCTAACTAAAGAAGGCTGGGGTCAGAATTCTACATTTGATCCCCTCATTTTTTCATTTGTTTCGTTCTCTCTCCTCATCTTGCGCGGAATATTCTCCTATACAAGCGTCGTTCTTTACGTTGATATATATATATATATATATATATATATATGATGAATTTCACAATAAAACACGTGAAATGAATGAATGCTGCAAACCTTGTGGGTTTGCAGCATATATATATATATATGTTCTTAACTGAAATATTTTTATTAGGACTATTTTACACTATTTTATTTGAGAAGACTTTATGCCCCAACACCGTTCGATCTCAAACACAATACTGCGTCTAATAATAATGATTGCGAAAGAGAATTTGTTTGCGGGTTCAGAATGAAGCTTAGAGCGGAGAACAATCTTTCAACGCTAACTTGTGTGCACGGAGTAGACAATGCTACCAAGGCTGCCTCTTTTAATTCTCCTCCCATTTCCATCCACCATTTCATGGGATTTCGATGGATCAGTTTCCCAGCTGAATCTCTTTTTCGCGAGGCGAGGACATTTTTCAAACTGTATCACACCTGCATCAAACTTAGCACTCAGTGACGCAGTTTGAAGGCGCACACACAAATTTTGTAAACTAAAAACCCGGCTGTGCGGGTCTTTCACTTTCGGGTCGGGTCTGGGTCTGGGTCAATTTTAAAATTCACTTTCAGGTCCGGGTCCGGGTCTTATCTCAATTTCGGGTTAAACCCGTGTCTGGGTCCGGGTCCGAGTCCGACCTCCCAGCCTTGCCCCAAACATTATTGTTATTTTTCCCGCGAGGCCAGAACCCGCACAACGCTCAGGCCAATTACTAATGCGACCTATTACTCTAATTCCCGCATTATTATTATTATTACAAATATCATCGGGCGTCGAACTCCTCCTTACACTGGCATCTTCACTTCGCTTATAGGGAAATGGCGTTACAACTGACCTAGGGACGGTGGTTATTATTCCTATATATACTATTCCGACATAAAAATGGCCAGACGAGTAAACTAACTTGGTTTACTCAATAAGAAAATCTCTTCTTTAAATATTCACCGCTAAATTCATTGTTTTAAAAACAAAAACAAAAAAAAAGAATATCTCGGCGCATCACGAAAGGAAAGAAAAATGTGAATATATAAACTTTGCTCTTACGTAATACATGATTAAGTATTCCGAAATCCCGGATGTGCGCTCGTAGTCTATCTTAATTTAGGTAGACGTTTGTAGATCGTGGGTTTATGCGAAATTTGTTGAAGTTCTTGTCGAATATATGTAGAGCGAGTTGAAATGTAAAGTATCGCTTATTCGGTGCTGGTTAAGTATGCGGTCTACCATCTGAGTTCTGACAGAATAATTTCGTTAAAACTAACGAAAATATCACGACTTAACCTAACCAATTATCAAGGGCGTACAGTTGATCTATTAGTAAATAGTAAATACTATTCCAGAAACAAACAATGTTATAATTAATAATAGATCAACTGTACGCCCTTGATAATTGGTTAGGTTAAGTCGTGATATTTTCGTTAGTTTATATTCTGTCAAAACTCAGATGGTAGACCGCATACTTAACCAGCACCAAATAAACTAAGATATATTAAAGTTTATCGTAGCCTTCACGGTTGCCTTTTTGGTAGGTTGGTTGGTCGCAGCTTAATTGTGGTAGACTGCTCGAAGCTAGGTAGACCGCACACTTAACCAGCACCGCTTATTCTTTGATAAAAATGAAGGAATACACTCTTTAAAGGCTGTTTAAATTAAATATGCTTTTCGCAGAAAATGTAACTGGTGCTACTGTAGTATGCGGTCTACCTACGATTCGGCGGTCTACCTTTTAATTATAGCTTCTTATCTTGTTTACTAATTGTTTGTTTATATCCCATTGTCAATCGCCCTTGACGATTGGTTAGGTTTAATCATGATATTTTTGTTAGTTTTAACGAAAATATCATGATTAAACCTAACCAATCGTAGGTAGACCGCATACTACAGTAGCACCATGTAACTTTTAGGTGTTTTCTCGAATGGTGAAAGTCAGTGACTCATTCCATTAAGCTGACTTAACCTGACTTAACCTAAACGCTTGATGTAACCCCTAAAAAAATTGTCAATAAAGAAAACGTAAGTTCAGGTTTTCCATTTTTTAAAACTAAAAATTGATTGAATAAATTCGCTTAGCATTTGAAACTAGTTACGTTAGTTAGAATTATTTGTTGGTTGAATAGTAGTACCAGTAATGGTACTAGTAATACGACCGATAAATATTTATATTTAGAGGTTTCGACCCACATATAAAGAAAACTCGCTCAATTTATTTTTTTTTTTTTCAAAACGGATTTTGATATGAAAGTTTATGGTTACGAAGGATAAGATGAAATTAAGCTGATTGAAACTGTATATTCAGTTTTAAAAATTTCTTCCTGTCTGTCTTCCTTTCCTTTCAGTCCGTGTCGTACAAATTATTCGGTCTTAGAAGGAAGTTCCAAGGAAGACAGTTCATTGTCATTTTAAGGATTATGCTCTGCTATTTATTTTTACAACGAGGACTCGTTCGAAACCCTCGGATAATGATAGAGACAACCTTTTCCAATAATAAAAACCCGGGTACTGTTTCCTGCCGTGGGTGGTGAGCTGCGTATTGAGTTAGTGTGTTGACACTCTCTGTACTTGGCACTGGCACCACGTGCTAAAGATTCTGTGCACAGGGGTTTAGGCGTATTCTTAGAACAAATAAAAACTGTATCAAACACTTATTCTAAGTATATATATATATATATATATATCTTTTTGTTTTGAAAATTATGTAACGGTTTTAAAGTTTACACACACACACACACACACACACACACTCGTATATGTTACACACTCGTATATGTTACACACAGACTCTGCATGGAACAAGGGACCCTTCTGGGAAGATTAAACTCACTATAGTCCGAATAAGTAATGGTACATGAGAAATACTACAGTTTTTCTTTTTCATGATGGAAGCCCAACGTGGGCAACGGGTCATCATGAAAAAGAAAAACTATAGTATTTGTCATTTACCATTACTGTACTTATTCGGATTACAGTGGATTTAATTTTCCTAGAAGAGTTCCTTGTTCCATGCACGGTATGTGTGTAACATAAAAGTTTCTCAGGGTACCATTCTGAGATATTATGATATATATATATATATATATATATATATATTATATATATATATACACACACATTTTAACGGCAAACACGCAGTATAATTAACGTAAAGAACGACGCTTGTATAGGAGAATATTCCGCGCATTTTTTCATTTGTTTCGTTCTCTCTCTCATCTTGCGCGGAATATTCTCCTATACAAACGTCGCTCTTTACGTTAATTATACTGCGTGTTTGCAGTTAAAATGTATATAATGTACGGCATGCTGGAGGTGCCCCCCTTGGGGCATTGTTTTTCTGCGCGTATGTAGAAGAATTACGGCATTTGATGGAGTGAGGCCCATGGTGTAGTGGTTATCATATCTGACCGGCAATCGGAAGATCCCGAGTTCGATTCCCGGGTGGTTACCTCATTTTTTCATTTGTTTCGTTCTCTCTCTCTCATCTTGCGCGGAATATTCTCCTATACAAGCGTCGTTCTTTATGTTATATATATATATATATATATATACCGTATATATATATACAGGGTGGGCCGTAAGTTTCCATACATAGGAAAAATAAACATTTTTTTATGGACAACCATTTTTATTTATATAATATGCTCTACATGGTTGCCATTGTTTTGAAAACACATTTCAATACGTGTTCCCCACTGTTGATGAACACGCATTAGCACAGTTGACGTTATGCTTGTAATGGCGTTGGTGATACGTTCCTTTAGATGATTTATGTCTCGTATCTTTTCCTGATACACCATGGCCTTCAAGTGCCCCCAAAGATAGAAATCAAGGGGGGTGAGATCTGGGGATCTGGGAGGCCACTCCACAGGACCACGCCGACCAATCCAAGCATCCGGAAACTGCTGATCCAAATACCGACGCACGTGAAGACCATAATTTAAATTTTCCTATGTATGGAAACTTACGGCCCACCCTGTATATATATATATATATATATATATATATATATATATATATATATATATATATATATATATATATAATTCTGAGTTCAATCCCATATATATATATATATATATACATATACCTATATAAATAAAATATTTTGTGTATGTCTGTGTGCCTGTCCATGTTTTATTTCATTTTTAATATTTTTGCTCATGTTGCCTTGTTTTTCCCCTTATTCTTTGTTAACGCACGAGAACACAACATAAATCAAATGACAGTAAAAATTTAAATTATTTTCGTATTTTTTTAGTTTTCGTGATCATTTATTTTGGTTTCGTGGCCGCCCGAGAAGAATTTTCAGTCATTAGTTGGTTTCGTCGCTATATATAGCCCCACTAGCGAGTCCGCTGGACTTTACATCATCCCCCCCTCCCCGGTCCATCTTCTCCATGTACGTAATATATAGCTAACATAGCCTGAGCGTTCATCCTTATGATATTAGATCAATAGTGGCACAGTGCCAGGGAAAGTCTTTATTAATGCCAAAAGTGAATTTACTATATGAAGTTTTATATACGACTAAAAAGCGCTTAATCCCATTTATTTCTATCCCGTTCATTTATATGAGAGACACTGAGGAGACTACTCTATCTATTTATAATGTCCCAAAATGTCACGCACGAGCTAAATATACATTTGCATTGTTAATATGAGGGAGCCCAGTAAAGCCTAAAGCTTAAGGGCCAAAAAAAAAAATAAAAAATAAATAGTCGAGCTTCACAATTATTTATGTCATTGTAAAAATTGTAAATTGTAAAAAGACTACTGTATTTATTTTATTATTAATAAAGGTTATTCTATAAAGGTTATTCTATAAAGGAGATGCGAATAGAGCTTATTGAAGATAAAGAGTATTTTCCCATTCAATCCCAGCAAAGGAAACATTCTTGATTATTTATATTTCTTTGATGGCTCGTGTTTTAACTTTAATTACGTATAATCGAGATTTTTAAAATATATGTTACCTCGTGCCACGATATTATTGAAAATTATTGAATATTATTGAAAGGGGTTCGATTTCATTTGCTCGTAAGAAAGGATTCGAAACCCTTTAGCGGATAGGTTTCGACAGTTTGCATTTTCAAATAAATAAATAAATAGATTTTCTCACGCTTGGTGCGTGTATGTTAAGAAGCGGTATCCTATGAACACCCGCGGCTTATACCTACACCCTCGAAACAATATCTCGTTAGTACGTTCGTTCGATCTGATGAATTTATTCTCATTTCAGATCGGTTTCCCGGAGAATGCTGATTATAAAGGTAAGTTAAGGAGGCAACCTTTACGGCAACACATATAGACTTAACGTATTTGAATTTAATAAGTTTATTCATTTAATAAAAGGTATGAAAAGGTATTTTTTATTCAAAATATTTTAGTATCAAGTTTATAGAGTTCCTCGCAAGACTTTCCTGCAGTGATTCATGAATCTCGCTTTAGTTTGGATTATAATACAGTCTATATATATATATATATTATATATATATATATATAGGGTTGACAGAAGTAAATAGATACCACGCTGATTGTCTTCAAGAGCAAAGGTAATGCCAGAACGTGTGTCACCTTTACATAATTGAAAGGTGAAAGGAACACGATTCTAAATATATTCATTCAATAAAGTTGCTATTAATTATTTATTGACTTTTATTATCAAATCAAAAAATATGGAACAACCGAAGCTGTTTATTTACTTTTGTGTGTGTGTGTGAGGAGAGTTTTAATTCCTACTATATAATTATGAATGTCTCAGTCAAAATGTAATTTATTATATCGACATGTGGACTTTGAGTGGACATAAATTAATACAAAAGGCCGATGTTGAAATCTGCATTCAAGCACATTCAAGGTCATGAACGAACTATGCTACAACTCGTTCGTTTTCTTTGTCTTTCTTAAACTTCAATAATAAAGAAGAGGAATGTGTATTAAAACAATATATTTTAACATCTTGGTCGCTTGTGGTAAACTGCCAACATCCACAAATACAAATTTTTATTGGTTTTTCTTTCATAAATTCGTTTCATAAACTCATCCGATGACGATTTTTTTCTCTCTTCCAAAAACCTTTATAATTGGTGTATTTTTTACTGTATAGTTTGCACCACTTATTTGTTTCTTTTAAAAGTTCATTAGTTCCGCGTAGTCGATGGAATCGGAATCAGGATACGCGAGTAATGCAGTGATCTGTTTAGTCACGACTGTTGAGAAAAGTAGATCGTTGCATTGAATGAAGTTTATAATGAATTTGGAGATCACAGTGTTTATAAATGTTAATAAATTATTATTGTTACTATTTTTATTATCGTCACTATAATAATTATCATCATTATTAACTTCGCGTGTGTGGAGATTGCGCCTCCACAATCTGTTGGATTCCTAGTTGGTTTGTAACATTGAAAAAAAAGATCCGAATATCAATTACATTTAAGTGTTTTAAAAAAATATTTTAAGTGAGAAATCGTTTATAATTAATTAAATGGCTATAATAAACTCTCTCTCTCTTTCTCTCTCTCTCTCCCTCTCTCTCGCAGGGGGTATAAAGGTTATGGACGTTCCTTCTGGGTGTTGTAAACTTTATACTTGGGGTGTGACGACAGCCCTCCGGTCCCGAGTCGTGGGATTCTAGAGAAATTGGCTGCCAGTTCCTTTAGGTTCTCTCTCTCTTTCGGGAGGGTGGGTGAAGTATGTTGTATAATCCTGTCCTGTGGGTTACTAGGACCCTATCCCATCCCTACTCTGTCCTTTTAGCTTACGTTAAGGATGTTCTCCTCTGACTGAAAAAAAAACCTTTCCTTTTAGTATTGTCTTTTTCTCTACTCTTACTATTAGGACCCTACTGCTACCTCATGCGTGGGAAGAGAGGCTTTGGAACCTCTATAAATAACACCATTTCACTTTAGTTGTAGGTAAATAATTAGAGGGGTTAATAGCGGGTAGGATTGTTGACCATTTGGATTCCTACAAGCTGCTTGGGGACTCCAACATGGGTTTAGACAGCATAGGTCATGTCTCACCAACTTGCTCGAGTTTTTCCACGTCATGTTGAGTGAGTATGATAAGAGTAGGGCGATTGATGAGAAAGCCTTTGATAAGGTACCTCACCGCCGGCTAATGGCCAAAGTGCGCGCGCTGGGTATTGGTGGGGAAGTAGGTAGGTGGATTGAAAACTGGCTGAAGAATGCCACAAAGTTAATCCCTTCCGTTAGGCATATGGGCTACAATCGACGCTTACGTGACGCGGGTTCAAAGATGTCGATTTTAGAAGCATGTTTAGTTTAAATGATAACCCAACTCGCAACAATGGTTGGAAGTTGGATTTAAACGGTTTAGGACTAGTGTTTATGGGAATTACTTTACCTATAAGATCTGTGACACGTGGAACAGGTTACCTTCAGAAGTTGTGAACAGTTCCTCTGTGGATCACTTTAAGGAAAGGTTAGACCAAATCTTGTACACTATTTGAGGGTGTAGAAAATTTTCCCTGGCACCCGTTACCGTTGGTACCTCCTCGGTATGGGCCGCAAGGCCTTTTGAGGTACTTCTTTTCCTTGTAACTCCTCCTTGTAACTCCTTGTAACTCTCTCTCTATCGTCAGTCGGATCGCCAAATTCGCTGATGACACCAAGCTTGGGGCCAATGTTGGGACGCCCGAAGCGATCGAGGAACTGCGTGCGGACCTAGGTAGGATAGGAGAGTGGTCCGAAAAATGGCAAATGCCGTTTAACTTGGGTAGTAAATGCAAAGTGATGCACATTGGCTACGCCAATCCAAAGTCGGACTACTCGATGTTGGGGAACAATATCGAGGGGACTGATTTGGAAAAGGACTTGGGTGTGCTAATCAGTAGCGACCTTAAGTTTACCAAGCAGTGCGTAGAGGTGGAAAGAAAGCCCAGAAGCTGTTGGGTTATATCAGGAGGCAATTTCAGTTTCGGAACAAGGAGATTGTGCTCTCTCTGTACAATTCCCTGGTTCGGCCGCACCTGGAGTATGCTGTGCAGTTCTGGTCGCCCACCCTCAGGAAAGATATTGAGAGGCTGGAGCGAGTGCAGGCGATGGCCACAAAGTTAATCCCTTCCGTTAGGCATATGGGCTACAATCGACGCTTACGCGCCCTGAACTTGTTTTCGTTGGAAACTCGGAGGCTGCGCGGTCAACTCATCGAGGTTTTCAAGCTCTTACGCGGTTCAACGATGTCGATTTTAGAAGCATGTTTAGTTTAAATGATCATTTCAAGAAAAGGTTAGACCAAATCTTGTGCACACTATTTGAGTGTGTAAAAAATTTTCCCTGGCACCCGTTGCCATTGGTACCTCCTCGGTATGGACCGCAAGGCCTTTTGAGGTACTTCTTTTCCTTGTAACTCTCTCTCTCTCTCTCTCTATATATATATATATAATAAATATATATATATACACAAATTCAGAATGGTTCCCTGAGACAATTATATGTTAAACACAGACCGTGCATGGAACAAGGAACTCTTCTGGGAAAATTAAATCCACTATAGTCCGAATAAGTAATGGTAAATGACAAATACCATAGTTTTTCTTTTTCATGATTTTAGCCCGACGTGGGCAACGGGTCTCTCGGAAAGAGATCCCATAAATATAGCTTCCCTCACCAGCTATCTGCAAAGCAGACAGGATCCAGCTTTGGGACATGGATCTAGGGTTTAAAGCAAGCCTAGATCCCTACATTCAGAACCTCTTTATAAGTAAAAGACTCGTTGCATTCACGTCGGGTTGAATAAATCAAAGAAAAAGGGGGTAACTATTGTATTTTTAGCCAAAAAAAAACCAAAACTTAAACCTCAACCGGGACATTGAGCGTCCACTTTTCAAGGCACGTAACACGTCCGTTTAATATACACAAATTCAGAATGGTTCCCTGAGACAATTATATGTTAAACACAGACCGTGCATGGAACAAGGAACTCTTCTGGGAAAATTAAGTCCACTATAGTCCGAATAAGTAATGGTAAATGACAAATACCATAGTTTTTCTTTTTCATGATTTTAGCCCGACGTGGGCAACGGGTCTCTCGCAAAGAGATCCCATAAATATAGCTTCCCTCACCAGCTATCTGCAAAGCAGACAGGATCCAGCTTTGGGACATGGATCTAGGGTTTAAAGCAAGCCTAGATCCCTACATTCAGAACCTCTATATAAGTAAAAGACTCGTTGCATTCACGTCGGGTTGAATAAATCAAAGAAAAAGGGGGTAACTATTGTATTTTTAGCCAAAAAAAACCAAAACTTAAACCTCAACCGGGACATTGAGCGTCCACTTTTCAAGGCACGTAACACGTCCGTTTAATATACACAAATTCAGAATGGTTCCCTGAGACAATTATATGTTAAACACAGACCGTGCATGGAACAAGGAACTCTTCTGGGAAAATTAAATCCACTATAGTCCGAATACCATGAATACCATGATTTTAGCCCGACGTGGGCAACGGGTCTCTCGCAAAGAGATCCCATAAATATAGCTTCCCTCACCAGCTATCTGCAAAGCATTTGTGTATATTAAACGGACGTGTTACGTGCCTTGAAAAGTGGACGCTCAATGTCCCGGTTGAGGTTTAAGTTTTGGTTTTTTTTTGGCTAAAAATACAATAGTTACCCCCTTTTTTTTGATTTATTCAACCCGACGTGAATGCAACGAGTCTTTTACTTATATAGAGGTTCTGAATGTAGGGATCTAGGCTTGCTTTAAACCCTAGATCCATGTCCCAAAGCTGGATCCTGTCTGCTTTGCAGATAGCTGGTGAGGGAAGCTATATTTATGGGATCTCTTTGCGAGAGACCCGTTGCCCACGTCGGGCTAAAATCATGAAAAAGAAAAACTATGGTATTTGTCATTTACCATTACTTATTCGGACTATAGTGGATTTAATTTTCCCAGAAGAGTTCCTTGTTCCATGCACGGTCTGTGTTTAACATATAATTGTCTCAGGGAACCATTCTGAATTTGTGTATATTAAACGGACGTGTTACGTGCCTTGAAAAGTGGACGCTCAATGTCCCGGTTGAGGTTTAAGTTTTGTTTTTTTTTTGGCTAAAAATACAATAGTTACCCCCTTTTTCTTTGATTTATTCAACCCGACGTGAATGCAACGAGTCTTTTACTTATATAGAGGTTCTGAATGTAGGGATCTAGGCTTGCTTTAAACCCTAGATCCATGTCCCAAAGCTGGATCCTGTCTGCTTTGCAGATAGCTGGTGAGGGAAGCTATATTTATGGGATCTCTTTGCGAGAGACCCGTTGCCCACGTCGGGCTAAAATCATGAAAAAGAAAACTATGGTATTTGTCATTTACCATTACTTATTCGGACTATAGTGGATTTAATTTTCCCAGAAGAGTTCCTTGTTCCATGCACGGTCTGTGTTTAACATATAATTGTCTCAGGGAACCATTCTGAATTTGTGTATATTAAACGGACGTGTTACGTGCCTTGAAAAGTGGACGCTCAATGTCCCGGTTGAGGTTTAAGTTTTGTTTTTTTTTTGGCTAAAAATACAATAGTTACCCCCTTTTTCTTTGATTTATTCAACCCGACGTGAATGCAACGAGTCTTTTACTTATATAGAGGTTCTGAATGTAGGGATCTAGGCTTGCTTTAAACCCTAGATCCATGTCCCAAAGCTGGATCCTGTCTGCTTTGCAGATAGCTGGTGAGGGAAGCTATATTTATGGGATCTCTTTGCGAGAGACCCGTTGCCCACGTCGGGCTAAAATCATGAAAAAGAAAACTATGGTATTTGTCATTTACCATTACTTATTCGGACTATAGTGGATTTAATTTTCCCAGAAGAGTTCCTTGTTCCATGCACGGTCTGTGTTTAACATATATATATATATATATATATATATATATCGATTAAAAATATTATGTTTATTAATGAAAACTGTATAGACCAATTTGCTGAATTTTCTTCTTTTTTTTTTTAACAAATTACCTATTTTTAAGGGTGTCGGGTGTAATTGAGTCGCAATTATTGTGAATTACTAATAAAAATACGTACAAAATAATTTTCGGAAAATTGAAAACGAGTGTTAGCTAAAAATTTAAAAAAAAAAAAATGCAAGACTCTAATTTAAAATTCGATGAAGAAAGGCAGAAAGGAGATTCCTTATTTCCAAAATCTCCGTTTTCCAAGATTAGAGGAGGTTAAGCAACTTTGGGTGTGGTTCGTACGTGGATAGAAATCCCACCCCTCGTTTAATTCACCGTCGAGCGGAGGTGCGTGCGCGCGCGGGCCTTAACTGACAGCGAGTTAAAATGATTAAAAAAATAAGTAAATGAGAAATTAATACATAAATAAACCGCGCTCGCATAAATCACGACAACTGAAATATTTATATTTTGAATGTTTTATTACTTAAAAATACAACGGGTATTACGCAATGACTCGATATAACCTTGAATTTAAGTCTGAGACTGAAAAAAAAAAAGAATGGGGATTGGGGATGGTGCATTGAAAAGTATAAAAAAGGTGAATTCAATCTTCAGCTTGAAATTTATTACTTCGTTTTTGTTTGTTTGTTTGTTTGTTTGTTGGTTTGTTGGTTTGTTGGTGAAGAAGAAAGTATTACGATGAGAGAGGGAGAGAGAGTTACAAGGAAAAGAAGTACCTCAAAAGGCCTTCCGGCCCATACCGAGGAGGTACCAATAGCAATGGGTGCCAGGGAAAATTTTCTACACCCTCAAATAGTGTGCAAGATTTGGTCTAACCTTTTCTTGAAATGATCCACAGAGGAACTGTTCACAACTTCTGAAGGTAAACTGTTCCACGTGTCACAGATCTTATACGTAAAGTAATTCCCACACACACACTAGTCCTAAACCGTTTCAAATCCAACTTCCAACCATTGTTGCGAGTTGGTTATCATTTAAACTAAACATGCTTCTAAAATCGACATTGTTGAACCCGCGTAAGAGCTTGAAAACCTCGATCAGTTGACCGCGCAGCCTCCGAGTTTCCAGCGAAAACAAGTTCAGGGCGCGTAAGCGTCGATTGTAGCCCATATGCCTAACGGAAGGGATTAACTTTGTGGCCCTCGCCTGCGCTCGCTCCAGCCTCTCAATATCTTTCCTGAGGGTGCGACCAGAACTGCACAGCATACTCCAGGTGCGGCCGAACCAGGGAATTGTACAGAGAGAGCACAATCTCCTTGTTCCGAAACTGAAATTGCCTCCTGATATAACCCAACAGCTTCTGGGCTTTCTTTTCCATCTCTCCGCACTGTTTGGTAAACTTAAGGTCGCTGCTAATTAGCACGCCCAAGTCCTTTTCCAAATCAGTCTCCTCGATATTACTCCCCAACATCGAGTAGTCCGACTTGGGATTGGCGTAGCGAATGTGCATCACTTTGCATTTACCCAAGTTAAACGGCATTTGCCATTTTTCGGACCACTCTCCTATCCTACCTAGGTCCGCACGCAGTTGCTCGATCGCTACGGGCGTCCCAACATTGGCCCCAAGCTTGGTGTCAGCGAATTTGGCGATCCGACTGACGATGCCACCGTCGATATCATTTATGTAAATGATAAACAACAGTGGCCCCAAAACGGAATCCTGAGGAACCCCACTACTGACCGAGGCCCAACCCGAACTAACCCCTTTCATTACAACCCTCTGCCGCCTATTCTTCAGCCAGTTTTCAATCCACCTACCTACTTCCCCACCGATACCCAGCGCGCGGACTTTCATCATTAGCCGGCGGTTTGGTACCTTATCAAAGGCTTTCTGAAAGTCGAGATAAAGTATATCAATCGCCCTACTCTTATCATACTCACCCAACATGACGTGGAAAAACTCGAGCAAGTTGGTGAGACACGACCTATGCCGTCTAAACCCACGTTGGGAGTGCCCAAGCAGCTTGTAGGAATCCAAATGGCCAACGATCCTATCCGCTATTATCCCCTCTAATAATTTATTACCTACAACTGAAATGAGACTAATGGGACGATAGTTCCCTGGACTTTCGTGATACCCTTTCTTAAAGATAGGGGTCACGTTGGCTTCCCTCCAGTCACCAGAGAGAATGTTATGTCAAATCGATACTGACTTTTCCCGTCTTATCAAAAAGTTTTTTGATAGACTAACAACTGAATTTCAATCTGTCTTTTTGAAAAGGGGATGATTCCACATCATCCGTCCATGTTTCAGTTCTCCTAATTAGTGTTCGGAGTTGAAGGTTTAAAATCTACGAAATCTTTATAATGAGGCGCGTAACATATACTGTATAAAGAATGTCATTTCGACATTTCTATGTCATACTACTGACTGTCAGACATCTGTTATCTTGAATATATATATATATATATGAGAGAGAGAGAGAGAGAGAGAGAGAGAGAGAGAGAGAGAGAGAGAGAGAGAGAGAGAGAGAGAGAGAGAGAGAGAGAGAGAGAGAGAGAGAGAGAGAAGGTTGACAAAAGTAAATAAACGCTACGAGAATTGTCCTCAAGAACAAGTGGCACAAGCTCATCAATGAAATAATATTTATTGACTTTTATCATCATTGAAAAAATATGGAAAAACCGAAGGTGTTTATTTACTTTTGCCAACTCTCTCTGTCTATCATATATATATATATAAATATATATATATATATATATATAATCAGTAGTCTCATTAAAATATGAATAGAACTTATAACAATAACCCCAACACAAATGGTTGTAATACTCACTTGAGGCCAAATTTATGTCTCCAAACAAAACCAGAAACAATAAATACTTTTCGCATGTTTTAATTTGTTCGCAGGAATCATACATGATAAACATGCGTATTTTAGCTGAGTAAGGCAGTCCTCGCTTATCGCGAGAGTTACGTTCCTAAAAAGGGCTGCGATATTCGAAACACATTTTCCCATAGAAACCCACGTATTAAGGGGTAGGATGCGTTCCCGGTGGCTGGGGGTTACCTGGGTAGTTTTCCGGACGCAATAAGCACAAAAATATACGAGAAGTACCGTACCCCAACACAGATACCAAACATTAGAACGTTAGGAAATACACATACAAATAATAAATGCGTATAAAACACTAAAACATTACAAAATAAACATACAATAAAAAATACCGTACATAATTAGGTACATGACATTAGAACATTAGAAAAGATCGCGAGCCAATTTTGAATTTTGCCTCGCTTTTGACTCGCGATAATGCGAAACACACGTTGCGATGTTCCAATTTTTTGTCATAAAAACTGATTTGCGTCCAATCGAAATTAAGATAAGCGAGGACTGCCCGTATTTTATGACATCGAAATACGATTATCATGAAAGTATATGGATCACACTGTATTTACCTTATAAACTTAATCCACAAAACGCTGTATCCATCGACGTACACGCGCATTTTCGGAAAAAAGTTAACCTAGAAACTAAAATTTCTAAGGCAAACAAATACTAATTAGTGTAATGATTGGGTTCTGCTTTTGAAATTTTATCAGTTACCAAAAAAGAATAAAAATATCCAAACAAAAAGCAAATCGTACTAATTAATAATTTTTTTATGCTCTTTAGAGAGTTTCCAGACAAACTTTTCCCCGAAATATATATATATATATATACCTTACCTTACCTTACAACCTTACAAAGGTTCCGCGCGATGATTTCTCATTTCGCGAAGGTCAAGCTTGTCGCCCCTCCTCTCGAGTTGGCCTGGTGAAGTAGTGAGTTGGAGTCTTGCGCTCTCCACCTCACATAGCCAGGTACGCCCGGCTCATCGGGGATTGTTCTGAGCCAGGCGTCTAGTCTTCTTTTGAAGGTTTCCACTGCAACTCCCTTCGTGTTTCTTAGGTCTTTGGGCAACTGGTTAAACAGTTTTGGTCCTCTCACTACAAAATTATTTTCTTTCAGGGTTAAGGATGTTCCCTGTCTCGCCTTCAATTTGGGAATACGACACAGTCTACCGCTTCTACTTTCCATCGTTGTTTGGGGAGTTATGGGATTCAGAGTAAGATTAGGGACTAGTTTCTCCATTATTTTCCAAGTGGAAATAATGGTGTATCTCTCTCTTCTCCTTTCCAGTGAATATAGGTCTAGTTCTCGTAACCTTTCCCAGTAATTTAGTTCTTTGCACCCATTGATCTTGGCTGTGAAGCTTCTTTGGATCCCCTCCAGCTGTCTAATGTCTTCTTTTTTATATGGGGAAGTTAGGACCGAGCAGTATTCTAATTTGGGTATGATCAAGGTTTTCAGTAGAGGAATCATTACATTCCTATCCCTTCGTTTAAAGGTTCTCAATATCTGACCCGTTATTCTCTTTGCTCTGTTTATTGCTATCTTATTTTGTGTTTCAAATTTCGCATCATCTGTCATTACAACCCCTAAATCTTTTGCTCTGGAATTTCTCTGAATTTCCTGTCCATTTGGGGTATAATATTCCATGCACTTTAGGTCTTCTCTTTTTCCGTACCGTAATAGCTGAAATTTCTCGGTGTTAAACTTCATATTGTTGTCTTCAGTCCACTTGTAGATTTTGTTTATGTCGGTTTGTAGAGATCCTATGTCTTCTGGGTTTCTTATTTTTCTACTGATCTTTGCGTCATCCGCAAAGGATGTTACTGTGCTGTCTCTGGTAACGTCCTCATCTATGTCAGTTAGCATGATTATGAAGAGTAGTGGAGCTAATACTGTTCCTTGTGGTACTGAGCTGAGGACCTCTGATTCTGATGAAGATACTCCTTGTACTGTAACGACTTGCCTCCGCTCACTAAGGAAATTATATATCCATTTCCCTACTTTTCCTGTTATTCCCATATATTTCAGTTTATGTATTATGATTCCATGGTTGGTCACACTTGTCGAACGCTTTAGCAAAGTCTGTGTATAGTACATCATAGTTTTCATTACTTTCAAGTGAATCAATAATGTTGTTGTAGTGTTCCATTAGTTGTGATAAGCATGATCTGCCTGATCGAAACCCGTGTTGGTTATCATTGAATTTTTTCCGAGTTTCCAAAAAGTCATAGATTTTCTGTCTAACAATTCTTTCAAATATTTTAGTGAGATGAGATGTAAGCGACACTGGCCGATAGTTTTTGGCCTGGGATCAATTTCCTCCTTTATATATTGGGACTATGTTCGCGCTCTTCAGGATGCCCGGTATTTCTCCCGTGTCTAATGATCGTCTCCATATCCAGTATAGGGGCTCAGCGATTGCATTCTTGCAGTTTTTGATCAGTGTGGCATTCCATTTATCCGGTCCTGCCGCTGAGTGTGTTTTTAATTTCCCTATGGCTTGTGTAATATCATCCGTCGTAAAGTCGAAATCCGTTATACTTTCCCCTTGTGGTTCTTCTTCAAAGAACGCGTTTCTATCGCAAATCAATTTGTCAGTTTTTGGGATACTGAAAGATGATTCATACTGAGCTTTTAATATTTCAGATACTTCTGTTAGATCATCAGATAAATCACTGTTCTCATTTTTTAAAGGTCCGATAGTCGCTTGGTTTTTCGACTTTCTTTTTGCGAAATTATAGAAGTACTTTGAGTTAAGCTTTATCGCTTCTATAGCGTCATCTTCTTCTTTTTCTGTATGCTTCTCGATTTGTTCCTGTATGACGACATCGATACTTTGTAGTTTATCATTTAATATTTTTCTGATGTTGTTATCTTTACAATTACTTAATTTTGCAGTCACTCTTTTTCTCTTTCGGAACAATGCCCTCTTTTGTCTTTCGAACCTGCTTCTCTTTCCTCTTTGTTGTATCTTTGGGACATGTTTTTCCACAATTTCTAACGTCTTCTCCTCTAACGTCATTAGCATCTCTTCCGTTGTCTTGGCCTCGAAAATGGTTTTCCAATCTATTACTTCCATGCTGGATGTCACATCTTCCCAGTTTATAGCTTTGGAGTGAAAATTAAAAATTTTGAATTTGCTTCGTTCTGTTGTGCGTGTTCTTTCCTTTCCTGTTGCCTTTATATTAGTTGTTATTTCAATGATATTGTGGTCTGATATCATAGTTGGGGAGATTTCTACATTATCAATTAGATTACTGTTGTTTGTGAATACCAAATCTAGGCAGTTGTTTTTTCTTGTGTTTTCTGTTATTTCTTGCGTTAACATAAATTCATCAGCTAAAGCTAGTAGCATTTTTACCTGCTCCTGGTCTTCTCGTGTGCCCCTTGTCCTGGTGGACATATATATATATATATATATATATATATATATATATATATATATATATATATATATATATATATATATATATATATATATATATATATATATATATAAAAAACACTGTATATAGGGTTGGCAAAAGTAAATAGACACCTTCAGTTTTTCCATAGTTTTTGATTTGATTATACAAGTCAATAAATAATAACATCTATTGAATGAATATATTTAGAATCGTGTTCCTTTCCCCTTTCCATTATGTAAAGATGACACACGTTCTTGCATTCTATTGATGAACTTTGCCATTTCTTATTGAGGACAATCATCGTGGCGTCTATTTACTTTAGTAAACTCTCTCTCTCTCTCTCTCTCTCTCTCTCTCTCTCTCTCTCTCTCTCTCGCGTATATATATCTCCATTGGGGGTTAAACAAAATTAGGTCGTGTCAGATTGAGTTAGATTGTGGGAATAGCTCATCATGAGATGTGTTATTCTCCGTTTGTTTGTAGCTCCAAATGAAGTAGAAAACGTAAGAAACAGATTTGAAAGTCTGAAACGTAGACATTATCTAAAAAGGAAGCTAGTGCGTGGCACCGTAATTAAGTATTCATACTGCAATAATGAGTAAAAGAAAATACTAACTGATATTGGCATCGCGGATGCCATATCAGTAACTGCCCGAAATACTTTCAATTAAAGAAGAGAAAAGAAGTGGAACATTGAAAGAGCGCGCGGATTATTATTATTATTTCCCTCGTTTTTGCGAGGGAAATATCTTCTAGTAATAACCGAGATATAAAATAGGACTACCGATAACCCCAAAAAGGATCATTTTGGCAGCGAAGGGCACGGTATTAAAGGCGGTGCGCTTCTTAACGACAGTTATATATTACGTTGAAATACGACATCCTTTCCTATTTCCTCTTTTTGATCCAGATAAAGGAATTGAATGGAAAAATCTTTAAACAAAAAAGGAGAATTTCTCTGAAATATTTAGTTTATGTAAAAAACTCTTTCAGTCAGTAGAATTGTACATATACAATCGTATTAAATATGTAATCCAGACTTAAGGCGGGCGCTCTGCCGCATCCTCCAAACCATAATAAAAGTAAAAGTTACGCTTAAATTATGGACAGTTTCGATGTGAACAGTAAGAGAATACAACACGCTTATTGTTACAAAGTATATCATAAAGAGATGATGAGGAAAGTATTTTGCGTAATAATTATAAATAACGTTCCTTTTGTTTGTTTTTCTTCCCATAATGCAGCGTACGAAGAATAATTAAATAAACGTTCAAGAAAACTCAGTAAACAAAACTATAAACATAAAAAAGAAATTCAGATGCTTGTAGTGTGTACCACTGAGAGAGAGAGAGAGAGAGAGAGAGAGAGAGAGAGAGAGAGAGAGAGAGAGAGAGAGAGAGATAGAGAGAGAGAGAGAGAGAGAGAGAGAGAGAGAGAGAGCCTCAAAGACCTTTCGTTCCACTCGGGGAGGTGCCTGTTATTAAACTAGTGCAGTTTTTAATTATTTTAGCAGTAGCAGAAAACTGAAGAAAAAAAGCATGAGGCCCCCCCCCCCCCCCCGAGGTATGTACGGAAAAAGGTTAAATATCTTGACTCTGGAAAAGTAGCCAAGGAAATTTTACAGGAAAGAAGAGATTATATAAACTAGTTCTTCAATTACTCTATACACGCATAGAAATCGTACATTACATAGCGCCGTTGTAAAACTAAACACAATAATATATTTGCTCCGATTGTATATCAACTATTCGGTATCGTCACAAAAACCTCGAACATATGGTTTTATTTTTATACAAAATATTTACGGCTCTATATACGAGGTATCGGTCCAACAAAGACCCCATGGCCCACTCCAGGCTAGCCCCAAAAGGATTAAGAGAGAGGTAAAGGTCACACTCTCAGTGTCTACACTCATGTACGCGTAAAACCACCACGCCGAAGCTATGAAATGCTGCTACAGAAAAAAGGCTGAAACAGGAACTGAGAACGGAAATCGGGTTTTCCACACTATGCCCTCACCCATCACGTGCACGCAGCCACCCAAGAGAAAGAAGATAAAAAAGAAATAGTGATGGCTGAAACGCAACTCTGCCTACCTAGTCCATGTCATGCATTTTTTTTGTTCGTTAGGAAATTATGTATTTCAACAGAATACTTATCTACTCTGTTCTTAGACATGTTAACAAGGCATGCGAGTGTGTGAACGTGTTTTCTGAAATTGGATGTCTGTCATGTGTATGTGTTGCCAACTCTTTGAATGTCGCTGAGTTTCAACTTGGGGTCTCCTGCCATGAAAAATGTTTATGCCATAAGTGATATATTGAGTCGTTCGTACTTGGCGGTGTTGTGCCACCATGAGAGTAGAGAAAATCTCTTTCCGGCGAGGAATATCATTGGGAGGTCCCTGTATCTATCCCCGTGTACTTGTCCCTTATGGAGAATGAAATTTTTTCGTGGACTGATTACCCGTTGTTGCTACAGTGAATTCAAGTCTCCCACTTAGAGGTCTTTATGAGGCAAGTGATAAAAAAAAATGAGCTGCTCGATGGTTGATTATGTTTCGTGGGGCACAGTGCAACCAAACGTCTCTAAAGTGGGGTTAGGACTAAGTGTAGGAGTAAATGTTTAAACAAACTCCTGCGGGGCTACGTTATAATACAATGTTTAAAATACTTACGTAATCGATTCTTAAATTATGTTATATGTGGGAGTATTCAGAACTTTGTCCAGCCTATTTTTAAACATATTTACACTTTCGGTTGAAACAACCTCCGAGGGAAATTCATTCCTTGATATTAACTATTCTATAGGAGAAGAGATTACCACAGATGGAGGTACTAAACGTTTTAAGTTCCAATTTAAATAAACCCATTATTTCTGGCGGGTTGGTATTAAATGAGAATAATTTCCTGTAGTTTACCCTGTCCCCGGTCTATTCCATTGACTATCTTGAAAACTTGTATAAGCTGACCGCGCAACCTCCATTCCATACAGAGAGAGAGAGAGAGAGAGAGAGAGAGTTACAAGGAGTTACAAGGAAAAGAAGTACCTCAAAAGGCCTTGCGGCCCATACCGAGGAGGTACCAATGGCAACGGGTGCCAGGGAAAATTTTGTCTTTCAACTATGCTAGCAGTAGTAGAAAACTGGATAGAAAAGTAGAAGGCTCTCTCCCCACCCTCCCTGCCAGAGGCAGGTACGGAAAAAGGTTGAAGAAAATACCTTGACCCTGGAAAAGTAGCCAAGGAAATTTTACAGGAAAGTGGAGAATATATAAATAGCTCTATATTTAGCTTGCTCACAGAGACACCGAGCAAGCGAACTCCTGCAGAGTTTTCTGAGGTTTTAATCTTAAACTATGAGTGTGTTCTGTACTTTGTCTAGCCTATTTTTAAACAGATTTACACTTTGACTGGAAACATCCTCTGAGGGAAGTTGGTTCCAGATATCAACTATTTTACAGGAAAGAAATTTCCGCAGACTGAGGTCCTAAATGTCTTTACACACTCAAATAGTGTGCAAGATTTCGTCTAACCTTTTCTTGAACTGATCCACAGAGGAACTGTTCACAACTTCCGAAGGTAACCTGTTCCATGTGTCACAGATCTATACGTAACGTAATTCCCACACACTAGTCCTAAACCGTTTCAAATCCAACTTCCAACCATTGTTGCGAGTTGGGTTATCATTTAAACTAAACATACTTCTAAAATCGACATCGTTGAACCCTCGTAAGAGCTTGAAAACCTCGATCAGTTGACCGCGCAGCCTCCGAGTTTCAAGCGAAAACAAGTTCAGGGCGCGTAACCGTCGATTGTAGCCCATATGCCTAACAGAAGGGATTAACTTTGTGGCCCTCGCCTGCACTCGCTCCAGCCTCTCAATATCTTTCCTGAGGGTGGGCGACCAGAACTGCACAGCATACTCCAGGTACGGCCGAACAAGGGAATTGTACAGTGAGAGCACAATCTCCTTGTTCCGAAACTGAAATTGCCTCCTGATATAACCCAATAGTTTCTGGGCTTTCTTTTCCACCTCTACACACTGTTTCGTAAACTTAAGGTCGCTGCTAATTAGCACACCCAAGTCCTTTTCTAAATCAGTCACCTCGATATTACTGCCCAACATCGAGTAGTCCGACTTGGGAGAGAGAGAGAGAGAGAGGAGAGAGGAGAGAGGAGGAGGAGAAGAGAGAGAGAGGAGAGAGAGAGGAGAGAGAGAGAGAGAGAGGAGAGAGAGAGAGAGAGAGAGAGAGAGAGAGAGAGAGAGAGAGAGAGAGAGAGAGAGAGTCTCTTTATTTATTATTTCGCCTGACACACGACTGATTATGGATGTACTGAAGTAAATCTTTCAAATGAGTCCAACCAAACTTTAAGATTTGTCATTACATTAAAATTACAACTCTTATTCATTTTTAATTAACCGCAACGAACCAATCTTTTCTCAGTTCTACCTAATTGGTTTAAAAAATAAGACAATTATCAGCCTCTATCACTTTTGTCTTCAAAGTCATGGTACGAATGTGCGGGTCAACCCTTTATTTCGAAACTGCCAATTGTTGTCATCTTCGGTCTTTTTATATTTTTATTGTCATTTTCTCTAATATTTAAGCTCTCTATCACTATATATATATATATATATATATATATATATATATATCGTAAAGAACGACGCTTGTATAGGAGATATTCCGCGCAAGACGAGAGAGAGAGAACGAAACAAATGAAAAAATGAGGTAACCACCCGGGAATCGAACCCGGGATCTTCCGATTGCCGGTCAGATGCGATACCATTACACCATGGGCCTCACTCTTCCAAATGCCGTAATTCTTCTACATACTCGCAGAAACCAATGCCCCAAGGGGGCACCTCCCGCATGCCGTAACATTATATACATTCAACTGCAAGAACACGCAGTATAAATAACGTAAAGAACGACGCTTGTATAGGAGATATTCCGCGCAAGACGAGAGAGAGAGAACGAAACAAATGAAAAAGAGGTAACCACCCGGGAATCGAACCCGGGATCTTCCGATTGCGCGGAATATCTCCTATACAAGCGTCGTTCTTTACGTTATTTATACTGCGTGTTCTTTGCAGTTGAATGTATATAATGTTACGGCATGCGGGAGGTGCCCCCTTGGGGCATTGGTTTCTGCGAGTATGTAGAAGAATTACGGCATTTGGAAGAGTGAGGCCCATGGTGTAATGGTATCGCATCTGACCGGCAATCGGAAGATCCCGGGTTCGATTCCCGGGTGGTTACCTCATTTTTCATTTGTTTCGTTCTCTCTCTCTCGTCTTGCGCGGAATATCTCCTATACAAGCGTCGTTCTTTACGTTATTTATACTGCGTGTTCTTTGCAGTTGTATATATATATATATATATATATATATATATATACATATGAGGAAATATGGTATATAGTGCCTGCTATTGGGTGCTAAATGAGACCTTGCAAAGAATTTGTATATATATATATATATATATATATATATATATATATATATATATATATATATATATATATATATATAGGGTGGCCCAAAAATTAACTGAAAGAATATAAGTTTGAATTTCTATTCTCCACAAGGCTATTCCTGTTCCATATCACAAAAGCCTTCATGCAAAAAATCAGGAAGATCGGCCAATATTTAGAGGTCGCGACCTCAAGGTAAAAATATCTAAATTCCGTAATTTCAGTAATTTGGGGTCACCATTATGTTCTACAATAAATATTTGCCGAGCAACGCCACTGTAGACTGTAAACCTATATCCAAAGAATCACTATATGATAGCAATGCACTCTTCCCACTAGCTCAGTTGGTCGCCAAGTCTCGGCAGGTGTAGACGTGTTTTTGTTGTGTTCCTGCCATCTGGGTTACGCCGCGTAGTGAATCACACCAATAAGGCAAGTTAAACTTTTCACCAGTGAGTGGCGAACACTATGCTTAGTTTTTCTGTCATTCATTTACTGCACTGACCTTGATAAGCAATTTGGAACAATGAATTGTTTATTAAAATTGTTAAAAATTAAAAAAAAATTTAAAATTTTTAAAAGTTTATTAAAATTGTTAAAATTGTTTGTTTTATATTCTACATAAAACATATGTATAGGTTCTTTAACTCTAATTTCTATTTTATCTTCCATTCCACAGGCCAAGACCATGACAACGACAAGGAGCAGTCCGAAAGTTTGGCTCCTGGGTAAGCCGGACCCGGACATCTTGGGATCTGGCCTGCCAACAAACGGGGCTATTCTCAGGAACTTCATGTTTCACCACCAGAAGGAATCCACAATCGGTGACAGTGCTAAGGCCACCATAGACAGAGCGCTGACAATCTGGGACAAGGCACGAATTCCGACCCAGCGGGTGGATTCCGGCGTGCGCAAGCTTCGGAAGCTCCATGAAGAATATTGTGGGTTGAAGAAAAACCGATTGAAACCGAAAGACGGGTGCCGAATCAAGGAAAGAAAATTCAAGGAGAATCTCACCAAACTATTTGACATCTCACGAAAAGACGGACGAAGAAGACAAACAGTTCCTGCGGATGCAACAGCAGGATCCCTCGAGCGCGAGTATGTCCGGGATCGACAAGACCTTGACGAACAAGGAGATTCGCAAGCGCCTCAGGAGTGATCAGGCCAGTGCTCGAAAGGAAAAAAGCATGCTGAGCGCCCAACAGGCGAATACGGCTGTTTCGTCTAGTTCCGCCATTGCTGACATCTGTAGCTCCTCCACATCGACGGAGTCCGAAGATGATTTCCAAGCTCCGTCAACATCCAGTCAAGATCAGCCAAGGAATAAGAAATCGAAGCAGACCATTGTGACCAAGGAAGTAGCCGCCGCGCTCGACCGAGTGAAACGCCCTGACCGCGCTGCCATGTTCGTCGTAGGAGCCGTCACGTAAGCGCTCGGTCATGGCCTGGAGTCTGGCGCTATCCCGGAACACCATTCAGCGAGTGCGGGTCACCACTCGTGAGGCGGTAGCAACTGCTCAACAGGCTGTTTTCTCGCCGGACAGCCCACTGCTTCTCCACTGAGACGGTAAACCGCTTCCAGATATCGCCGGCAATAAAAAGCTTGTGATTCGCGTCGCCATCTTGGTGACTGGTGGTGAAACAGAGCAACTTCTTGCCGTCCCTAAGATCGGCCGCGGCACGGGAGAGGAGCAGTGCAATGCATATGTCCAAACGCTGGAGGAATGGAACCTCAAACCCATGATCCAGGGACTAGTCTTCGACACGACGGCAACCAATACTGGGCTGAATATGGGCGCGTGCACCCTAATTGAGAAGGCTCTGGACAAGGAGCTCATCTGGATCGCGTGCCGTCATCACGTGTTCGAGGTAATGTTGTCGGCCGTATTTTATGTCGCCCTGACACCAACCGGTGGGCCTGAAGTGGGAATCTTCAAACGCTTCCAGAAGACCTGGCCTGATATTAATATAGTTGATTTCCGTTCTGCTGGAGACGAGCTCTTCGTTGGCATGCCGGATGGCCTACGAGAGGAGATGATGTCATTTTACTCTGAGGCAGTCAAGAGCCAGCTCCCACGGGATGACTATGGAGAGTTGCTTCAGCTCTGTCATATATTCGTAGGGGGATCCTCCGACGGAGAACCATCCTTTCGTGCGTCAGGCGCTATGCACAACGCGCGGTAGATGGCTAAGGCAATATACTCGCTGAAGATCTTCCTTTTCAGGAGCCAGATTACGTTGACGGCCCATGAGACAGCTGGCGTCACAAAGATTTGCCTCTTCGTTTCTCTTATTTACGCTCGCTACTGGCACGAGGCCCCTCTCCCAGAGAGGGCCCCCTTCAACGACTTAAACCTAATTGCTCTCCTCCATGAATATCCTGACCGTGCCATCAGGGAGGCGGCTGTTAAGGCCTTCTATCGCCATTTGTGGTACTTCTCTGGGCACCTCGCGCTTCTCGCCCTCTTCGACGATCGCGTCGACGAGATCACCAAAGCAGCTTTGGTTGACAACTTCTTACGTCCCTCAAACCAAAAACTCTTGAGACGTCTGGACGAGACTGTGTTCGATCATCGTTCTTCATTGGCGTCGTACATCACGAGCCGGTCTTTGAAGATATTCGATATACTCTCCATGAAAGGACAATATGAAGCCAAGACATTCTTGTCAAAACCTCCCTCCCTCTGGCTGACAGACCCCATTTACCAGTTACTTAAGGCTAAGTGCAGGCTCCTCAAGGTCGTCAACGACTGTGCCGAACGAGGAGTCGCTCTTATTCAGTCCTACAATACCGCGCTGACGAAAGACGAGACCCAGAAACAATACCTACTGCGACTCGTCGCCAGCCACCGAAAAAGATTGCCAGTTCCGACGAAGTTGGCGTTGACGAAGAAAAAGTAACGGGTGTGACGTTTGTTTGATATACAAGGATTTAGTGCAGTCGTATTAACTGCTATGACATGTGTTCTACTGTAGTATATTTTTGCATAACATGTGCTCTGCGCTGTTGACTTTAAATTTTGAAATAAACATTGGTATTGTATTTTTGTTTTAAATCCTAAAAATATAGGAACTGGTCGCGACCTCTAAATATTGTATGATCTGTCTAATTTTTGGCATGAGTTCTTACATTTTGATATGGAACACGGATGGCCTTGTGGAGAAAGATATTTTCAACTTTCATTTTTTTGGGCCACCCTAATATATATATATAATTTATATATATATATATATATATATATATATATATATATATATATATATATATATATATACGATTACATTTTTTGATATTACTTGGCATAATATGAATATAAATTGAAAAGGCTTGAAAAAGCCTCTTGAAGAGGTGAGAGAGTGTTCGCTATTGAACACAGTCTTATGTTGCAATTACGGCCAAATTTCTTAATTTCACTTGGACATTTGTAAATAGGCGAGCTATATCATATCTAGATATTTTTTACTACGAGTTCTTTCATTCTAAACACTTAAAAAAAAAAGACTTTAAATAGATGGTATTACATCAGTGAAATAGTTTGAAATCGAATTGTGGATTTTATATATATATATATATATATAATTTATATATATATATATGCGTCAGAATGATTTTCCTTGAAGGATGTCGGCGTGTAGTAAAAAAGTTATTCGTTTACGATTCTTTATATTTTCGTTAATTTGTTTTAAAATAGGGGGCGCGGTCCCCTATTTTAATAGAAAAAGGGTGAAGACCGATTTTTAACGTTGGACTATTTCAGTTGCCCCATTCACACCACTATGGTAGGACCCGGTAGGACTTTATTTTACGAAGACCAGCCACATTTGGGAGAACGGAACAGAACCGACGAAGAATGATTTTTCTTTAAAGAAATGTTGGCTGCCAAAATTGTTTGGGAACAAAAGATTTCTTATTTTCGAGAAAGGGAAAAAAATGGAAATGCGAATCGCGAGTGATCATCGAAGCGTCAGATTCACTACGAGATTTCTTATTGGAACCGTATAATAAATTCGCCGTCTTCTTCTTGTGACAGCGTTTGATGCTCACACGCAGTTTGCGATCTCTTCCGATGTCATAACGAACTCGCGCGTCTGTTAACTTTAGTGAATCTCTCGTATACGTACGAAACTGCGCTTCTTTTTTTTGGGGGGGGGGGAATTACGAGTGGATGTCTTTTCTCTGCAGAAAACTCGATACGACAGTGTTTGCTTGAGTTTTCTCCTCCCGAGAAGAATTCGCGTTTGATCCCGGAGGCGGCTTGACCTTGGGAGTTGCGGAGGGCATGATTAAATGGATGGGCATCTCGCGAGGTCAAGTGTTGACCCGACCGCAATCTCCGGGGAACAAAAGGACGATCTGGAAGGGAGGAAGATGTCGGACAAAGGCGGATCGAGGAGTAGATTACTCGAAGAGAAGGAAGAAATGTCTTTGATGAAGGTGAAAAACAATTAGCCTATTGTTCCTTACACCATTTCTCAGTTCATAAATTCAAACTGAAATTTTCTCCAAAATCCAACTTACTCGATTATCAGTAACGACTTACGTAATAAAATTAGAAGTAAAAATTACGCTTTATTGGTAATTTTTAAGATTTTCTTAAAAGTTGTCTTGATTTTTTGATTTTGAAGGAAAATGGTAAATAATTTTTTTAGCTAATGGACACTTTATTCCTTTCTTTTTGACGAATGACGTAAAACTGAAAAAGTCAACCAACCTTTTCGTAACAGTTTTATAAAGATGTAAGTTTTGGGATCTAAATAATTACTATATTTTATTAATTAATGTTACCTTTAATTCACTTCCAATAAAAAAATGTTAAATTCATTCGAAAGAATAATTTTATATCCCAAAGGTTGTTGTAAATTTTATTTAGTAATAAAGGGCCGGGGCCGCACGCGGGATAGTCTCGCCACTCACGACTGATGACTCGAGTTACGCGTAATTTTTTTACATTGACAGAATGGGGAGCCCCGCACACTGCAGCGACCGCGACGCGATTCGTGCGCGAGACTTACATTCTGTCGATATATAATCACGCGCGACTCGAGTCGTCAGTCGTGAGTCTCAAAATGATCCTACGTGCTGCCGGCCTAAGACTTAGATCAACAATCTGTAGCATTTTGACAGCGAAGAACCGTCAAATTTTTTTTTTGCGGTACGGTTCAATCTCGGCTTCTAATATCGATCTTGACCCGCTCAAATAGAATTCGAGAAACTAAACCGAATTAGCTCTCTCTCCCTATAAAGGCATATTATAAATACGAGACCAGAAACTTTATCTACCCAAATATCATATTTATTTTGGATGGTAAAGCGCCACCTCACAATTTAATAAAAATATGAAAATAAAGAATTCAAGCTTGAAATATTTCTTTGACTCGATGCCATTAAATAATTTTACTTATGTATTTATTAATATAAAACAATTAATAACTATTTACATTATTCGGCAGTGTTGTTATTTCTTGTCGGGTACACTATTTGTTTGCCACTGATTTCATTCGTATGAATAGGTATTTTTTTGTTTACAAACGTTGTTCAATATGGAAACAATCCCTTCGTAATTTGTTTAACTTATTTTTATTCAGTATTTTGTTTGGTTTAAAATATATAATAATAATAATATTATACAATTTCTTTAGTGTTTAACGAGGAATTTCCCTCGTCAAGGCCAAGATATTCTTATGAAATATTGACAAGGGGGACGTCTTTTTTTTTAACTAGTAAAAATAATTGTGGATATAAGAAAAGAATAAGGCGAATTGTTTAAATATAGATCGAAGTAGAAGAGAGATTGTTCATTCACGTCATTTAGTACTTTGTACATTTTCAATTGTATAAATTATATATATATATATATATATATATATATATATATATATATATATATATATATATATATATATATATATATATATATATATATATATGTGACATTATTTTAAACTGTATGTTTTATATTAACAATTCTTTCGTAAAAAATAAAGGATTTATGTTCGTTTATTAAGTTCGTTATTTGGGACATTGAGTACACGCGGACTATTCGGCCATCATTTATTTTTTATGCGTACCTTTAATGCCCCAGCGATTGGTTGTTGTCCGGTTTGCGGAGTCCGGCGTTGCTATGGAGAAGGGTGAAAATGCGTTTCGGATAATGTGTACCATTTCTACGTAATTTCCTGGTGTATGGAACGAACAGTAAATAAGGGTCGTATAACCTATTTTCATACGTGGTAAAACGCCCACGTAAAAAGCACAGATTCAATCAAATTTACGGTTTCTTGGTTTACTTTATGGTTAATCATTCATTTATTTTCTATTTCTGATGGTCAACAGTGGGTATACGGAGGGTTGACAAAAGTTAATAGACACCACGATGATCGTCCTCAAGAACAAATGGCAAAACTAATCAATGAAATGCCAGAATGCGTGTCAACTTCACATAGTGGAAAAGGAAAAGGAACACGATTCTAAATATATTCATTCAATAAATCTGGTGTTATTTACTGACTTTTATTATCAAATGAAAAACTATGGAAAAACTGAACGCGTCTATATACTGTTGTCAACCCTCTCTATAACTATGTCTGCATTATACCATGTAGAGATAGGCAGAATTTAGTATTTAAATACAAACGGAAAGTTGCTTGCGTGAGGAATAGGCCGGGTCGTTTTTGCTTGATAATTTTTTTGGGGAAGTTTAATTTACCCTGTATTGCGAAAGTTTGTGTACCTACATAGGAAGTATCATGACAAAGTTTCAAGCTTTTATATAAATATTTTGAGGTTCCACGAGTCACTTAAAGTTCTGGTGATTTTTTCTGATACTCCGTATAGTAAACTACAGCTCTTTGCTGACTTGCCATGATAGTTTACGAGGCAAATCACTCAGAATTCACCAAGAGGAGGTGGCTGTAGGTCGAATCCCACACCATGCCCAGCCCAACCTCCCTTCCATTAGTTTTTACATGTAGTTTATTGACATTTGTATTCGCATTTTGACTCAAATGTAGGCATGTTTGATCTTGAAGCAATTCTTGCCTTTATAAAACCATCTCTATTTTCCTGGCCACAGACAGAAGCTGATGCTTCTGTTACAAGTTTGACGTCTTTCCACAGCTTGTGAATGACATGGGTACTTTTTCAATGGAGGGTTAGTTTCATCACCCCTTACGATAAGCTCTAACTGGGTGTTTGTCAAGCTTTTTGTCAAAGGTGGTTCATGTCTTGGGTAGTCTCCAAATCGAATTAAATCTGTGTAGTCTCTTGCCAAGAAATTAATTTTAGTCCGTCTAAATTCTCTAATGCCCGAGGACACACTTTCCCTGGCTAAGAGAATGTGCCGGAAAGTTAACTCTCTCATCACTTGCCTTTCATCAAATAACATCGAGACCAATAAAGTTTTTGGGTGAGCAAAATATGCCTCTCTTTCAATAACAGGATCAATGACTGCCTTAAGCTCATCAGATAGGTATCTTGAACTAGATATCATAAACCAGAGGTGCCTTGGTCCCTGGTAATAGTAAGGATTTCGCTTTATATTAAACCACGTTGGGGCATAAACGCGAACATTGAATTCGGTCAGAGTTTTCAAGTTTTCTGACGGCTTTTTGGTCGCAACATAAAGTCTAACTATCCTGCTGGCTGTCGTAAGCCATCTGGCATGGTTCAAAGAACCTGGGTTGCGGTTTTCAAGGTTTTGGGAACATTGGCCTTCTATGACTGCATTACAAATTTCCATGAGATACTTTTGATCTTGGCTTAGATCGAGATCCCCCGGAATAGAAGGCATATTACTTGATTTGATTGCTTCAAACTTGACAACTGGCATCTTTTCGCACGCAGTAAGACTTTTGCCAACATTTCCAGCGAGGGCTTTTGGTCCTTTGGTTTTACCATCCAAATAATTAAACAAATGGCGGAGAGGTAGCTCATTGGTATGTAGCAAACACACGAACCAATGAAAAGGAGTATTGTAGTGTACCTCTGGTTGCCTGATAACTCCATTATGTATGCCAGTGTTTACATTGGTTCCATCATATCCATTGACCTTCAGATTGTCTACCTTAATATTGCTACTATTAAGAAACTTTATCACTCCCTTAGAAATGTTAGTTGAATTTCCAGTCACAGGAGTGAAGTGGCCAAGATATTTTGATTCTGGTTCAGCTATAAGCGTGATGTGTTCCTCAGTAATTGTTGTGCTGTAGTACCTCCCATCCTTACAGATATTTGCTTTAGTTAAGTCCTTTCTTCCATCAAAATACAATGTTTCTATACTTTCTTCACTTGATTTATTCAACTCCTCTCTGATCTTCTTTCTCTGCCGTCTCACCTTATTCTTATCCACAACATTGTGATAATCTTCAGAGGTAATGAGACCAAAATCTTCCAGAACAGCAGAGGCAACGGCTGCACCAGCTCTGTCTGATATTCCGAATCGGTCACAAGTTTTTGCTAATGAAGGCAATTTGCGAGTGAGCTTATGTGCTTCACCTGATTTCTTTATACCTTCCTCAATGTGATCATCATCATCACGCTCTCTATCTGTATCTGTTGATGTGTCAGAATCAGGAATTGTATGAAAGTTATCCCAGTCCTTGGCTCTTCCTGGAAGTGGATGGGTTATTGATATCTCCATCTTCAATGTTTTTAGAAAATCGTGCTCTTTCTCGTTCTTTACGCTCAGATCTTATTTGCAGTTTCTTCGTTGTCCGTAAATCAATACTGCCTATTGCCATTTTCGTGCACCTCTTTGGTTAATTAGGAAAGAACGTTCCATGGCAGGAACTTTTAGCTCTTTTTCACAAGTGCAAGAAAACAGATCATGGCATTTGCAGGCAGCAATATCAAAAAGCCTTTGATTTTTGGATTTGAACGCGGCCAGTTTAGATTCAGAATCTTTCCTTTTTCTACCAG
The DNA here is from genome assembly GCA_023014485.1 of Bathynomus jamesi. Classification (NCBI taxonomy): domain Eukaryota; kingdom Metazoa; phylum Arthropoda; class Malacostraca; order Isopoda; family Cirolanidae; genus Bathynomus; species Bathynomus jamesi. The sequence goes on along the minus strand of JAJOZX010000138.1, from coordinate 579,698 downwards.
TCTTCATCATATGTCTAGATTTTTCATGACAATCCTTTACTCTGGCTAATATTTGCTGTTCTGATGTTGTTGGAATTGATGCACTTTTCCAGATCTCTTTTACCTTTGATGCGACTATTCTTGCAAGTTGCAACATCATTAGCATTTGGCTCTTTTTTTCCCCTCACTAGCTATAAATAAGAGATATCTTGTTTGTAAATATTCTTTTAAAACGTCTTCATATAGGGGAAGTTGATTTCCACTGAGCTCAGCTTTCCCAAAAAGGGAAACAGCTGGACTCATGATTTTTTCAACAGTTGCTCTCACTTTTACGGCCTCAGCCATTTTGGATAATTTGGGAAAGTCACTCTGTTAGTGTAACAACGCGTACTTAACTATTCAAATAATCAATTCTGAAAAGAAAAATTGTATATATAAATTATATATATTCTGGACGAAACACAGTCAAGAAAAAACTTAATAGCAACAAGAATACAAAAAATACAAGAAAATCTTATTAAAAAATCATAATTGCCAAATAATTAATAAAGTTTACGTATTTAAATAACGTTTTAAAAGTTTTAAAGTTTTTTGTAATGTTTAACGTTTTACTCGCAATCTTCAGAGGACTTGCGGAACATCTAAAACTTGATCAATTTAGTTTTTTTAATCATTGTTGAGCATTTATAGTGCATCTACAAATTTCTTGGACACAGGCATGTGGAAATTCACAAATTTAATTTTTCGACTCGGCCTAGTGAGGAAGTTTATTGACTCTAAGCCCTTTATCAGTTTATTGCAGTGCACACACTATTGGAAAGTAACCTCACACGTATAAAATACATTCGAAGTATACGCAATTTTACGGCACATTCGTTTGACATAACGATAATGCGAGTACCCAATAATTGTCATGCCATTGTGCTTGTTTTTAAAGGGATGGAATGCAACACTGAACGCTTTAAAAGTAAACCAAGTAACAAAATCGATTGACCAATATAGATACAGTATTGAGCCAATATTGAGTCAATACTGATTCACTGTCCCAACATTGGACCGATATGTCTTATTTCCTTGCGGGGGTTAATATAGTATTTAAAAATTTAAGTATCTGTATGAGGAGGAAATTATGGGTGAACTATATTTAGTTCACCCATAATTTCCTCCTCATACAGAGTTTTGGGGCCACCAGTTTTTTGAATCCCTGATTGGCCGAAAGTTGGTGGCATGGGAAATAACTAACCAACATAGAACGACCACCTAGCCTAGTGTAATCTAACCCCGATGTAAGAGTCACTCTTGAATGGCCCGAATATGAAATGGGGGATCATTGAAATCTGGTGTGACCCCCGAAACTATATATATATAAAACTGGTAAATATTTACTTTTCTTCCGCCCGAATTGTTCATTCTGACGAAGGTCAAACTTGTTGCTCCACCTCAGACCTACAGCCTAACGTGGAATCATAACCACGACCCATCACGGGCAGTCATAATTTCTACACCAGCCGCGCTTCATACGCCATGCGTGGTGGTGTTTCCAGACTGTCAGAAGTAAAAGAGACAGGGTCTCGAACGTGCCTCTATCAAAACTCCTCCATTTCAACCTGCTTACAGCCACTTCTGCATCACCCAGATCAAATCCACGCTTCCTCCGCAATTATCCTATTCACCATGACCATCCATCTTGTTCTCGGCCTCCCTCTCCTCCTTCTCCCCTTCGCAAACACTCTTATACCACCTTTTCACAACTCTTGTCATCTTCCATTCTTTCAACATGTTCAAACGACTTCAACATACTTTCTTCAATTTTCACTTCCAATGACTTCTGAACACCGCATCTATCCAAGACTACACGGTTTTTCACTATATCAATCCGGCGCACGCCACACATACTTCTCAGGTTATCCATCTCACTGCTCTTACCCTTGACTTCTCCCTTTCATGCCATGTCACTGTTTCACACCCATACAAAAGTGTCGCTACTAACACACCTTCATGTAAACATCTCGCAGCATCTCTACCCAATCCCCCGCTTCCCCACAACCTCTTCCTTCCTTGATTCACTCTACTCTTGCCTTCATCCGCACTTGTACCTCTTTCATTCAAACCACATTCCAAATATTTAAAAGACGTGTAGCTACTGTAACACACTACGACTTCTCCAACCACTCTTAGAAGCAGACACCTGCAAGCATTTACTTGTCTCCGGCGACTCTTAGAAGTAGACACCAAGCATTCACTCGTTTCCGGCGACTGTTAGAAGCAGACACCCGCAAGCATTCACTCGTCTCCAGCGACTCTTAGAAGTAGACATTTGCGAGCATTCACTCATCTCTAGCGACTTTTAGAAGCAGACACCCGCAACTATAGACTCAGCTAAGGTCGACACAAGATTTGCCTCGATCTCATCTCTCAAACAAAACGTTTCTTTATTCTCAGCTAGAGACAGTGGATCAAAGTTCTCCCTCGCCCTTTGAAGATGACGTTACAGCATACTCTCCAGAAATCGCAGTTCAAATTGGCTCCTTAGTGACACGTTAATTCCTATCATGTAACGACAACGTAACAGGGCTTCTTTGGCGTGGTGTCAGTCATTAATTTAATAACTCAAATTCATTCGCGCAGTATTACTTTTTGCCAAGCATTAATTAACTCTTGCGCATTTGTCTTGTTTGTTATCAACATTAATCAGTAATTCATGCAAGTTTCTTACTAAGCAATTAATCAAGTATTATAATATCACTAACTGCGAGAATTATCTATCTTGCTTTGTTTAATTAAAGGAAAACAACGAAGCTTTTAATCTTTAATGACATTTATTATTCTGATTGAAAGATCAGATGGTGACCTCGAGCCCCAAACAATCATTTATTTGAATAATCTAATTAACATTTAGTAATTGTTAACTGGCCAGTATAGTTTCTACCACTTCTCGCGTTTCACCATTTACCATCACGTGAAAGTCTGAATTTCCCTCGCTCTCCCAATCATTAATTTGCTTTTCGTCACAGTCACTTTCAACAATCTTCTCACACACCGTCACAAAACTCTTAACAGCCTCTTGCATATCACAATGATATCACTGAGAAAATAACGTAGCATCATTTGCGTACAACAGATTCGCCAGGCCTCACCTATTCCCATCACACACCAGATTCATTCCGCTTTCTAGCAGTCGCACTTTCACCTCTCTCATTACTCCGCCCAAAAAGAGACTAAACAGCCACGGAAACATCACACATCCTTGACGCACACCAACACTTATATCAAACCATTCACTCAGTTCTTTATTTACCCTCACACAAACACTACTTCCATCATAGAAACTCTTCACCGTATTCATGAGTCTACCACCAACCCATATATATATATATATACAGGGCGTCCCAAAAAAATGTATACACACTTTAAATAAATCTAGTGGTGTGAGGTCTGGTGAACGCGGAGGGTATTCTACGAAACCCCTTCGTCCAATCCACATCCACATCGTGCCAAGTACCACTCGCAATACTCCACTCTTCGGTCCGGATCATCTTCATTAATAGCATGGACTAATCTTGGAATGTAACTTTTCCATTGACAGCGCTTCAAATGCGTTGGACAGACGATTCTGAAATTCCTACCTCACGACTCGCTTGCCGCACAGATTTTCTTGGACTTTGGTGATACGTTTCCAGTACTCTTTCTTGCTTTGTGGGGCTTGTCGATGTCCGTGGTCTTCCGGAACGCTTCTTGTGGACATTCTGAACAGTTCCATCGGCTTCAAACTTATCTCTAATTCGAGTGATGGTAAGTCGCGTTGGTGGATCTGTTTGAAACTCCCTCCTAAACTGTCTTTGCACTTCAACTGCGTTTTCACACTTCCAGTAGCATTTTAGAATGAATTTCCTTTGTTCAAAGCTTAGTCTGACTGCCATTATTAATTCTAATGGGTTTAACTTGGAAAGAAAGAAACATCAATTGAGCTATCAGCTGTTAAAGTGTGTATACATTTTTTTGGGACGCCCTGTATATATAATATATATACAGGGTGGGGCACGGGAATCAAGTGTTTTTTGAATAGCTAGTAATCGGCCATTAGGAATGGGAGGGGCGTGCGGTAGGTAGCATTCCATTCCTGGGTTCATAGCATTTAACTTTAACTAACACTCACCTTTATCTTTCAGGTGCCATCATGGAGCAGTGGACGTTAGAACACCGCATGTTCGCGTATGATCATTTTGTTAGGAGTGGCGAGTCAGTGACAGCAGTTCAGCGTGCGTTTCGCCGCAGATTCAACATTCATCGAAATGACTCTGTTCCCGCTCGTGACACAATCTTACGTTGGGTTAACAATCTTCGAACAGGAGGCTCAATAATGAAAACAAAACCGAAGGGGCCGCAACGCACTGTGCGTACTCCAGAGAACGTTGAAAGGGTCAGACAAGCGATGTTGCAAAGCCCAGGCCGCTCTGCTCGGAGACATTCAGCTGCACTCGGAATCAGCAATCGTACTGTTAGACGGATTTTGCATGAAGAATTACATTTTCACCCATACAAGTTAGCGATGGTGCAGGAATTGAATGTAAACGATTGCCCCCAACGACTGAATTTTGCACAGGAAATGCTTGCACTTTATGAGCAGAATGAAAACATGATGGTGGTAATGAGTGATGAAGCCCATTTCCACCTTAATGGGGCCGTCAACAATCAAAACTGTCGGTATTGGGCTGCTGAAAATCCGCGACAACTCCATGAAAAACCGCTGCATAGCCCTAAGGTTACAGTTTGGTGCGCGGTGGGAAAGTTTGGCGTCATCGGTCCCTATTTCTTCGAACAAAATGGGGTTACCGTTACCATAACATCTGGGCGTTACATTGAGATGGTGAACACCTTTTTCATCCCTGAGTTACGAAGAAGGCGTATTGCTCGTCGACATTTGTGGTTTCAGCAAGATGGGGCCACGCCACACACCGCCAGAGCGTCAATGGCTGTTCTTCGCCCCCTGTTTCCCAACCATCTCATTTCGAGATTTGGTGACATTGCATGGCCCCCTCGGTCCCCTGACTTGTCCACATGTGACTTCTTTCTATGGGGGTACCTCAAGTCACGTGTCTACGAGGACAAGCCCCGTACATTAGATGCATTGAAGGAAGCGATCCGTCAACAAATCATCCAAATCAACAGAGACCTGCTGGGAAGAGTGGAGGCCAATTTTCGTAAACGCCTTCAACAATGCGTCGACGGCCAAGGACATCATATGCCAGATATAATTTTCGGTACATGATTATTATGACATGAAATGCTATGTTCTTACGAATGTTGTTCTACCAATATATTTTCTTTACAAAAATAAATATCATTTTCCTGATTATTCCAAAAACACTTGGTTCCCGTGCCCCACCCTGTATATATATTATATATATATATATATATATATATTATGGTGTACACACACACACACACAAGACCTGCCACAGTGCCTCTATTTACTCTGTCGTACGCTTTTTCAAGATCCAGAAAAAGCCATGTATACCTTGTAATCCTTTTCGCATGCTTTCTCATTCACTTTTACTTCAAACACTTGATCTACACAGCCTCTTCCACCTCGAAACCCTTCTTACTCATTGCTTACCAAGCATTCTGTAATACCATGAACTCGTTCTATCACTATCCTATTTCAATCCTTTAATTTCTTTTGCTTTCTTCCATTGTTCAGGCACACTTTCATTTATCCGTGTACTCTCACATATGCACCACAACTACTCTGACCCTTTCAAATACCCATACTTAATCATTTCGCCAAATATCCCATCCACACCTGCCGCTTTTCCATTTTTTCAGTATACGAACCGCCGCTTTCACTTCACCCGTGGTATGTTCTCAGGTATTCTGTCACATGTCCTCTTGACACCACCAAATCCCATCATATTTATATTTGCACTCCTCTCATCTCTTTCACCCATCAAACTCTCGAAATATTTCTTCTATCTATTCCAGCGTTTCCCCAAACTATTGGTAAATTACCCCATTGGGGTAATTTGGCTTTTTCAGTTGGGTAATTTGGTACCTACCCTGCAAGTACTTCTAAAGTACAGAAAATGCATAAATAAACGACATGGCAACATTGAGACTGGCTTTACGTGGGGTATAAGTAGGGGGGGGGGGTCATTATGAAGGTATCCATGTGAAAATGGGGTAATAACTCAAAAAGTTTGGGAACCACTGATCTATTCCGTAGATCCACATCCGCTGTGAGCATTCTTCCATTATTTTCATCCCTTACTCTCAAACTTTCTTTCTTAGTTTCATTTGTGCACTTCCGCACTTCTTTCCAGAACAACTTTCTATTCTCTAAATAATTCTCATTCATCCTCCTTCCAAACTTATTAATTACTCTGCCTCTTCTGCCCTACTTGACTTTTCACACTTTTCTCGCTCTTTTCATACAACCTCTTTCTTCTCTATTACAATTACCCGCGCACACAACAACCATTTCCTCCTTTTATCCTCAACTGCTGACGCAACCTCGGCATCCCACCATGCTATTGTCCTTTTCTTCGCACTTGTCTCAGCAACACACACACACACACACACACACACACACACACACACTCCTTGCATTCCTAATCAGACATTTTAAGTCATAGGTAACTTCACAGGGCTCTTTGTGAACAAAAAAAATAGCAAGTTTCTTAATCTTTTATCAGCGTAATTCTAATAAAATTCTGGTAAAAGAAATTTTACAAAAATATTGGTTTCAAGATTTTTTTAATTTCATCCAAACAGAATAATCCACAGTCAAAACGAATTAAACATTTACTTAGAATTGGAAATAGTTTAATAGGCTAACGCTAGTATTTTTTCCTATTTTGATGCTTAAGTAGGCCTACTTGAGAATAGCAGTTTCTCTAAATGAAACTGCATATACAGGATCCGTTCCTGGAATTGGAAAAGTGTTGACCCAGTCTAGCTTACCCATGCAAGCCATACAATCTTGCTTATATAACAAGAAAAGGGAGCTTCGCCCCCATTTGGATCCTGTTTAACTTAATAAGGGAATCATGGCATTTTGAACTTCCAGTTTATTGCACGATTTTTCAGTTAGGATTTGTTGGTGTATCCTATTCTTCAAAGCTGAAAGTCGCTCGACAAGCTTATGTAACTGATCAAGGGCGGAATAAATTCAGGAATCTCATTTTTCCATTTTGGACATAGGTCTTCAGTATTGGAGTTAGTGACCTTGGGTTTTTTTTTTTCTTTTTTTTACTTTTTGTAAAAAATTGCTAGTTTTTGTCTGTTGCCAACGCAATTTGTGTCACGCGTGTGTCCTTCAAGTCATTCAAAATGTCCACGAGATAAATTTAGAAATTAGGAACAATAAAGATTATATTTTTGTTACGCATTTGAAAAATAATATATGGAATGTGATCATACTCTACGACCCCCATAAGCATTATTTTCAGTAGGTAATATGCAGATTTAACTCTATTTTACAAAATAACATTTTCCTGTGGCCCCCTTCAAATGTGCCATGGTCCCCAGGGAGCCATATGGCCCCCGGTTGGGAAACACTGCTCTACGTAACCATAATTGATTCGTAAAAAGTAACGAAAATAGGATTCCGAATTCTAAATCGTAAAAAGTAACGAAAATAGGATTCCGAATTCTAAAATCTAAAGAGTAACTTAAAAAAAAAGCGTATTTCCCTTCCTCGAGTATACTTCTTTCAACGTCCAGAGAATACCATACCCAAATTGTCAGTATGGGTATATGGAATTATTATTAATCGTTCTTTGAGCCCGAGAGAAATGCGTTTGGGAGTTGACACGTACTCCTCCGCGTTACTTATTCGCGTATTCCTTCCTTTTAAACTCGTTTTACGACCGTGCTGAGGTCAGTTGTCGAAATGATGGACAGTCTCACCATTAAATTTAGATTATAAATTTTGAGCCGAAATCTTCGACAGTGAAGAGGAAAATAATGAAAGGCAAAACTCGATAAATTTTGGCGACCAACTTTAAGTTTGAGTAATGAAAAAATACATTTTTCATTAGTCAAAGCACGGATGGGTCGCCAATTTTTTTTTGCATTTGCGAGTGGGTCTTTCGAGCGGAATTTAAGACTGAAAACCACTGATGTATAGATAAACGGGATAAACACTATTATTCTCTTATTTTCTGTGGCCGAAATTTTTATTTGTAATTTTTTTTAAATAAAAGCGATTATATTTAAAAATTGTAATTTCAAATAGTTTCAAACCCCCCAAAATTGTATTTTACGCGGCGGTAGTATTAAAATGCTTCTAAATAAAAAACTAGAGAATTTTAAATAGGTATTTTAAATACTTTTATTTAAATATCGTTTAACGTTTGGCAGTACAATAAATTTCTGGGTGCTTATTTTCAATGTGCCAAAGAACAATTGGCCCAATACTAATTATGTCACTTTCCGTCTCTTAATTTATATCATTTAAATTTAATATTATATATATATATATATATATATATATATATATATATATATATATATATATATATATATAAAATGAAATTGAACGTGCATTACGTTTAGCTGAAGGGTCTTCGGATTTCTGCTTATTACATTTTGGCGTCATCCTAATGTTTCTTCCGAATTGTTCTCGAGGTTATCAAGAGAGAGAATGAATGAATGAGTAGAGAAATGCTAAGGGATGGATGTGATACAGAAGCTGTGCTGTACCGTATAAATTTAAGTTGTATGGTTTTGAAGAAGAGAGAAAGAGAGAGAGAGAGAGACAATGGAGAGAGGCAGATAGTAAAAGTTGAAAGGCTGAATTCGAATGAGTTGGTAATAGAATATCGAAAAACAATGGATCAAATCATTGGAGAGATGGTAAACAAATGGGAGAATAGAATATGTGGAATGTTTATACGGAATGCGTGGGGAATATACATGGTCAGGCACACCTGGCTCATCTGGTACCGCCCTGAGCCAGGCATCTAGTCTTTTGATGATTTTAACCTTAATCCCTGTGCCGTTCCTGAGGTTCTTTGGAAGCTGGTTGAAAAGTCTTGGGGCCCCTGATAACGAAGCTGTTTTCATATTTACTATATACGAGGGGCGTACCGAAAGTAATGCCTCTTGGCTGATAACTTCTTTATTAGAATGAATAGAAAGTTCAACGTACGCACGTATGTACATCAACTATTGCTCTACGCAAAACTACTCTTCAAAGTAATCTCCTTCACACGCGATGCATTTGCGCCACCTCTGAACCCAAGTCTGGAATCCTGTTTGGAAAAACTGTGGCGAACACTGTCTGACCCATCGTTTAAAAGCGACTTTGATGTCCTCTGTGTCATCGAGTCTTTGTCCCCGGACGCTTTGTTTCATCGAGCTGAATAGGTAAAAGTCTGACGGTGGCAAATCCGGAGTGTAGGGTGGATGTGGCATCAGTGACCAGCCCATCTTTGCAATAGCCTGATTTGTGGCAAAAGATGCGCGTGGGCTAGTCAGTGATGGCACATCCACCGTACAGTCCGGATTTGGCACCGTCAGACTTTTACCTATTCAGCCCGATGAAACAAAGCGTCCGGGGATAAAGATTTGATGACACAGAGGACATCAAAGTCGCTTTGAAACGAAGGGTCAGACAGTGCTCGCCACAGTTTTTCCAAACAGGATTCCAGTCTTGGGTTCAGAGGTGGTGCAAATACATCGCGTGTGAAGGAGATTACTTTGAAGAGTAGTTTTGTGTAGAGCAATAGTTGATGTACATACATGTGTACGTTGAACTTTCTATTCATTCTAAATTTCTAATAAAGAAGTTATCAGCCAACAGGCATTACTTTCAGTACCGTATATGATATATATATATATATATATATATATATATATATATATATATATATATTAGTGATGTAGGTCACATCCGATCCGCATCCGCATCCGCGGAACATCCGCACATTTTCTCGCATCCTCATCCGCATCCGCACTTTGGACTGCGGATGTCGTGCGGATGTGGACCGTTGAGATAAAACGTCATTAATAAGCGGAAATTATCAAATTCTACTATAATAATAGAACTAGTTCATTGTGCGCAAAAGTGATGCAAGCGACAAGACGAGAGGCTGTTCTTGTATGAAGTTACTCTCTTGCAACCTACTTAGATCCACGTTACAAAGCTAAGTTATTTTCACCTAGTACATTAGAACGAGTTAAATCATCACTTGGCAAAGCAGTTGAAGAGCTTCAATCTCTTGAATCTGTCGTTTCGCCACCCACCAAAAGAATAAAAGTTTCAGTGACAGAACCAACACCTTCAACAAGCAAATCTATCACAGAATCTCTCTCTCAGTTTCTTGAGTCAAGCAGCGATGACGAGACCTACGCGATGTCAAAAGATGTAGTAAAAATGATCGAGAGCTATCACCAAGAAAAACGCCTGGCTGCATGTGACAATCCTATTAGTTGGTGGAAAAATACGCAGAATATCTATCCATACTTGAGTAAACTTGCGAGGAAACATTTAGCACGTCCTCCAACAAGCGTACCAAGCGAGAGATTATTTAGCAGTGCTGGATTAATATATGATGAAAAGAGAAACAGACTGGCAGCAGAAAAGGCAGAAAAATTAATGTTCCTTAAGCATAACCTTCCTATAATTAAGTTGAATATTAAACGATGAACATCTTAGTGTACTTTATTTTAATTACTCATTTATAAATATGCCTAATAAAACTTTAAACTTAATATAAATAGTTATCAAGCTAATTAAAGATCTCTTTCTATAAGGGTGGAGGAGGAGGTTGGGGAAAGAGGTCGGGTAACACAATTATGGTTTCTAATTGTGGCTGAAACTCAACAAAATATAACGAATTTATTTGCAGACGAATTCACTAATTGATTTCTATATTAGTTAGATGCTTGCTATTATTTTATATGTTCAGGGAAAAGTACAGCAATTATTGTACAATTAATCAATTATACTACATTATAGCTACAGCTCTCTCTATATAATAACTTATTATATACGTTAAACACAACAAATCTCGAATATATCCTAAAAAATAACGAAAATGTAGACATCCGCATCCGCGGATGTTGAAATCAAACATCCGCATCCGCGGATGTGAAAAAAATGACATCCGCTACATCACTAATATGTATATATATATATATATATATATGGCACAGTTCATGGCGTGATTAAAATGGTTTCCTCGCAACCAATATTAATAATCTGTAAGAAGGGTTCAGCGCTCAGGCCAACTAATGCGAGTTATTCCTCCAACTCCTGTATTATTATTACAAGCATCATCGGGATTCGAACCCCCGACCTCAATATCTTAACTCTGTTTATAGGGAAACGGTGTTGCCCACTCAGCTAGAACGCTGGCCGCAGCCAATGTTGCGTAACTATTTAGTGTATGACGCCTGAGCAAATATAATAATATAAGGATGTGATTTTGTTCTTACTCCTTGTTCGTAAGGAGACGCCTCTTATAATGCCTTGGCAATGACAGGCCCAAATTCGAACGAAGGTCGATAGTCAGACTCGCTGGAAACAGTCGTTGAAGTAACAGTCGTGAAAATGACTATAAACACACACAGTTTTCCTTTAAGAATAAAATAAAGGATCCTCGCGTCTTTTAACAAAAAAAAACAATTATCATTTCCAAATTTGAAATAGGAACTTCATTGTTGTTTTAACTGATGTCTGGTGTTATATATATATATATTTTTTTTTTTATTGGGGGTTATTTAACCTCCTTTGCAACATCTAAGGTCAAATGACGGAGGGGACCTACAGCTTTACGTGGGATCCGAACCACGGGTCGCTACATAATCTGGGCGCGGAGGACGGTCTCCCATCCAACTACTACCCAAACCCAATGTCGTTTAATATATATATATGTGTGTGTGTGTGTTAATGATGCAACAAGACCAGTCCGAACTGGTCCAGACGACTGTTTTTTAAAAAAATTTCAGTTATGTAGTGTGAATTTTAGCTAAATTACTCGCTTGCTTTCATATGTAATACGATTAACGCTTGAATAACACGTTCTAGCATAATTTGTGACTTAACTGCGTGAAATAAGCATATTTCGATTCTCGACCGGTCCAAGGATCTAGGTTGCATCACTAATATACTCGTATATTCCCTGATGAGATGTTCACTGTACGAAAGGCCTTGGCATAGCTTTTAATTTTTCCCCCTATGTATGCATAAATATATATATACACAGTAGAGATGTACCGGATCACAATATAACCGGGTACCGGATAATCCGGCGGGATCAAGAACTGGCCGGATACCGGATATTTGGCCGGATCATGTATTCTTAAGGGCATAAAATTTTGAAACTCGCAGTTAAGTAGTGGTTTAATAAACTTTTATGGTTCCTATTAATTTTACAAAATCATTATTCTCAATATGGATTCAGTGCTGGAAAGGAAAAAGGCAAAGTTGATTGGACCTAATTCTGTTAAATTTTAGAGAAATGTAACTTTTAGCGCGTATTTTGTTTAAAAGAAAATCATTATAAATGTAAAATTTAGCCCTTTATCGCACACGGCTCTTCCCACAGCTGAATAAAATCGTCTGGCATTAGCCATAATAAAATAATAAAGTACACACAAAAACTTGAAATATGAAGTTTTTTATCAACAAAACGTGATTAAAATGTTCATTAATTATCCGGTATCTGGCCGGATCATACTTGATATCGGATCGTGATCCGGTATCCGGTGCATCCCTAATTTACAGTAACACCCCCATTTGCGCAGTTTCGGATTAACACGGTCCAAAAATATTCAATTTTTTTAATAAATAAATGAAAAGGCACTGGTGGTTAAGAAGCCACAGCTCCAAGAGAACCAACCTTACTGGTGTGTTTTTTTTTTATTATTAAGATGTTATTACTAATTTTTACTTTTTTTTACAGATGAGTTTATGGACTTATTTATTTATTTAATTAATATTATTTTTGGGGCACATTATTATTATTATTATTGTATTTTATTTTACTTTCTGCGGAATGCATTTTAGGAAGGTTCAGGAACACATCTACCGCGTAAATCTGGGGATTATATATATATATATATATATATATATATATATACAGGGTGTCTCAAAAGTCACTATCTATTTTGAAAAATAATGGGAATTACGAAAACTGGTTTAAGACATGAAAAATATATTATCTCAAAGTAAGTGCCACAAAGAATTAGTGCTATTTATTTATCTGTCTCCACATGGCGACCATCAGTGTCTCTACAGAGCTCAAAGCGATAAGTTGTTTCCCGGAACACACTTTCCAGCATTTGAGGTGTTATTTTCTGAACTGCATCGGTAATACGATTTCGAAGTTCGGCTACATCACTAATTCTTCTACCAGTGTACACCTTAGACTTAATGAAACCCCAGGCGAAAAAATCTAATGGTGTTAAATCGGGTGAACGTGCTGCCCATGGTTGTGTTCCTCCACGACCAATCCAGCGACCGGGGAAGCGTCTGTCAAGATAATCACGTACAATTATTGCATAATGGCACGGTGCTCCATCCTGCTGAAAAACTACTGTGTCAAGAATGCCATCTGTAAGAAGTTGAGGTTCGAGGAATTGTTCAAGCATGTCAAGATAAATTTATAAATTACACAAAATTCGAAATAAACCAATTAACTTTTTTTAAATACACAAATTTGCACCAGAAGTACATATCTTTATGCCACCATAGCATTTTTTAAAAAAACATCTAATGTCACCGAAATAGATAGTGACTTTTGAGACACCCTGTATATATATATATATACAGTGTGGCGCAAAAGTCGCGCATCATAGGAATTTTCAGCGTTAACTATAATATATTATTTTTTTTCCTTTTAGGTAGGGGATGGCTGCGAAATTAACAATAGACGAGAGGGTGAGCTTGGTTTTAATGTATGGAATACATGGTACAACAAATCGATGAATCGGTACCGATTCATCGATTTGTTGTACCTGGTATTCCATACATTAAAACCAAGCTTACCCTCTCGTCTATTGTTAATTTCGCAGCCATCCCCTACCTAAAAGAAAAAAAAAACCATTATACTCAACGCTGAAAATTCCTATGATGTGCGACTTTTGCTCCATTCTATATATATAATATATATATATATATATATATATATATATATATATATGTGTGTGTGTGTGTGTGTGTGTGTGTGTGTGTGTGTGTGCGTGCGTGCGTGCGTGTGTGTGTGTGTGTGCGTGCGTGCGTGCGTTTTGTATCCCAAGATACAAAATCCCAATATGTTTTGTCTGTAGGTGTGTTTCGGGTCGGTCCTGCTGAAATATCCAGTGACCATTAAAAGCTGCGGAACACCGAGCAATTAGGTTTCTGTCTTCTAATTTTGCCAGGATTTGAGTGAACGATTGTTGTCGATCTCACTAATGAAATTCTTTTCACAACTCCCTCGTCTCTTTTAATGAACTTCTTGGACATCCCAGATAGTGGTCGGCTCCTGAAGTGCTCCATTCCGGAAGAGAGATATATATATATATATATATACCTTATGAACCTTATGTTGTTTCGTGCGTTGGTCTCTCTTCACACGGAGGTCAAGCTGGTGGCCCCGCCTCAAGTCTGGCCTGGTGGATGAGCGAGTTGCTTTCTTGCGCTCTCCACCGTACATAGCCAGGCACGCCCGGTTCATCTGGTACTGTCCTGAGCCAGGCATCCAGTCTTTTCTTGAAGACTTCAACTTTGACCCCCGTTACGTTTCTGAGGTCCTTAGGAAGCTGGTTGAAAAATCTTGGCCCCCTGACAACCAACCTATTTTCCTTCAATGTTGAGAAGGTCCCTTGTCGGGCCTTTAATTTGGGAACACTACACATTCTGCCTTTCCTATTTTCCAGTGTTGTTTGAATGGTAATTGGGTTTAGTTTTAGGTTTGGTACCAGTTTTTCGATCATTTTGCATATGTGGATTGTGATGTACCCAGTGGTGTAGTGCTGTGGGAACGGCGTTCCCTTACTTTTTTTGGTAGACGGAACGGCGTTCCCTCACTATTTCAAATAAATCCGAACTTACAAATCTCTAACGTCATGAAATTTTAATTCCCACCCCTAGAAGAAATATGAGAACGAATCATTAACTGTCATTTCTTTTAGCTTCGACTGAGGCAATGCTAGCCTATAAAGATCTGGTGAAACAGTCACCACGGCGTACCAGTTGTTAACTTTTTTTTAGTTAATCATTCCAGTTGTTAGTTATTTTTATTGATCGTACTGGATGTCGTATATCTAATGACACTGGAAATACTGCATCTTCAACCTTGGAATATATCCTAATATCCAGTGCATATGACCTCAAAATATCCCTGAAATTGGTCAGATTTCAAAAGATTTCCCGTGGGGCTTACAGTGCCCCCGGACCCCCAGCTGTATGGGCTCGCCGCGCTCGCCATTGTCCCCCCCCCCCCGCATCTGAGTAACACTTTCAAAATGCGTTCCCCCACTTCTTTATTTAGCACTACACCACTGGATGTACCTCTCTTCTTCTTTCCAGTGAGTACAGATTTAGTTTACGTAGTCTTTCCCAGTAGTTGAGTTCTTTGCATCCATCAATCTTGGCTGTGAAATGCTTTTGCGTTTCTTCTAGTTTATTAGTTTCTTCCTTTTTATATGGGGACGTCAAAACTGAGCAGTATTCAAGCTTTGGTATAATCAGTGTTTTTAGCAGGGGAATCATTACTGTCCTGTCCCTTCTCTTGAACGTTCTTAGTACCTGTCCGGCGACTCTTTTTGCTTTATTTATCGCTATCTGATTTTGTGTTTCGAATTTCGCATCATCTGTCATTATTATCCCGAGATCGATCGCTTTCGTGCTTCTCTGAATTTCCTGTCTATCTGGAGCAGTGCTGTCCAACTTCTATAAAGCGCGGCCAAGATGTTGCCTATAATCATACACTGTTGGTTAATACGACTTAGGAACCCGCTGAATGTTGTTCTCCCTACTAGAAATGACAAAATAGGGAAGAAAATTCAGAAATGAAATTTGGAAAAATTCCATTCCGCGGGCCGCCAGTTGGACAGCGCTGATCTGGAACATAATATGCAGTCTAAGTTCTTTTCTACCATATCTCAAGAGCTGAAATTTCTCGGCGTTGAATGACATTTTGTTGTCTTCTGACCATTTGTATATTTTGTTCGTGTCCCTCTGCAAGGCCTCCACGTCATGTACATCGCTGATTTTTCTGCTGATCTTTGTATCGTCTGCAAAGGATGTTACTATACTGTTGCTGTTTACTCCGCTGTCTATGTCTGTTAGCATGATAATGAACAGGAGTGGGGCCAGTACTGTCCCTTGTGGTACTGAGCTGCGTACTTCCGATTCTGATGATGATATACCTTGAATTTTGACGACCTGCAGACGATCTCTAAGGAAGTTGTAGATCCATTTTCCCACTTTGCCTGTTATTCCCATATATTTAATTTTATGTGCTATTATACCATGGTCACATTTATCGAAAGCTTTAGCAAAATCTGTGTATATAACATCGTAGTTGTCATTGCCTTCCAGTGCATCTAGGATATTGTTGTAGTGTTCTATTAGTTGTGATAGGCATGATCTACCTGATCGGAATCCATGCTGATTTTCGTTGACTCTTCCCCGTGTCTCCAGGAAATCATAAATTTTCTCTCTAACTATTTTTTCAAATAAAGGGTGATCCAGAGAAATGGGACCCAAAAGAAACCCCTGTAACTCTTAAAGTATAAGTCCTTTTATAAAATCATACGCATCATTCGAAAGAGGATAGTTACAAGTTTGTACAGGATTGTATAGGTTTTGACAATACAAGACAAGATAAGATACAAAACAAAATAAAAGTGTTAGTTAAAACTAACCCTTCAAGATGACTGCATGGACTGTGGAACAGCTGCGTTTCATAACTGAGCAATATTATGAGCATGGAAGAAGTGTAGTTTCAGCTCAAAGATCTTTCAAGACAAAATTGTCGTTTCTGGGCAACAGAAAATCCATTGAATATTACCGAAGTCCCGTTGCATAGTCAGCGTGTAACTGTTTGGTGTGGTCTTACTGCATCTCAGATCATAGGGCCGTACTTTTTCGAGGATTCCACCGGAAACACGGTCACTGTAAATGGTGATCGCTACGAAAAAATGTTGACCGATTTCCTTATTCCTAAATTAAGAGATCTTTGTCTAGAAAACCACTGGTTCCAACAAGACGGAGCTACCTGCCATACCACGAGGAACTGCATGGCAGTTTTGCGTCAAACGTTTCCAGGCGAGTTAATCTCAAGATTTGGAGACGTTGAATGGCCCGCAAGGTCTCCGGATTTTTCTCCCTTAGATTATTATCTCTGGGGATATTTAAAGAGTAGGGTCTACAGAAATAACCCAACGACCTTGCAAGAATTGAAGGCCGCCATCACAAATGAGATACAGGCCATACCACCGCACACTCTTGCAAAAGTGATGCAGAACTTACAAGCGAGAACACTGGAATGCTTGGCAACTAATGGAGCACATTTGAAAGGAGTCATTTTAAAAAAATAAATATTTCATAATAAACTTGTAACTTTACTCTTTCGAATGATATATAGTTTTTATGAAAGGAATTAAGTATTAAGAATATTTGGCTTTTTTTTATGGGTCCCATTTATCTGGATCACCCAATACTTCGGTGAGGTGGGACGTTAATGACATTGGTCTATAGTTCTTTGCTTGAGATCTGTCCCCTCCTTTATATATAGGGGACAATGTTTGCTCTTTTCAAGATGCTCGGTATTTCCCGTTTCTAGGGATCTTCTCCATATCCAGTATAAAGGTGTAGCTATTTCATTTTTACAGTTTTTAATCAATAATGCGTTCCAATTGTCCGGACCTGCAGCTGAATGTGGTTTCATTTGTCCTATAGCTCTCGCTACATCTTCTGGTGTAAAATCAAAGTCTGTTATATACTCTCCTTGCAATTCCTCTTCAAAGAATGCATTTATGTCAGGTATCGCTTTGTCACTTTTTGGGGTACTGAAAACTGATTCATATTGAGCTCTCAATGTATCAGATATTTCTTTTGGATCGTCGGTTAGTTCATTATGTCCCGTCCTTAAGGGCCCAGTAGCGGCGCGCGTTTTTGTTTTCCTTTTTGCATAGCTATAGAAGTATTTTGGATTTTCCTTTATTGCTTCTACCGCCTTTTCCTCTTCCCTCTCTGTATGGTCCTTAATCAGGGCTTGTATTCCCCTATCGATACCCTCCAGTTTTTCTTTTATTGCTTTCCTGTCATTATCTCCGCAGTTACCTAACTTCGCCTCCACTCTCTTTCTTTTGCGGAATAGTCTTCTCTTTTGCCTCTCTAGCCAGCTCCTCTCTCCTTTTGGCTGTGATTTCGGAGCATATTTTTCTAAAATTCTCAGCGCTTTTTCTTCCAAGGTTGTTAGCATTTCTTCAGTTGTTTTATTCTCGAAAATTGTTCTCCATTCTATTTGGGCCATGTGCGATCTGATTGCTTCCCAATTTATAGTCTTCGAGTTTAAGTTTTATATATATATATATATATATATATATATATATATATATATATATATGAGAGAGAGAGAGAGAGAGAGAGAGAGAGAGAGAGAGAGAGAGAGAGAGTTTTGGAGGTTATTAACCTCCTTCGTAAATGACCCCAAAATGACGACAATCTTCGATTTTGTATCAATACCCAGAGGCAGTCTTCACTCTCGTTATTTCCATGATGTTTAGGCAGATTAGCCATGGAATGTTGTGGTACGTGGATATACTTTAAGCCTCATAAATCTTTAAAGCCCCATATGTCTCCCGAAACAGCTCCCATTTCTTAAGCGACACTGATGTTCGTGGTTAAAAAAACTTATGATCATCATAGATCGGTTATTCCGTGAC
The DNA here is from genome assembly GCA_023014485.1 of Bathynomus jamesi. Classification (NCBI taxonomy): domain Eukaryota; kingdom Metazoa; phylum Arthropoda; class Malacostraca; order Isopoda; family Cirolanidae; genus Bathynomus; species Bathynomus jamesi. The sequence goes on along the minus strand of JAJOZX010000138.1, from coordinate 560,834 downwards.
GTTGGTTGTGGATAACAACTAAAGCATGTTCATGGTGTTTCCTTTCTTTTTTAAACATATATTTATTGGCGGACCATTTCTTAATTGCCTTTAAAAGTTGATTCGAAACGTGGGTCTTAATTACTCTGAAGAACGAAAACGTTCGTGTCTACTTATCAGTCATGTACCACAACCCGGTATCATGTATCAGATACTTTAATTCAACGATGTAATTACACGCGTGCGCTTTAAATTTGATACTTCAGGACCACTTTAAGTAACACGTACGTAACTTTTGTCATTAATTTGCGTGTTCAAAAAAAAAAAATATATATATATATATATATATATTTCTTTAAATGAAAATGTATATTTGTTTATTAAAAACGAGTAATTTATTTAAAATTAAATAATTAGCACTTTAATACAAACCAATTATTCAATATGGAAACTTATTTATTTAATTTTTAAAAAAAATTAAAGGTAAATTATGCTTTCGAATTAGTTAAAAAAATAAATAAAAAATGAAAATCCTGAAATTCGGCTCCAATTCATGTGGTAAATATAAACATAACTATCTTATATTCAATTGTACATGTACATTTATACATACAGAAATAAAGGTAAAAAATTTTCCTTTACCTGATTCATACTGCTCTCTCAGACATTTATCACACAACGTGCAGAGTATTCTTCTCGCTACCCCACTCGTAGTTGTAGATGTGTTTGGCAAATTGGGTATTTATATTTTATCTCTAGATTATAATTTTATTAAATATCTCTTAAGTAAAAAAATCTTATATTTTCATTTAAAAATTATATTTAGAAGAAAAGTGCGCTTTTTAAAACTAAACCGGCTAATATTGTTTTAAAATATTATATTTTATATGAAAATTATTAGGTTAATCAAAGAAACGTTTTTTTTAAATATTATGCATATTTTTTTTTAGGGTAGGAAAATATAAAAGGGTGATCCAGAGAAATGGGACCCAAAAGAAACCCCTGTAACTCTTAAAGTATAAGTCCTTTTATAAAATCATACGCATCATTCGAAAGAGGATAGTTACAAGTTTGTACAGGATTGTATAGGTTTTGACAATACAAGACAAGATAAGATACAAAACAAAATAAAAGTGTTAGTTAAAACTAACCCTTCAAGATGACTGCATGGACTGTGGAACAGCTGCGTTTCATAACTGAGCAATATTATGAGCATGGAAGAAGTGTAGTTTCAGCTCTTAGAAGGTGATTTTGACATGTGAAAATTTGTCTTGAAAGATCTTTGAGCTGAAACTACACTTCTTCCATGCTCATAATATTGCTCAGTTATGAAACGCAGCTGTTCTTGAAGGGTTAGTTTTAACTAACACTTTTATTTTGTTCTGTATCTTATCTTGTCTTGTATTGTCAAAACCTATGCAATCCTGTACAAACTTGTAACTATCCTCTTTCGAATGATGCGTATGATTTTATAAAAGGACTTATACTTTAAGAGTTACAGGGGTTTCTTTTGGGTCCCATTTCTCTGGATCACCCTTTACATATATTTGCCTTAAAAACTTTTGAATAATTTTTCTTATTCCCAAATTCCAGTTTGTCTAGTATAGCTAAAACATTTTGTGATTTTAACCTTATAAACTTATAATAATTTTTTTTACTAAGAAAAAAAATTGTGTACGGGCGTCAAGAGCATAATTAAACAAATTTGGCCAAAATTTTACCATCGTACCAAAATGTGAATGTTAATAGTGTAACAGAATTCTTTACCAGTTTGGGGGAATTAAGAGAAAAAAATTATTTTGATCAGTTTAAAAAAACCCTGACAAACCTGAATAACGACTAGTATTCTTTCCTCGTCTTTGCAACCTTAACACGATTTTGAAACGTCGACCAAACGACTCTTTGTCAGTCTCGATGCTTTACAAAGTCTTTGAGCACTCTGACCAACGTTTCTCTTGAATTTCGGTATTAGCTTCTTCGAATATTGCAAAGAGCTATTGCGGCGCGTTGTTTGACAATTGCATCCAGATTTTTGCACGGATTTAAATCGGGAGAGTCGAGTTTAATTTATCAGATATTGCTGCACTGATGTCATCTGTGAAAACTAAAGAAAATCCCCGAAAACTGGTAAAGAATTTTGTCCCACACCTTATGAACAAAACCAAGTAATAGGAAACATGTTTTGGTGTTTTGTTTTTTTATGCTATTTTTGTTTATTTTATGTAACAATATTCATGCATTGTTTCGCGCCTCTATAGATACACATTTTTAAATAACATTTTGTATGTAGCCAAAAATAAGCTATTTTGATAATTCCCACGATTCTCTTAATCGGAGACTTACAAATGCGTCATAGACAATTGGGGTTCCATAGCTCCTCTGAACAGTCAAGGTTCACTATTCAATGCTAATTTTTGTTCCTCGTGACCCTAAGCAAATGAAGTTAATCTCGTGTCCATATCATATGTTGACGATTTGCTGCGTCAGGCGCGTTGAAATTTTTCTTCGATCTTCAGACGCCACTGATCCGTACTCTGGGTTTCACGTTCGATGGGTGTTGAGGGTATTTGTAGATAATCGTTCCTGAAGGTTTTATATCAATGTGAAATTGTGGAAGTTACGTGAATTGCACCCTTATTTCAGACAGTTTGGTTTATTCACCATTCGTATATTTTGAGCTAGATCAAAATGCTCAGAAGACTTTTTCTTAATTGATTTTTTTTTTTGAGTTTCTCAAAAGCTAAATTTTTTAAAAATATTTATGTATTGTTATTTTCAATTACTGAATTCAAATTACTAAACAAAATATTTTGGAAAAGAGCAAAAATTTTATGTTTCTTATAACTGTAAATAAGAAGAAGAAGAAGAGTACATCAGTATGGATTGGTTACTGTTGGAACCGAATGAAAAAAAATTACGGACGGTAAGTTATTTCTTTCAACTTGACTGCGAAACCTTCGTTATCAGATTCTATTGATTGGGAAAAATGTACCGAAAACCGATTCCCTCTTTAAGTGTGTTTCATTAATTCTTTTGAATTTATCATATACTCTATAATTAGACATTTTAAATACTTTTTCTCACTATTATTTAACTTATTTAATATATTTTGTTGGTTTGTTAAACGGGATAACGAATGTTTATTTATTAAAAGAATACGCATACATTTAGCATAGAAAAATATAACTACAAAAAAGTATAAAAAATCGGGCAAATATTAAGTTTCACGGAGACCAGAGTGTATATACACTCGGTTAGGTGGTCGTTTTAGATTGGTTAGTTATTTCTCACGTAACCAATTTCAACCAATCAGGATCTTCGTAACGAGTTTCAAAGAACTAGTCTCCGTGAAACTTAACATTGACCAGCGTTAGTAATCGGTAACGATTGATTTTTTTTTATTTTTTTTTATTTTTACAGTCACCAAAAAATAATAAAATATCCAAAGAAAAACAATATATTACCAATTAGTAATTTTTGGAGTTTTAGAAATTTTGTTTTTCGTCAGTTTTTTCTTTCTTTCCAAAATTGTGGAAGATGAAATGTTTAAATTTTTTTGAATGACTTAGATTAACTTCCGAAATTAAAAAAATTAATTTTTTTTTTATTAAAAATGATTTTAATTGATCAAGATGAAGTTTGTAAATTAACATTTAATTATACTTAAAAAAAAGGAAACATTTTAACTCCATGATTTGATTGGATCTTAAAAAGAAAAAAGACATTTATGAACATATTTTATTCAGGAGGTACTTCAGTGTCAAACTTTTCAGTTTTCATTTCTTAAAGTTTTAATTCAGTTTTGGAAATGTCGTTTCATATTGTCAAACAAACATTCAATTTCGCTGTTTCTAAAACATCAATTTTCTAACTCAGAAATTTAATTAACTGCCTATCATTTCCCTTCAAAATATATATATATATATATATATATATATATATATATAATATATATATATATATATGAAAATTATTTCACGAAAGTAACACGTGAAAAATATTTATGATGAATAAAACCACGAAGGAAAGGAAACACAAAATGGTGCTCAAGCGCTTTCGTCTAATGACATCCTCAGGAACACTGAAGTACATAAAGGGTTACGGCCTATATATAGGTTACAGAAAGAAAAAATAAATAAATAAATAACATACATACATACATACATTTATATATATATATATATATATACATATACATACATCTACATATATATATATATATATATATATATATATATATATATATATATATATATATATATATATATATGCAATAAACGGAGAAGTAAAAATTAAAATTAAAAATTAAAGGATTAACAGAGAGGCATACAGATTTGTAAGGAAAAATATCGATTTTTAGCACAAGATCAAATGAATTATAAAAATACAAATTTATACTGGAAATCTGCCCGGGTTTTAACACTTTGCCTTTTATAGTCAAGTTTCGATATATATAAAAATAAAATGAAAATTAAAAGTTAATAAAGTAGCATACAAGTTTACCAAAGATTTAGCGTCCTACCCTTCTTATCTAAATCTGTTTTGAAGGAATTCAAAACAACAGGATCGAGTTGAAAAAGACCTTTGCTTATGTTGAAGTTATTTGAAAGTTGGATAATGGCAGACTCAAGAATATTTCTATTAACAATGTTGCTAGAGTGGAATAAAACTGAAGCATTATTCCAATCAATACAGTGGGATAACTCTGACAAATGGACAAAAAGAGCACTGGACAACTGTCCTGTTCTAACGGAATATTGATGCTGTTTTATACGTGTGTGCAAATTCTTTCCCGTCTGACCTATGTAAAAGGAATCACATTGTTTACACCCAATTTTATAGATAATGCCTGAATTATTGGTAGGGCTATTTTTTACTATGATATTTTTCACAATATTGTTATATGAAAATACTACATTAATATCCAAAAGTTTAAGTACATTAGCAATGCCTAAAAAGCCCGGGAAAAATGGAAGTACTAAAATATTTTTTGACAAAGTACGAGTGTTATTATTGACACGATAGAAAGTTCGTTTTGCCTTGTTGAGACAAGATTCCATAAACGCAGATGGATAACACAGATCACTTCCAATACCGTTGATTTTTTTCAATTCGGCATCGATGTATTCCGGACTGGCGATCCTAAGGGCGCGGAGAAACATTGATGAAAAAATGGCCTTCTTAGTGGGGGTGTCATGTCCCGAGTAAAAGTGTACGTAGGACAAATTGTTTGTTGTTTTCCGATAGATACTAAACTTAAAACCTGGGCTTTCCCTATGTACACGCACATCCAAAAATGGGATTGAATTGTCTTGTTCCACTTCTAAAGTAAACTTAATGGAGGGGACTTGATCATTTAACTGAAGGAGGAAGTTATCCAGGTCACGATTCATGGGCCAGATACACAAAATATCGTCGACGTACCGCAACCAAGGGATGCCAACCCCCAGGATTCTCGGAATGTAAGTAATTTCGAAAAACTCCATATAAATATTGGAGAGGAGGGCCGATAAGGGGTTGCCCATGGCTATCCCAAACACTTGTTGATAATACTCGTTATTGAAAGTGAATTTACAGTCTTTGATGCAAAGCTTAATAAGTTCCAAAACAATGTGTGAAGGTAGTGGCAGGTCATACTTATGTAATTCTTGGGAGAGAAAGTCAAGCATATCATCAATCGGCACTTTGGTTTTATTCATCATATATATATATATTATATATATATATATATATATATATATATATATATATGTATGTATATAGAGAGAGAGAGAGAGAGAGAGAGAGACGCCTATGATTTGTGGTGCTTTCATGGTAAACCCAGATTAGGACCAGTATACATGAATATGTGTAGAAGTCGGGGTCAGTATAAGGCGGCCATAAGGCGATGTAAACAAGAAGAAGAGTCTATTCGAGCATGAAAAGCCTGTGAAGCTCGCATAAATAACGATAATAACAAATTTTTGAAATTTGTTAAGAATCAAACGGGTGTCAAAAATGTCCTCCCTCTGACAATCGATGGGGTGTCGGGGGAGGATGAAATTGCAAAGCTGTGGAAAAACCACTATTCTAACATTCTTAATAGTGTGAGTAGGGATAATCTTAAGATAGATTGCAGCGAAACGATTATGGGAGGGACAAGGGAAAATACTTTGATACCATTTTCTGAAGTAAAGAGGTTAATTAAAGAGTTAAAGACTGGTTCTGCGTCAGGAGTAGATGACTTATCGAATGAGCACTTAAAATATGCCAGTGACGTAGTATGTCTGCATATATCATTGCTCCTATCAGCCATGCTTGCTCATAGCTGTATCCCTGCAGAGTTCATGAGGGTATATATCTTGCCCCTGGTCAAAAATAAGTACGGAGACATTCTGTCCAGCAATAATTATAGGCCTATTGCTGTCGCTTCCTGCTTCTCGAAACTACTAGAAAAACTCTTGTTACTCCGATTAAATGATTTCCTCTGGACATCTCCCAATCAGTTTGGCTTTAAAAACTCCCACTCAACTGACCTGTGTATCTATGTACTTAAAGAAACAATATCTAAATACATTGACAGTAATTCAACTACTTATAGCTGTTTCCTAGATATAAGTAAGGCATATGATAGGGTGAACCACAATATTTTATTTGCAAAACTAGAAGACAGGAAGGTTCCCATGTACATATTAAATTTATTGAAATTTTGGTATTCCCACCAATCTTTCACTGTTAGGTGGGGCAATGTACTATCCGAGTGTTTTGGCTCCTCTTGCGGGGTGAGACAAGGTTCCTTGCTCTCCCCTATGCTGTTTAATGTGTATATTGACGGATTAATTGCTTCACTTAATGGGATGTTGTATAGGTCACACAAGGATAAATAACTTAGTTTATGCCGATGATATGGTGTTAATAATTCCCTCTGTTAAAGGTCTGGATCGGCTACTAAAAGTCTGCGAAGTGTATTCGCAGAAACATGATATTCTTTTTAATGTTACAAAAACTAAGGTTATGCAATTTCATCCAAAAAGCTATAATCAGCCAGCTGATATAAGGTTTAAAATGAATGGTGAAGTAATTGAGGAAGTACAAGAATTTAAGTATTTGGGTCAAACTATTACCATCTCCTTGAGTGATGACTCGGATATAAGAAAACAATCTCGAAGCCTGTGTGCTAAGTGAATATGACCATAAGGAACTTTCGATTCTGTACAAGTGAAGCTAAAGACTCTTTCGACAGCAACTGTCGGTGAATTATAAAAAAGGTTCTGGCAGAACCCTAAATTTGCTGTACAACAGGTCTTTTAGACACTTACATAAATTACCCCAGAGATGCTGAGCTTCGCAAATGTTTGCTACCCGCAATGTCCCGAGCTTCCTGGAGGTAATAAGACGTGCTCAACACAGTCTAATGCAAAGAATTAAAAAATCAACCAACCCGATCATCCAAGCTATCCATGAGTCCTGCCATTTATCTTCTAAGCTATGGACTTCTTGGTACGAAAACGTCTGTCTGTAGCTCCACTTAACTTCGACATTGCAGTATTATTTCTAATCAGTTGTATATATTTCTATCCTTAGTATGTGAACTGTCATTGTATTAATAATATTTGTCATATGGACTATAGTCTGCCAATAAACCTTTTCAATTTCATTTCATTTTCATATATATATATATATATATATATATATATATATATATATATATATACTACCTATCAAAAGTAGAAGTACACCTACTAATTTCCAATGTTTTGCTGCTTAGTTCATGACATAAACTTCAAATGTAAACTTAACAGGTACTAGAGATGAATTTGCTTACCTGGCTTTCATATTGTATGCTTCAGTGCATTTGCCCTATGCAGTGTGTTGTAATACAGAAGCTTCAAAATAGCCTTCAAAATGTGTTAATTGACGTCTAGCATGCAACCTAAAATTAATGCCATTAGCTCTGCACAAAGGTCCAAAAACAGTTTAAAAGTCTTTACTGCTGTAGTGTGTTTCTTCAGGAGTATGTTAATACATGTGATCAGTTATTAACATGCGCTGCAGGTCTTTACATATAAAATCCTTGCAGAGGAGCTAACTGTGTAGTTTAAGGTATATTTCTGTGTTTCAAAAAGCAAAAATGGGTGCCAAAGCTCGGTTAACAACAGAAAAAAAGAGTCGATTGTAACTTCGAGAAATGAGGGCCAATCACTGAGGCAAGTTGCAAAAAAAATAAGTTTCTGTGAATGCGGTTGCTTGTGCCATTAAACGGTACGAAGAAACTGGTCAAAATAAGGACAGAAAAAGGTCAGGGCGACCAAGAACCACAACAGACTCAGAGGACAAGTATATCCGAGTCACCAGTCTGCGCAACAGACGCCTCACAGTACCTGAAATCAAAGCCCAGCTGAACAACTCCAGAAGTACAACAGTTCCAACATCAACTGTTCAGAGAAGACTAAGAGAAGGAGGATTAAAAGGACGAACTGCAGCAAAGAAACCAATGCTGAGACTCCAGAACAAAAAGAAAAGGCTAGCCTGGGCTAAAAACCACCAAAAATGGACTGTTGAGCAGTGGAAATTTGTCCTTTGGACTGACGAATCAAAGTTCAAAGTTTTTGGATCCAAACGCAGAGTATTTGTGCGGCGCGGAGCGGGTGAAAGAATGACACAGCAGTGTGTTGTGCCAACAGTGAAGCTCGGTGGAGAAAGTGTGATGGTCTGGGGATGTTTTGCAGGGGAGCAAGTTGGAGATCTCCACAAAGTCACTGGAATACTGAACCAACGTGGCTATCACAGCATTCTACAGCGCCATGCGATCCCATCTGGACTGCGACTAGTTGGCCAACATTTCATAATGCAGCAAGACAACGATCCTAAACACACTTCCAAGCTGCATCAAAATTACCTGAAGTAGAAAGAACGGCAACGTCAGCTCACAGTTATGGAATGGCCAGCACAGTCCCCGAATCTAAACACCACCGAGCTAGTGTGGGATGAACTGGATCGATGAGTGAAAGCCAAGCAGCCATCCAGTGTTTAGAAGCTCTGGGAACTCTTACAAGAGTGCTGGCAGCAGCTTTCACCAGACTATCGTCTTTCTCTTGTTGAGCGCATGCCTCGAATTAGTTCTGCTGCAATTGCTGCTAGAGGAGGCTACTTTGATGAATCTAAAATTCAGGGCTGTGGAGTCGGTAGACCAAGCCTCCGACTCCGACTCCTAAAATTTTAGAAGGGCCGACTCCGACTCCGACTCCTGCCTCTAAATAATAATATAAAATATACTTTGATTATATTAACCCAGAATGGCATTTCATCACTACCAAGTGAATCATCAGGCTACTTTTTAAGCTCAATTTCTCTAAATTTAAGTCTTAATGGTTGTAGCTATGCCATTATGGCGTTTTTATTTAAAGAAAAAAAATTATTAAACCAAAAACATTACTTACAGTCTACATTAACGAAAGTAAAAATCTACTATTGTATAACTTGATATATATATATATATATATATATAATATATATATATATATATATATATATATATATATATATATGTAATTTTGCTAAGATCAAAGTGAAAACTTAAATAGCTGCATGACAAAAAAAAAATAATAATAAAATTCCATTACACAAATAAATATAGCTAATCAAAACATGTTGGTACATGTTTACAACCAAAACGCATTGAGCAATTGTAAATTAAAAGCTATTAAGGTTTTAATAAGTATACAAAGCCTAATATATGATACTCCTAGAAAGATCATGATGTAGGGGAATCATCATAAAATAACTATAATGCAAGATAGGAGGTTAAAGCTCCTATTAAGAGCTTTAACCTGAACCAATATAAAGTACATCATAAAAAAAAAGGAGTCGGAGTCGGTCCATTTTTACCGACTCCGACTCCGACTCCTCTAGCAATGAATTTACTAACGACTCCGACTCCACAGCCCTGCTAAAATTTAGACTTTGCTTTTGGTAAATTGTCCTGATTTGTTGCTATTTAAGTTCCCATGTTTGTATTTATGAATTTGTGTCATGGTAACTTAGTTAATAAATGAAAAACTTTAAACAAAATTTGAAATTTATGAATATTTCAGGGTGTACTTAAACTTTTGACCGGTAGTATATATATATATATATATATATATATATATATATATATATTATATATATGGATCGTATATAGGCAGGTTTCGTAGGTACATGATATTCCCCATGTCTCTTAAGTGCCATTTTAATCTAACTATATAACTATAAAGAAGGAAAAAATTGTGGAATTTTTGTAAAAAATAATATAATGTTTAGTTGTATAAAATGTGTGAACGTTGTGTTTTGTGTGCACGTTAAAACTTCACGTGTCAACACACACACACACACACACATTGTAGCAATTTTCAGTTGTGGATGCCTGCATTTAATCTAGGTAATTTAATTAACTTGACGTAACTTCACTAGACCTAGTCTAATTTAACCATTAAATCCCTTTTCGTGATATTTAGTGATTTTCAATAAAAATAAGTGTAAAACGCCCGTTCGTGTCGCTATGAGTTGCGTGTATTCTAAAGGTTGTCGCCGTTTCGTAAGTAACCAAAAATACATACACGCAAAACGATGGCTCGTTCGCTGCCGTCGCGTAAAGTTCAGTCGAATTAATCGAATTTGCCATAACGAAAACCTTCTTTTAAATCGCAGTTCCTTAACTTCTTTCAGAGAAAAATCAGACCATTTCGGAGTATGGTCTTAAATTTTTTAATTTCAGTGAAAGAAATAAAAAGTCGTTCGTGAAAACTGGGTTTTTAGAGCGAATTGTTAACCCTTATTAAGGTCGGAATTTTTTGTATGGTTAAATTACGAATGCGCGTACTTGAAACGTTACCAAATTTGTACCACTCATCTTGGAAGGGTTATTTTGGCAAATGAAGAACGGATGATTTTTAGCCACTCGAAATCACTCTTGAGAACTTGTTTCTACTTCCGTTAATAAAATTATAGGAAGTTGGGGGAAAGCAGTCCCGCTATATTCGTTTATTGAAACAATTATTGTATTTATAATTTGAAGTTTTTTAAGTTCGGATAAATTCAATTGAATCCATTGAGATTCGGTGGCGTGTCTTGTTTTTCACGAGTGAGGCAGAAAACGTTTTCGACTTTTGGGAGAGTACGTCACTTCGGGTGTTCCTCTTATTAAACTTTCATTTATAGCGTCATATTTTCCCCTCTCGAGGAGAAGTACCCGAAGGAGGAGACGAAGAAGAGGATGACGAAAAAGAATCCTTTAAACTTTTTGGTAATAATGTTTCGGGTTATTTGACCTTCTTCGTAATATCTAAGGTTATACGAAGGAAGGGGCCTACGGATTTTCGTGGCGTTCGAACCATTACCCCACCGAGAAAGACCCCCGCGGAAGCGCTTTAATCGCGAGACTCGAACCCCGAATCTTCAAATTAATAGTCCGGCGTTCGACCACTAAATTACCCTGCCAGGATTTTACGCTAAATTCGCTAATTTTCGCGCGTATCACTGAAGTAATTACTCTATATGCTCTACATACGCAATGAAAATATTATGACTTGAAATCCGTGTTAAAAAGGCATTTCCTCGTTCTGAGAAACAAAAAATACTTTGAGAGTCATTCACAATATGCAAAGAGTTTTGTGGATTTATTTTTAAAATAAAAAATTCAGGATGTTTTGATGGTTTTCATAAATAAATAAAAAAAACTGTGAACAATTCTAAATACATTACATTGAAAGTTATATATATATAGATATATATATAATATTCTGTATATACATATTTATTTATTTATTTATTTTTAATTATTTTTTAAAGATTCCTTGAACATTTCCTTCTTTGCCATAATAAGAAGCGTTTCCCAAAACCTTACATCCGGTACATTAGAACTTATTTACAGTTGGTATTAACCTTGAACAAATATTATTAGCAACTGTTAAAGAAAAGAACAATGAAATTAACTATCCCTTCCTCTTAAAAAAATCGGGTCTAGCTTTTTTAAAAAAATTCTACCTTTCTTTTACGAATTTGAATTTTAAAATAATTTCAACATTTGGCGACTCGAATTGATACAAAAAAAATCACACGAAGTTTGGAGTAACGTTGTGTGTGTGTGTGTATATATATATATTTTGGAGTAACGTTGTGTGTGTGTGTGTATATATATGTATCAATTTTGAGTTTTATATATATATATAATAATAATAATGATTGGGGGTTGTTTATCCTCCTTCGCAACATCTAAGGTCATATGACGGAGGAGACCCACAGTTTTACGTGGGATCCGGACCACTGGTCGCTATATAATCTGGACACGGAGGACGGTCTCCCATCCAACTACTACCCAGCCCCAATGTCGCTTAACTTCGCTGATCAACGGGAAGCGACGTTACGACATTGTCTACGACGTAGCCCTTATATATATATATATATATATATACTGTGTGTATATATATATATATATATATATATATATATAGAGAGAGAGAGAGAGAGAGAGAGAGAGAGAGAGAGGTTACTAAAAAACTTTTATTCTTCTTGCCTGAGGAGAGTAGATTGATCTCCATTTTCGTTGATGTAATTCACTAGAGGAAATGAGAAACAAACAAATTGGATGAATTTCAAAGAAAAGAGTTCCGAGAAACTCATTTTTTACTACATTTGGCATCACTTTCTTTTGAATTATTTCGCTTCATTCCACCTTTTCTTTCTTCTTTCTTTAGTTTATCTCTCGGCTTTTCATTTACTAGAAACGGTTTTTCTTTATTATTATTATTTCAACATTCAATCCGTTTAAGCCCGTATCAACACGACCGTTTGTCGTACCGGTTTTCACCACTGAATCGTGCCTCCCCCCGCTTAAAACGGATCGCGTATCGTTTACGTATTAATCGGTCGGTGACAATCGGGGTTTCAAAAAATTTCAAAATGTAGTCGCTTAATAGCGATTAATATACGCGATACAGTTTCAAACCCCGAGAACCGAATGTTGACGATTAATGAGCGAACGGCTCTTATCGATTTTAAGCGGGGCACGAACGATTCAGTGATGAAGAACGGGTACGCGCGATATGAGCTTTAGTCTCGAGAAATTTCCGCGGTCTCCGTCTACTTTGGTCTACGCTAATATTATATCTGTCAAAACACCGTGACCAATTCTATTTTTCATCGCAGTGGCATGATAATTCTTCGTATATTCCTTCGGTTTTAATTCCGCTTTAATGGTTCCGTAACACGAAAGATAAATTTCCCCCAATTCGCCAAATTCCGGTTTTAGAATTCTAACGTACAGGGTGTTCCATAAATCCCTCTATCCCCTTTACCTCTCACCCTACTCTAGTGGGATTCAGGGGTAAAAGGACTTATGGGACACCCTGTAGATTTCTTTTCGCGGTGTCGCGCTATTTTCCAAAACGGATAAAATTAGCTCTTTTATGAATCGCGAGTATGTACTTTACTTAGGAATTAGGACAATATTCCGAATCGCCACTAAATATTAAGGCCGGCCGCACGCAGGATCGTCTCGCGACTGACGACTCGAGTCGTGAATCGTGAGTCACAAGACGATCCTGCGCGCGGCTGGCTTAAGAGAAATTTTGATGTACTAAAATTTTACTATACGAGGCTTCCTTCTTTAAAAAAACAGTATCCTACCTTTGGTTCGTATACAGCTAGTTACAAGAAGTATTATCGTCCTGCCCCGTACAGATAGGAAAAAAAAAACGTTCACGCAGTTTTGCGTCCTTAACTGTAAAAGATATTTCAAATATTTTCGTTAAAAATGAAAAAGAAAAACGTTTCATTTATATAAAATAAAAAAATGTAAATGAGAATTCATGATGTGTTAAAGAGAAAGATTTAAAAAAAAGGAAAAAAAAAAAAGGCTACAGCCGTAAATGCAGAAGAAATCCCCCACCCCCTAACACGTTGGCACTACTTTCAGCCCCGCAAATGGACGAATATAAAATTCGTGTATTAACATATATCTTTATGTAGAAAAATTTCTGTCAGTGTTAGTTGTCAAACATAACCAGGCAAATCTGATAACTTTTTTTTTTTTCCTTCTTCTGGTAAGTACACGCTATTTCTTTACAGATTTTTCAGTTTATACGATAATACTTATCAAATAACGTGAAAATCAAATACTTTTATTACCAAATGGATATTATATATATATATATATATATATATATATATATGACAATTTTCTTTAATGTAATGCGTGTTAAAATTTTATACGCGTCCGTTTGTGAAGTTTCAGCGAGGCATGGAAAAGTATCGATCGAGAATTTTTTTTTTTTTTACATTCGCTAAAAATTTATTTATTTTTATTTATTTTTTTTTTTGTAAATGAAAGAATCCCTTTTTTAAATTTTAGAAACGAATTAAAATGCGAGTTTTTATTTTAGCGAAAAAGGAATTTAAAATACCTTAAAAGTTAAGGACGCAAATTTGAAGACCATTTTCCCGCCAGATGAATTCGTTCCGCGTGTCAGATTCATCGGTAGGGAACATGCATGAAACTTTATGACGGGACTTTTCGAATAACCCGTACCTAAGTCCTAAGTCTTTCTTGAATTGTCATATCCATGTATGACAATACATTAGAACCAGTGTTTCGGCAATGTTCGCATAATATGAAGGTAGACGTCAGTTATTTTGTAGTTTATACAGGGCATACTCCGTCCGACGACGGTCCGAGGCTTTCTTTCAATAGCGTTTTTCTTACAGTTATTGCGCAAACGTTAACGCTACGACTACCGTTTTCTCTAAGAAGTGATTGACGCCAACTTTCAAATTAACAAATAAAAAAAAAGTCTGAAGATATCGTCTTTCCCAGTTGACATATAAGGTCGATGACTCACGCCTGATTTTTATCGTCAATTCCTTCAGTGTCTTTATAACTTTCAAGTGTTCTTGGAACAGAGGAACGATTGCAGTCGAATTCTTTGGGTATTTCAATGACTAGAAAGTTCTCGTTTTTAAGAGCTTTTGAAACTCCTCTATTCGCGTTTTTTCTTCGTTTTTTTTGGTCATGATGAATAATGTCCAAAATTATAAGTTACGCGAAAATATCCTTCAGTTTGTATATTATTATTAATAAATAGGATTTCTATATTGACGTCCGTATTGATTTCAATAGAGTAATACGTCATTTGTTGCTTAAAAAATTTAAGAGGTTTTTTTCATATTTAACTTGAAAGGAGGATAGGTCTTGCCTCTTCATTTCACACTTATTAATTTTTTTTTTTTTAATACTGGCAAACAGGAATACCAACTGAACATTTTCAGGGAGAAATTTAAAGTTATTGTTAATTCCAAAGTAAAAAGGTAAGTTGAAATATAAAATGTAATATTCTTGACTTTTTTTTTGTCCTGTTCGATGGACGCATATAATATACATCTTTCGTCGACGGAAATTTCATCGATATTGATAATCTAAACTAACCTAACTTAATCTAACCCCTCCAATAATAATAATAATAATAATACCTTTGATTAGCTTCCGCCCGAATTGTTCATTCTGACGAAGGTCAAGCTTTTCACTCCACCTTAGACCTTCAGTTTAACGTGGAGTCCGAACCACGCCGCACCATCAGCCCAGCGTTTTAAACACTAGGCCACTCAGGGTACCCATTTATCTACCAACCACTTTCTTTATTGTGTGGAAGGATGAACAGCTGGGTTTTGCTGCGCGCCGGCTGCCGTCACTGGGTCTCGAACCCGAGGCCGATGGATTCGTAGTGTTTTTGGTTGCTTGATCTCCTTCGCAACAGCAAAGATCACGTGACGGAGGACACCTACACCTTTTCGTAGGATCCGAACCACAGGTCGCTACATCATCGTCGGAACGCGAAGGAAAATTACCCATCCAATTATTGAACAGACCTTAACCTGGCTTAATCTCGCTAATCTAACGGAAAGCGGTGTCGGGACGTGGCCTGACGTACCCATATGACCCTCCAAACAAACTTGTCGACAGAATGTCTTGCAGTCGAAATATATATATATATATAATATATATATATATATATATATATATATATATAGGTCCTTGGCGAACTACTTTATAACACCATCAGCCAACCGCTTGTGACGTCATTCAATTAAAATTTCAAAATTGGTTGTTACTGAACGTGCCGCAAAATTCTATTCTTTCTTAAGTAATCATGAATACTTTTTCTGAGGTTGGAATTTCTTATTTTTTTGTGAGGTAAATTTAAACGTGCATCATAATTTTGAGATTTATTATAGGCTATCATAATTGTCTGCAGTATTATTTATTGCGTATCTCGTTTAGATAATGTTTACACTTTTAATTCTACATAGCTACAAGTTGAAGGTAGCCACAACCTGATAAAGAAACTGTAATAAATTAATTTCATGCTAAAAATAAAACACCACACACACACACACACACACACACACACACACACACCATAAGAATTGTTTTTAAATTTATGAGTGCGTGGGGTAATTTGTTGAGGAGTCAGGTGTTGTTTGAAGTTCGAGGCGCATTAGGAGGTTCGAGTAAGTCTTGAATTCTGATTTAGAATCGAGGCGGAAGGCATTTCTTAATTTCTGAGTTTTGTGAAAATTCTTGCTCGTAATCTCTCGCTTTAATTACATTCCACGTCTCGTTCAGGTATTAGGTAGAGCGGGAAAAGGCTGTGGATTTTCATTTCCGTAGAAATATAATACCGCGGTACCTCTGCATTAGCCATTGAAGGCTGTGCAATATTTATCACGGGCTAAGCTTATTAAAACCGCGCGACGAGGTATAAAGCGTGCGCGGGTCATGACAGAAGGAACTGATTCACCGAGGAAATAAGAAGAGAAATAGTAATGAGCACGCTGTCTGCCATACTTCCGCTCGTTGTTGAACGCGTTATCTCATTAATAATGGCGAAAGGGAGAGAGAAGCCATTATGAAATGAATTCGTATATCTTGCGAGGGTCCAATATACAAAAACCTATTTATAAACCACTGAATTCTGCGAGTGTTCAGACTTCTGTGTTTGGTTCAAAACAATTTTACAACTAGTCACGTGACGACCAAAGTTGGGTAGTTGAAACGCTTTAATTCTCTACAGAGAGAGAGTCCACACTTCAAATGTTGTTAAAACATCGCATTAACGACAAGCAAATTTGCATTATTCGGTAACATTTGCGAAAGTGTTTATTTTACGAGAATAAATGCAATTGAAGGACCGAAAAGCTGAAAGCTTTTACCAGGAACGTCATTGAAGATTCTCCGATTTATAAACAATTGTGTAAAAAAATGTATTCGCGTGTTAAAAATACATAAATTATTTTAAAATTTATGTCATTAATGGGAATATTTATTATAGACGGACACGCAATAATAGAGTGATAATTACTTAGGGTTATTTTTATATTAATTTAAAATAGAATTTAGCACACGCGCGCGCGCACAAAAAATGGAAAAACTGCATTCGAAATATGTAAACTACAGAATATTCAATTTCCTTCAGTGGAGACTCTACTAATTATTATAATCTTGTGATTAGAATAAAAATTATATAATCGCATAATATTTACAACATTAAGTGAATGTGCAAAATTATTTTATTGTGCAAACTTCCACAACTTTCATTACCATTATCAAAATTTTTAAAAATGGGTTAAATATCAAATTCATGGATTTTTTTAAGAGTTCAAAACTCCGCCCTTAAAGCCGACGTGGCTTTCCATGGAATAGCCAATCTCGACTTTTTAAGCTATTTTAAGTCGGTTTTACGGGCGGGGTTTTGAACTCTAGAAAAATTCATCGTTGTGAATCTTAAGGTTAGGTTAGTTTAGGTTTAGCCGAGATTGATTATTCGAAATGTACCGTGACATTTGAAAAGCTATGTCGGCTTTAGGGGCGGAGTTTTGAACTCTTAAAAAAAAATCATCGTTGTAAATCTTAAATTTTACCAGAAAATAATTTCGCTATTGGCTCTCCACCCTGTATTAAAACAAAGATTTTCTTAATTTCAAGAAATTAAGAAAATTTCTTAATTGGAAGAAAACCCTTTTGGGTAGTTTATTAAGCACTAAGGTACTTTTTTGGGTGGGTACTGGTTTGGATCCCACATAAAGCCGTAGGTCCACTCTGTCATATGATCTTTGTTGTTACAAAGAACGTTAAACAACTTCAAGCATTATTAGTATTGAGGAAGCACGCACCAAATGATGAAAGCAAAAAGGCCACCACGATAAAATTTTAAACGAGTAATACTTCCGGTTTCATTTTGATCCCACAGTTATATCCTAGCATTTAAAATGGGTACCACATAATTCCGCAATTTCACGATATGCGAGAGGCTTTTATTGACATTCCACCATCAGTCATACGTGAAGTGGACAAAAATGTAATGATGGGATTGTTTAACCTCCTTCGTAACATCTAAGATCATACGACGGAGGGGACCTACAGCTTTACGTGGGATCTGAACCACGGGTCGTTACGTAGTCTGAACGCGGAGGACGGTTTCCCATCCAACTACTACTACTACTACCCGACCCATTGTCGCTTAACTTCGCTGATCAATAGCAAGCGGTGTTACGACATTGGCCACCACGTAGCCCTGAAGTGGGCAAGAATAAAATAAAGTTATAATACTGATATAATCATTAAAGAGTGTCAGAAATTGGCACAGAGCGGATGGTTATAGTGTGTTGGTAAAATTTCGATAAATAAATTTGGAACCTTAGTTTACAGTATATATATATATATATATATATATATATATATATATATATATATATGCAGTAAAATCACAAAATAACACGTGATCTTATTAATAAGCAAACAACCACAGGGAAAAAGGAAAAAAGAAACGAATTCCGAGCGCTTTCGTGATATATTCACATTTTCAAGGACAAGAGAGAAATAGAAATAGAAATATTTCTCTCTTGTCCTTGAAAATGTGAATATATCACGAAAGCGCTCAGAATTCGTGTTTCTTTTTTCCTTTTTCCCTGTGGTTGTTTGCTTATATATATATTATATGTACACTGTAAACTAATATCCATGTAAAGTGTAAAGTTAATATCCATTTTAACTTACCTGGTGTATCATATGTCAAAAACATTATTTTCACGGCAGAACTTCAATTTATTAAAGATATTTTTAGAATGAATAGGTAACCCCCTAAAAGGGGTTACCCATTCATTCTGAAAACTATTTTTCTTTAATAAATTGAAGTTCTGCAGTGAAAATAATGTTTTTGACATATGATACGCCAGGTAAGTTAAATGGATA
Organism: Bathynomus jamesi; assembly: GCA_023014485.1. NCBI lineage: Eukaryota > Metazoa > Arthropoda > Malacostraca > Isopoda > Cirolanidae > Bathynomus > Bathynomus jamesi. The sequence goes on along the minus strand of JAJOZX010000138.1, from coordinate 541,594 downwards.
TTAAATTTCTTTTAGTTACTATGAGAAGTAAATCAGTAAGTCCCACACGGGTGAGTTTCCAATCTAATAAGAGAAAACAGAGTTTCCAATCTAATAAGAGAAAACAGCATACGAATATATTTCTTTTTAATAAACGTTCTAACGAAAATGTACAGATTACTGCGACAAAAGGGAATAGTCCTTATCTTGATGAGTTTACATGTTTTTTTTTTACCACCTTCAGCCTAAGGAGAAAGAGGTGTTTTTCCTCATGGAGAGGTACCACCACTTTTTTATTAAATTTCGTAATATCTTCAATTCATTAAATAAAATACAAAATTATATACATTTAAAGTAAAAATTCAGACTTACTCGCGTTCACATACTTTTTTCTATCGCGACATTCTTGTGGTTATTTGTTAACTTCAAAGAGATATTAAAGGTAATGAAATGTCCCGTTTACCTCCAAAGAGGTGAATTAAACCTTTAAAATAAGGGCAAGATGGTTGCTCTAAGCCTGATATTAAAAGCAGGCGTACGGAATTGAACTCGCATGGACAACAATTTTTGGAATACTCTGTATATAGTGTTTTCTATTTGCTGTTTCTATTGTATTAGAGAATACTAGTAAATATTATGATAGTTTGCGGGGTTACATGGTACAATTGAATCACCTTCGTAACCGAAGGAGGCGAAGTAATCCGAGAGAGAACGCAATATCTTCCCTCCACTGCTTTAATGCGTAGGGGAAAGGTGCCAGAGTTCAAAATGGTCCTTCGAGAAAAGGAGAGACTCCAAAGAGTGCCTAATGAGCCTTAAATTCGATTGAAGTGACGGGCAGGATCATTCGTTTCTCATGCCAATTTCCATCAGGTTTTGAACTAATTAAACTGTAGTTAAGAAGTGCTCCATTTTTTTTTTAAATGTAAGATGAAGAGCATTTGGTGGCTCGTTTTGACGCGTTAGTAACGTAATTTCATTACGTGCAAGCCCTTTATTGATTTTCCAGCGTCAAGCATACATGAATTGGACAAGAATGAAATCGAGTTATAATAATTAGAATTAATTGGGACTGCCAAAAACTGGCACGGCGCAAATGGTTAGCATTCAAATTTGAATCGTTGGTCATAGCGTTTCTGAGAGTTTATTTCCGTAGCGTACCCTAGTTTCTGACGCTACGTTCCTCCGTACTTATTATCTGTATTACTAGGATTTTTGAGGAGCTCGAGATCGATTGTTGGCGTATTTGTTCGCAAATCGACGCCATTTTCGGATTAGGTCAGCGAGTTTTTCCTCATCACAATAGCATTAATAAAGACCTCAGTAATTTATGTACTAAACTTTTTGCGTGAGTAAATGCTTATAGTCAGCATTTGTATATAAAAGGAAATTGCTATTTCTTTGTTAATTATATAAAAATATTTACTTAAATATTGTTTTTATTAATAATAGCGTAGCATTTATACAGACGGTATATATATATATATATATGGGAATGAGCTCAGAATGGTTCCCTGAGTTTTTTATGATACACACAGACCGTGCATGGAACAAGGAACTCTTCTGGGATAATTAAATCCACTATAGTCCGAATAAGTAATGGTAAATGGCAAATACCATAGTTTTTCTTTTTCATGATGCAAGCCCGACGTGGGCAACGGGTCTCTTGCATCATGAAAAAGAAAAACTATGGTATTTGCCATTTACCATTACTTATTCGGACTATAGTGGATTTAATTATCCCAGAAGAGTTCATTGTTCCATGCACGGTCTGTGTGTATCATATATACAGGGCGTCCCAAAAAAATGTATACACACTTTAAATACTTATAAAGGCAGTGTTTATTAAAATACATTTCATTTTCAAAATCTAATAGAATCTACAGACATTATTTAATTGTTTTGTCAACGCCTGTTTTCAAACTGACGTCCGTTCTGGTCCAGGCACTGCTGATAACGCGAAGCAATGGAATCGCAAACATCACGAAACATTTCGTTTGGTATTTGTGTGCATTCTCGTTCAATGGCTGCTCTCAATTCAGCGACTGTTGCAGGTTTTATAGCGTAGACTTTGTCTTTTAAGTATCCCCATAAAAAAAAGTCTAGTGGTGTGAGGTCTGGTGAACGCGGAGGGTATTCTACGAAACCCCTTCGTCCAATCCACATCCACATCGTGCCAAGTACCACTCGCAATACTCCACTCTTCGGTCCGGATCATCATCATCATCTTCATTAATAGCATGGACTAATCTTGGAATGTAACTTTTCCATTGACAGCGCTTCAAAATGCGTTGGACAGACGATTCTGAAATTCCTACCTCACGACTCGCTTGCCGCACAGATTTTCTTGGACTTTGGTGATACGTTTCCAGTACTCTTTCTTGCTTTGTGGGGCTTGTCGATGTCCGTGGTCTTCCGGAACGCTTCTTGTGGACATTCTGAACAGTTCCATCGGCTTCAAACTTATCTCTAATTCGAGTGATGGTAAGTCGCGTTGGTGGATCTGTTTGAAACTCCCTCCTAAACTGTATTTGCACTTCAACTGCGTTTTCACACTTCCAGTAGCATTTTAGAATGAATTTCCTTCGTTCAAAGCTTAGTCTGACTGCCATTATTAATTCTAATGGGTTTAACTTGGAAAGAAAGAAACATCAATTGAGCTATCAGCTGTTAAAGTGCGTATACATTTTTTTGGGACGCCCTGTATATTTATTTATTTATTTATTTTGAGAGAGAGAGAGAGAGAGAGAGAGAATTGGAGTTAGCCTGCACCGACATAGCTTAGGTCACGATTCCACGAGATTTATTGCAACAGTTGACCATTTCCCAATCTAAAAACAGATAAAAAAGTTAAATTTGAAAATTTAATTGTATCTAGAACGGGTTTTTTTTTTTATATATAAATAAGTATTTTTAGCGTTTTTAATGATTTTACATTTATTCTAACAGAGGTTTCTTTATAGTTTCTAAAACTACTTCAGATCTTCAGTAGATTACATGGGCCACCTTGTCAACCATATATATTTTATAAAATCTATAATTAATTTTATAAATAAGCCACGATTACACGAATCTATTTTTGCCTCAACATTGAAGATTCAAGGAAACAGGCTTGTCGTGGAAAATTATATATACGAGAGTAATTCAATAAGTATCCGCACTTTTTATTTTCACAATTTTATTTTCACATCTGATAGATTATAAACGGTTTTAGGCGAATTTGTCTACAACAATTTGTCTAAAGATACAATTCATCTACAACAATTTATCTACAACAATTAGTCTACAGATACAATTTATCTACAATAATTTGTCTACAGATGCAATTTGTCTAGAGAAACTATTACTATTATTGGACCTAGTATGTTTCATGGACTGCTCTCGATTTTCCTACGAAATTGAAAACAAGGGCAGTCGATGACCCTGATTTTGTTTCTGCAATCGGTTTTCTTGAGAAACCTAACTTAACCTAACCTGACCTGACCTAATCGAGTTTCTTATACTATTGTTTTTTGCAAGATATCGCACTAATTCTTGTCATTTTTTGTGAATTTGTATGGCGTAAGCGCCACACCAGCTCGGACTTATTCAAAAAGATGTTGGAGTGTATTGCGTCTTTTCAGTAAATAAATTTATTCAATATCCAATAACATTTGTCTTTATCATTTCTCAAGAAAACCAATTGCAGAAACAAATTTTTCATTTTTTTGAAAAAATTAATAACAATTAACATCAAATAGCTTTCATTTTTCCTCTCTAGACAAATTGTATCTGTAGACAAATTATTGTAGATAAATTGTATCTGTAGACTAATTTGTAGACAAATTGTTGTAGATGAATTGTATCTTTAGACAAATTGTTGTAGATGAATTGTATCTTTAGACAAATTGTTGTAGACAAATTTGCCGGACACCATTATAAACACATCACTTCTCAACATAGTCTCCCTGTTTCTCAATGCACTTAGTCCAGCGATCTACAAGCTTCCTAATGCCATCACAAAAGAATGTTTTTGGCTGTGTGCGAGCCAGTCATGCACCGCCTCCTTCAGGTCATCATCGCCTTAGATTTGCTGACCTCTCAAAGCGTCTTTTAGTGGTCCAAACAGGTAAAAATCCGAAGGTGCCAGGTCTGGACTGTAGGCTGGATGGTCGAGAACTTCAAATTTAAGTTCTTGAAGGCATTTTCTAGTCTGTGCAGCGGTATGAGGGCGCGCATTGTCGTGTAACAGAATAACACCTTCCGACAATCTCCCTCTCCGTTTTGTGCGAATTGCTCGCTTTAACTCATTCCGAAGCATGTCAGAACACGATGCACTCGTTACTGTAGTTCCACGCTCTAGATAATGTTCAGGGATAGCGTGGAACTACAGTCACAAGTGCATCGTATTCTGACATGCTTCGGAATGAGTTAAAGCGAGCAATTCGCACAAAACGGAGAGGGAGATTGTCGGAAGGTATTATTCTGTTACACGACAATGCGCGCCCTCATACCGCTGCACAGACTAGAAAATGCCTTCAAGAACTTAAATTTGAAGTTCTCGACCATCCAGCCTACAGTCCAGACCTGGCACATTTTTACCTGTTTGGACCACTAAAAGACGCTTTGAGAGGTCAGCGATTCCAAGGCGATGGTGACCTGACGGAGGCGGTGCATGAGTGGCTACGCACACAGCCAAAAACATTCTTTTGTGATGGCATTAGGAAGCTTGTAGATCGCTGGACTAAGTGTATTGAGAAATAGGGAGACTATGTTGAGAAGTGATGTGTTTATAATCTATCAGATGTGAAAATAAAAAGTGCGGATACTTATTGAATTACCCTCGTATATACTTATATGATTGTGGAATAAAATATAAAATTAGCAAAATAGATTCTCCATATATTTCACGCTATTATTATTATTATCATTATTATTATTATTATAAAGGGAATGAATAGTCAACAGTTGTAATAACACCTTACAGAATCGTCGTCTAGGTACACCGGCATGCAGTTTTATAGGCCCGAGTCGAGCTGGCGGTGGGAAGAAAGATAATTAGAATATTTCATTCTTCGTGAATATAATGACCTTTTTCAGCTTTAGAAAAAACTAAATTTCCTCGCGCTACTGGGCAAGAATAATGAGATGGCAGATATGGCAATTAGGCAAAATCTTTGTCTCAGAAATTGTTGAAGGAAACTGTTCCCTTTCAGACTGTGCAAAGATCGTAAATTTTTCAAAAATTTAATCTCAATGCAATATTTTATTTCTAATGGTATAAGAATTTTCGGTAAATACGAAGTTTTACGAAGACCAGTGCTTTGAAACTTATTACAAAGATCCTGATTGGTCGAAGTTGGTCGCGTAGGAAATAACTAACCAATCTAAAACGACCACCTACTAACTTAGTGTACTCTGGTCTCCGTCAAACTTATTATATGCCGAATTTTCGTATTTGAAGGCAGTTAACTAATGTTAAAAATGTAATAAAAATCTAAAGTAAATAGAAAATTATTTCCGTATCACAAAGTTTCTTCGCAATGAATAATGAAAGAAAACACTGTAGTGAAGGGGGAACTGTTTGAATAATATTGAGTTTTCAAAATAAAAATTAGCTTCGAATTTTCCTAATACGAATACATAAATACATGTTTTATTCTTAATTTAAAAAAAAAATCTATTGTCTCCTGAAACTCGCCTTTCGTCTTTTGAAATTTCAAACGATTCCAGTATTTTTCTCTTCTTTAAAAATAAATCTAAAAACACACATACACACACACACACACACCACACACACACACACACACATATATATATATATATATATATATTTTTTTTTGTAACGGAATGGATTCCGAGAATATTTGTCACTTTCTTAGGCGACTGTTGACAAGCCCACACCTTTATTCAAAAGTCTGTCTATGGTCTACAAAGGTGGTGCTTGTATGCGGCCTAGGGTTGCCAGATTTTTTAAATGCTCATACGGGCCAAAACATTTTCTGAGGTTTTTTTTAAGACCAAATTTTTTTTCAAATTGAAACTAGATTTCTTCAACGGTTACAACAAACAAAATTAGAAAAATTTATTACAATAATATTCAACAATTAAACATCGTGACTAAATTGAAATTATTATACATAATATTGAAATTCTAAATCAATTCATCCCTGAAAAATTTGCTTAAAAAATATTTTTTGCCGGACATTTTGACGCGGGATTTTTGGATCAAATGTGGGACTGTCCCATAAAATACGGGACGTCTGGCAACCCTAAACAGTATGCCCCATTAGGGCATATCATACTTTTCCGAGTCCGAATTTCACTCTGGCTAATATGTATTTTTATGTAAAATTTAATTCTAAGAGGGGTTTCTTTTCTGCAACTTTTCCCAAAAATCGCGTTATCATGTTCAAAATTGCGGTTTTCTGTTCTATGTTGAAATATCGAATATTCAATTGAACACAACCTCATATTTTTAACCCTTTGTCGTAATTTGTTGCCATTTAGACACATTAACTTATTTGGCCATAGATGGCATGAAAATCTGGAGGGCCAAGGAGGAAGTAATGGCCTCATCAGTTGAAGCTCTCACGCAGAGGTCAGAGGAGGAGAAGATCTCTGGGATATTCTTTGATGGCAAGCAGGATAGGAACGCAAAAGTGTTGAAATATGACGAAGTGACAGGGAGATTTCATCCTGGCAAAGTGATCGAGGAGCATTACACTATCACGTGGGAGCCTCAAGGAAAATACCTCTTCCATTTCACTCCCGAGGAACCTGAGGAAGGAGAAAAGCCTGCTCATAAGATCGCTCAGGGCCTGCGTGAGTGGCTTCTGGATCACGGAGCTGACGAGAGCCTTGTAATGATTGGAGGAGACCCTACCAACACCAACACAGGGTGGTCTGAAGGCGCCATAGCCCTATTGGAGAAGATGCTGGGTCGCAAGTGCCACTGGATGATCTGTCAGCTCCATGTGAACGAGCTCTCCCTGAGGCACTTAATCATCAAGCTGGACGGCCCTGTAACTCCCCGGTCAGGCTTCAGTGGGCCTATTGGAAAACTTCTTGAGAAAGTGAATGAACTTGAGGTCAACTTCAACTTCAAACCAGTGGAAGGAACTGAAGATATCATAGAGCTGCCAGTAGAGATAGTCAAATCTTTCTCCACAGACCAGCACAACTGCTATCTTCTGATCAAAGCCATCAAGTCTGGAAGTCTCAGTCCACAGTTGGCTGGTCTCAAGTGCGGACCTCTGAACCAATCCAGGTGGCTCCCTACTGCACAGGCCATCTTGCTGTTGTGGATGAGGGAGCACGGACTGAAGGGGGAGGTGTTGAGGAGGCTCGAGGTCCTCGTGAAGTTCTGCCTTAACTTCTACTTCAAAATGTACTACGACATCAAAGTGAAGCACCACCTCAAATTTGGTCCTGCACACGTTTTTTCAAGCCTGAGGCTGCTGAGGAACCAGACTACCGAGGTCAGGAACATCATCTCTGCTGCAGTGATAAGAGGAGCTTACCACGCACATCCTGAGAACATCCTGGCTTCATTCCTGTGCAGTAAGGATGAGCATCAGAGAGCTTTTGCTGTGAGCCAGATAGAGAAGATCAGAGAAGGAAGAGACTTTGGTGATACGACAGTGAGGCCCCATAAAAATCTCAAAGTCAATCCCCCAAGCCACTTCACCTGAGGATCTCATCAACTGGGAATCAGATAATATTTACGAGCCTATTTTCACCTGCAAGATGACCTTGACTGAGCTCGAGGATCTCAGGAAAACCACTCAAAGTGGACGCTTTCTCTGTTCATACTCAGTCCTGCGAGAGAGCTGTACAGGAAGTCTCAACTGCTTCCCAAGCTGTGTACGGTCACGAGAGGAGAGATGGGTGGGTGAGAGCCAGGATAGACCATCGAGAAATGCTCCCAGTGTTCAGATCGAAGCAGGACATACTTAAGAGCTTTTCAGGTTCGAGTGGCTGATGAAGAGGCTGAAGCCATCGTTAATGCTCATAAGAGCTGAAAGTCCTCATAAGATCATAATATAAGATCTTATGAGGCCACGCTTTTCAGGGATCCAGGAAGAACAGGCGTGTAAACCTACATGTGGAGGTGGCAAGTCTCCCGCTACTCGATCAGAGCAAAGCTGGTGAGCCGCGCCTATTCTTTGAAGAAAAACTTAAAATTCTTAAGTTTTACGTGAAATCTAAACATTTTTTCAGCACCCAGAGGTGTTGAAACACGCAAGAAAGCAAGGATGAGGTCAGAAAAGCAGCTTTTAGGCTAAATCATATGCAGAACAGCTGCGCGCTTTGGTTTGGGCACCCTGAGGCTGCGTTAGGCAGCCTTCAAATCAGAAAATTGCGATTTTGACCATGAAAATGAGATTTTTCGGAAAAGTTGCAAATAATAAACCCATCTTAGAATTAATTTTTACATAGGAATGCATATTAGCCACTTTGTTTTTCCAAAATTTCAACCCTTAACCCAGAGTATGATATGCCCTAATGCCCCATGTCCTTCACTAACGTGTATTTAGACCATATTTAATTAGTGATTTCACCATCTATACCTATTAATTGTGAATTGTCTAATGAGGAATCGTGTCGCATTTTTTCCAAAGGTTAACCAATCGGAGAAGGAAAATATTTCTACACTTTAAATCCGAAACTATTTCACAGCGTTAGCTATTGCTAAGATTATTGTAGCTTAATGCTAGGGCGTTCCAATGGAATGAAGATATACAATGGGTGTTCTCTTATTACGCAAAAATTTGTGTGATGTGATAAAACTGATGCTGGAATTTAGAGAATACCTACCCAGCTCCCCGTTCTTTTCATGCCTCCATACCTTACAAGATGCATCACTTTTTTACATAATATAATTTAAATATAACATTAATAAGGGTTAAGTTAGACGTACGCAAATAACTCATCACATATGAGACTTTGCTTCTTTGATTAGCCCACCATAATACTTGAAAGCCATTAGCGATAATAATTAATATAACATTATATTGGGTCTAGTTCAAACTTCGAATGACGAGAATTCATTGCCTCAGTAATTTTTCTTTCACAGAGACACAACGAAACGAGCTTATTTGAATAGGCCTCTTCAGTAGATTAAAATTAATCATGTCATTTCAAATGAAATAAAATTAATAGTTTTAAATTAAGAAAGAATAGTCTTCATTAGCGTTATATACGCGGTCAAACGAAGTTCATACATTTTCCTTTAGCACAGTAAAGAAATAGAACGATCATTATTACTCCTCACTCTGAGTGCATTGAGAATCAAGAGCTCGGAAGAATGAAAAATTGAAAGGCGCATGAAGCCAAAAGGCGGTGGGGGGCAACAATGTGATTCCTTTGATATAGTCTGTCTGGGACGATCTGTAAAAGGAAATTTAGACTTTACAGAGGCTCGTGTAAACTAACGCAGGATTCATTTCTATCAGAAAATCAATGAATAAAAGCACTAAATGAAAATAATATTTTTCGCAAATGTTTCCTTTAGAAAGAACATTATTTGTTATACGTTATTATGTTCACGCATTTAAAAGAAAATGTTCCAAGTGTATTGCGAGGTAGGACTAAATTACATTTTATAATTATAATCGCAGTGTATATATATATAATATATATATATATATATATATATATATGAAAATTAATGAAAATGAAAAGGTTTATTGGCAGACTATAGTCCATATATATATATATATATATATATATATAAAAGTAGGAAAACCACAATTTTAAAGAGAAAATTGACTATTGTCTATGTCTGGAACGTTTACGATCGTCTGAAACATAATTGTTACAATGGGAAGGAAACGTAAGTGGCTTCTAAAATTTTTGTGGGGTTATGTGCATGCCAGCACGAATTAAAATGACCCCCACTCCTACCCCCAACCCTCTAAATTTTTGGGAAGTGGTGTTTATGAGGTTTTGGATTATCACCAACAATATATATATATGATACAACTCAGAATGGTCTCCTGAGTTCCTTGTTCTATGCACAGTCTGTGTAATACATATATATATATATATGTAAAAGAACCTGTCTGTATGCCCAGTGCCCACCAAACTAAAGTGACCACTTTTCTGTAGTTCCGCCAAAAATCATATATTTAAATGTAAGTTTTCCTAAATATAGTGACCAACTGCATATTGAGGAAAGTGTCGGGCTTTACTCGACTAAAAGCAACATTTGTTCAAAAATTTAATCCGTTAAAGTGACCGTACAATTGTAATAAAACACAATACAGTAGTCTTACAACTAATCGAGTCATGACTCATACCTATAATTTTGGGAAATTGTTTTCACAGTTAAATAAATAAAACGATAAAAGGAGTTCATTTCACTACAAAAAATGTATCGTTTTTTGAAAATTAATCAATAATAATAATAATATTTAGAACTGAAGCACGCGATTGAAAAAAGGTCGGTATTTGTTATTAGCTAGTTCTCTTGAGAATTTTTTTTTTTCATGACCACTTGCCTAAATTCACCACTTTTATTTTGTCCCGATAGTAGTCACTTTCAGCCGGTTTTCGTATATATATATATATATATATACACACAAACTCAGAATGGTCCCCTGAGAAACTTATATGTTAAACACAGACCGTGCATGGAACAAGGAACTCTTCTGGGAAAATTAAATCCACTATAGTCCGAATAAGTAATGGTAAATGACAAATACCATAGTTTTTCTTTTTCATGATGCTAGCCCGACGTGGGCAACGGGTCTCTCGCAAAGAGGTCCCATAAATATAGCTTCCCTCCCAAAGCTGGATCCTGTCTGCTTTGCAGATAGCTGGTGAGGGAAGCTATATTTATGGGACCTCTTTGCGAGAGACCCGTTGCCCACGTCGGGCTTGCATCATGAAAAAGAAAAACTATGGTATTTGTCATTTACCATTACTTATTCGGACTATAGTGGATTTAATTTTCCCAGAAGAGTTCCTTGTTCCATGCACGGTCTGTGTTTAACATATATATATATATATATATATATATATATATATATATATATATATATATATACAGGGTGTCCCATAAGTCCGGCATCATAGGAAAAATGATAAAAAGCAAAACAAAAACTTTTATTTACGGAACGTGCTCAATATGTATTGTTCCGTAGCCCATTCACAAAATTCCATCCGCCGGTCGGGATCATTTTTGCTTAATTTCTGTAGGATCTGAAGTTTATATGGATGCCATTTGTGAGCCTGAAGAATGCGATGGATGCTACTTTTCGACACTCCTGTCTCGGCGGACAATCGCCGAAGAGACTTATTGGGACTTCTGTTAAAATGAGCCAGGATAGCAGTCGCTGTATCATCGTCAGTGGACCTCCTTGAAGGTCCACTGCGTGGTTTATCTTCTATGGATCCTGTTTCCTTAAACTTTGCAACGAGTCTGCTAACACAACTCTGTGTTATTGGCTCGCGGTCTGGATGCAGTCTGTTAAATTCAGCAGCGGCCTCTATTTGACTCCGATTTCCTATGAGTAGAATTATCTGGATTCGTTCTTCCTTGCTCACAGACATTATGGCCTGTAGAAAGAGAAAAATATGAATTATGGTTTGTAGAAATAGAAAAATATGAATTTCTCCTATGATGCCGGACTTATGGGACACCCTGTATATTATATATATAAAGTACATCATCCGTAGATAGAGAAATAAAAACAGGAGTTTAATACAAAGATTTTCTTTTCCAGCTACAATATACTAATTAAAAGAAAGTAATGAGATATATTTCAGTCCAATTAATTACCTACAAATCATTCCCTGCCTCCAACCCGGCCGCTGCGCTTCTGGCAATCCCTACGTGGCAGTAGTTGTTGCTAGAAAGCGCCAAGGAAATACCAACATCATCATGATCTAAGAAGTAAAAACCAATTTCCCTTTTCCATAAGGTGGGCACGACGCTTAAAATGAGGATCGAAAACATTCGAATCAATTACGCAAACGAGGATACACTCGAATTACCATCGGGAATAAATTACTACCCAAACCTCAGGGATCCAATGTTAACTTTCATGACAAGGTTGGGGTATACCTCTAGTGCGGTGGTTCCCAACCTTTTCTGGTTCGAGGCACCACTGCAATGTCATCTGTCTTGTTTCGCGGCACCCCCGATGATTTTCTCTCATGTTTCGCGGCACCCCTGAAGTTTTGCTTGCGTGTCTCACTATTCAACATCCAATTGTACCCCCCTGAGCGACACGTAACTTGAAACTGAACCTAGTTTCATTATGGACGTAATATTTTGCGAGTGTTTTGTTTGATTTTACATTTGCATATGTTGAATAAGTTTTGAATTTTGAATGAGTTAGTTTTGTTTTTGTTGAAATTTGGCTGCATTTCGGTTACGAAACTGCGCTCGTGGTACGTCAAGTCACTCGGGTGAGACTACCGTCTCCATTTACAAACCTTACAAAATGCTCCCATTCTTTTGTATCTCGTTAACCCTCGTTTCTTATTTTATGAAGTCTTCCTGTACTTCTCACACCTACTCATTCACGACTGTACACCTTTTTCACAGTTCTAGCATTATTCATTTTCTTCGCATGAAAATGAATATGCATGAAAATGAATGCATCGTTGCATTATTATCCTCTATTCTCATTTACCATGACTTTTCGAATTTACATCTTTCCCGAACATCCTCATTTCTCATACAGTCAATTCGTTTTACGCAAGATCGTGCTTAAATTATTCATCTCGGCTGTTTCTACTTTTACTGTGAACTATGATGCCAAACGAATGTTTTACATCCATACAACATTATTGGCACCAATACACCATCGTATAAACCTTTTTCTGAATCTACGCTGGAGCACTTTCTTCCTACCGAGGCTTTTATCGCGCCATGACTTTCAAATTCCACTGTACTCGTACCTCTTTTGCCAGTTAGATACTTCGAAATATTTACATTCTCCTCTCTCAACGACGAGAACTTTCATACACATTCATTTTCAGTGATCTCCATTCACATACGAGTATATCGACAAAACATATCACTGCTAATTCCTGCTAACTTTTCTTCCTTAACTTTGCTTACTGATCGTTCATCTTCAGTTTGATGCCTTTCACTGCCAAGTATATACTATTACTTAGGGCAGTGGTCTCCAAACGTTTTTGATCACGCACGCTTTAATCAGCAAAAATAAATAATACGCACCCCTAATGAACATGAAGATTTTATATATATATATATATCCTTTCATTATTTACTAGTAAGTTAATAGTATACAGCAGAAATACGATAAGGTAAAGATATACTGACCAATATAATTTAATGAGAACAATGTGGCTGACTGCTTCATAATTTCTGAAAATCTTGGTTTGACACTTCCAAGTTCAGTTTATTTCGATTCTTGGTTTTAATACCTATCATAGCAGAAAAAGACACCTCACACAGATATGTAGATCCAAATGGAAGGAGCGCATCGATCGCTGCGCTTACTAAATCTGGGTACTCATTTTTTAATCCAATCCACCAATTGTGCACAGTTTTCTGTTGAAATTCGGTTCGTAAACTTGTATCTTCCCTGATGTCAATCAACTGTTATTTTAGAAAATAATGCGGCGATCTCGAATTGTGATATTTAGTTTGCTAAATTTTAATCGCGAGTAAGCGATATCGCGGATATTATCTCGCAAATTCCCAGGAATGACTTTGTTAGCGAGTATTTTCTTTCTCGGTCATCTTCTTGAAATTCAAAAACTTTCTACGAAAAAACAATGATAAATCAGAATCATCAAATTTTCTTCGCGCACCCCCTAGATCGGCACGCGCACCCGACTTTGGAGACCACTGACTTAGGGCACCAAAACCAACCGCATTCACATTTACTTTTTGCGTATCTACCAAACGTACCAACTCATAAAGTACTCTTTAAATCCCCGCGTATTTGCTCACCTCGCACTAACGTTGCCATTTCTATTTTTCATATTACATCATTCCATCAAGTTTACCTTTTTCCTTTCTCACTTCTTTTGAAAATAACTTTTTATTCCCCACATACTACTCATTCATCTCACTTCCCAAATTTTCATCCGCTCTCTACTTCTTTTAAATGCTCGCTTAACATTTTTCTTCATTCTTTATACAGTTCATAATGGCACCTTTTCCTCCAGTACCAAGCTGCATTTGTAAAAATCTTTCGCGAGTTACCTTCTTTCACGGCATTCTTCACCTCATCGTTCCACCATGTACAGTAGTTACCTTTCTCTTCACTTCATTTCTTACACAACCACATATATTAGACGGTATATCCACCAAACATTCCGTATACACATTCCACATATTCTATTTATCCACTTGTTTGCTATTTATCCAAGAACTTGCTCCATTGTTTTTCTATATTATATTACCACCTCATTCGAATTCAGCCTTTCAACTTTTATTATCTCTTTCTCTCCATTCTCTCTCTTTCTCTTCTATCAAAACTTACTTATTAACTCATAATTATTCTCTCTCTCTCTCTCTCTCTCTCTCTCTCTCTCTCTCTCTCTCTCTCTCTCTCTCTTATGAAAGTATGTATATATTCGTAACACTCCTTTCGCACGCAAATCTTTTATTCTATCCGTCATTCATTCCAGACACACCATGCTTCCCACTCACTCCAAGATCAGAGCCAACTCCCACACTTTCCCATTCGTATCACCCATTATGAGCGTCCGTAGCTAAAGACAAGTGAAAACACAGAGAGGTCGGGGGTTCAACCCTCCATGATGCTGGTAATAATATTGTATAATAAAAGAGTTATAGCAATGTGCCGCATTAGTTGGCCTGAGCGCTGTGCTGATTATTACGCATTCCCCATGCTTCCAACCACATTACTTAAAAACATTCCAGAAATCATCCTTCCGTCCTCCATATCTAACATCATCACGCGACGCATAAACTCCAATCACTGGTAATTTCACCCTCTTTAACTTAAATTTAGCATAGAAACATTTTTATCGTTAACACATATATACTTCCTCAAGTTTTCATGCCATTCATCTTTCATCAGCGAAGCACCCCCACCCCCTCCACTCACCTCTTACTCCAACCCCCATACCCGATTTCATACCTTCTTATTCCATATTATCATTCTTTTTCAATTTCGTTTCGCACAGACCGAGTCAAGTAAGTCAAAACGTCCATCCCGACAAATCTTGACCACTTAGAACCCCTTCGCATCTTCATTTATGCCTCTAAAATTTCACATTGCCACACGAACTCGCGATAACTTTCGAGGGCGGAGTAGGCGGGCATCGTACGTGGAGGAGTGTTTCTCCAGAAATGGTACCCCAGCCTAATCTCCAACCCCGTAACGCGCAGGGAGGCGGAGGATATAACCCTATCCCGGGGGCGTTCTCATACAGTCGCCTTTTACGACGCGTAAAAAGGAAGGCGAAGGATCAGTTCTCAACCCCGGTATTCCCGGGGAAAATACATTTCAAACTTTAACCGTAAAATATGAAGGTTAAATGCGCTATGCGCCTTCCAATCTTAAACATGAAAAGAAATCACGACTTCACGAAAACCTTCCAGTTGAGTAAAGTTGCCAATGGTCGCCCTTGGGTCCTAATGTCGCGCATTTGACTTAAAAAAAAACCATAAAATACTGTAATGTTACAGTGAAGGAAATAAAATTGATGTGAACCATTACTTCTAGAACTTTATCCTATGGAAATTCTGATTTTCAAATTTGTGGTAAACGCTAAACAAAGACCACAATAACCGCTAATCATTAGTTCTCGAATAACGCACAGTAAATAGCCATATTGTAACATTTCAAAATCTTCTCTCCTTGATGACATATCAATAAAGCGATTAATGACTCTACATCAAATTAATGAATATTTCATAATAATTTCAACTGAGCGAATAGTTACTTAGTTATAATATGGTTCTTGATGCCGTATTTCATCCTCATTATTTTGATGGGGACCAGAGTGTTGCCATCTTAAAGGTTAGGATATGTTTTTTATTTTGATATCGTATTAGGTGTACAAAATACTAAAAACAAGAGTTCTCCCCAATTTTTATTTCATTTCTATAGGAAACATTTCATATACGATCGTGAAACTCCATATTTCCTACCGATAAATATCGGCAAGAAGGACTTTTTGAATCAACCGTACACTAAAGCCAAAGATGCCTTTTAATACAGCGCCTTCCACTGTATCATTTCCTTCTTTTCCGCGTGGCGTCTTCTCTAATAAATGGCATCGAAAGAGCTTCGGTCATAAGAATAATTTTTTTATATATATTTTTTTAAATAATAATAATATTAATAATTGCAGAATTTATAACATAAAAATATGCTAAATAATATACACAAATTAAAAATGTGAGACAAACCTTTTATTTCGCATCCGACCATCAATATAAATGATAATTTACATTCAACATCCGTTCGTTAGCATACGCTCATTTGATGCTTTAGTTCTCATTCCTGTTAAGTAGATATCAGTCCGTGGTTTGGCAACGTGAATGTTGACTACTTATTTTAGAACTCGCATTTGGTTCATTACTTAATAAGTAAATGCAAAGTTTTAATAAATAAATGTAACAAACTTGGCATTTAAGCACTTTTATGAAAGAAACCACTTTAAGCGGAATTAGTTTCCAAGAAACTTCAATTAGGTCCATACAAACCAGTAAATATGAATTGAATTAAAATTAAATGAAGTAATAGGATTATTACTTGTATACAGTGTGTATACATATACACAAAGACTTTTTTTGGTGTGTCTCCCTTCGAGTTTTTGTGAGGATATTTTTGGAACATCATTACTTTTTTTTAAATTTAATAAAAGATAAAGATACGGAATCGGGTCATACATAATTGATACTCAGATGAGTTCATTAATAAATTCATTGAATAGTAATTTAGTGTACGTTTGAGATGTGTGTCAGTATAATTATTTTAACACGTTACCACCTGTGCTTATATACTCGTATATATTACGAGTACATCCTACATCCAGTAAAACCAGTGCTTGTATCCCTATGGGTAACACCGTTTCCCTGTTAAACAAAGTGAAGACACTGAGGTTGGGGGTTTGAACCCCGATGATACTCGTAATAATAATAATAATAATACAAGAATTAGCGCAATGGACCACAATAGTTGGCCTGAGCGCTGTGCCAGTTTGCGGTGTTCCTAGTTGATTATAACAGCCAGTAAGCAATTTGGATGGGAGATTAAAATTAGTGAAAATAGAAAATGGCCTCAAGATAAAAATTACGTATTGCAACATATTTTATGAGGTGTGTGATGAAGCTGTAAGTAATTACTGTACGTACAACTCTGTTACAAATTATACTTAATTGGAAATATTGAAACTGAACGAGGCAGAAAAAGTTTGTGAGTATACCTAAACCCGTTTGACATTACGTATATAAACACTCCCTCACGCGTCTTCCTAAGGAAGATCGGCGAGATTGAGTAACGTTAAGTTTGTTCACTAGTTGGATGGGTGACCGCCGTCCTCCGCTTTCGGATAATGTAACGACGATTCGTAGCTGATTCAGCTCCCACGTAAAACTGTAGATCACTTTCGTTACATAACGTTTGCCGTTACAAAATAGGTTAAACAACTCCATATATTATCGTTATCTGAGGATTATTATATACATTATCCATCTTCGTTGTAGACTTCTCTTAAATTATGTTTTTAACTTATTCAGTAATCGAGGTAATGCTTTAACACCTGCGTTCTCGCGATAATTTTAAAGACGACGAGGATACGTTAGGTAACTGAAACATTAAACTCTACTTAGGTTAAAAATCGGGATTACAAACGTTTTTTAAAAACCATTTATCACTGGATGTTGGAACGGGTTTTATAAACCGGGTGGCACGTAATTTACGTAATTTTAAAATTCTCGTATTAATACGAGTATACCGCGCTTCGAAGTCGTATTTTGTTTCTACTCTAAATGTACTTTGTATGCAAATAAGGAGAGAGAGAGAGAGGTACTTGCATCTTGCAGTGAGCTCCTTGTTCCCATCGCTCCAAGGAATTAAAAAATTCACTGAAACAGGTCTTAATTCCCATTTTATATATATATATATATATAATGTAGGTGGGGGCAAGACTTGTATACTCACATTTACACGACGGGGCATGCTCTCCATTAAGTTTTTCCAAATATATCCGTGCCCACTCCTTCATAGCATTTACCAATTGCCTAAGGATACTGGGCTTTGGAGGTTCGTTGCAAAATTCCTTCTCCAGATGGTCCCAAAGATTCTCATGCAGTGGGATTGAGATCCTGAATCTGCGCACGCCATGGCAACGCTGATGTCATTATCCTTAAACAAGGTCATTACACGTGCTGCATGTGTGGCAAGAGGTATTGTCCTACTGCAAGAGCGCGTCGGACTGCTGACCTAAAATCTCTCTGGGAAGGATTGTGATGGTGAAGTCATGGGTCGGTGTTAGGTTCATATGGGAAACAATCCAATGGCCTAATGCCAGTAGGTATATTGATATTCTCGGAGATGATGTCCCAGTAGCAATAATGGAATTTTTCGGCCTGAAGTCTAATGCAGTTATACAAAAAAACAAAGGTTTTATACTCATTACTAGATAGCTTACTGTACAGTCACACAACTTGGTGCGGATTCTTACTTGGATACGTTTGGTAGAGCACAGTATATACAGGGTGAGCCAAACGTCTGGAAACATAGGAACTATGCTTTTCAATGCAAATATACATATACTGTATATTTGCATTGGAAAGCGTAGTTCCTATGTTTCCAGACTTCTGACTCACCCTGTTTATATATATGATGCAAATTCACGGAAAAGGAAACATGGTTGTAAGGCTTTTCGTTTATTCCCTGACGAGGTGTACTGCTGGAGACACTAAAGGCCTTGGAATAATTTTTTCTTTTCCTTGTGTATTTGCATCAATCATTTATTTCACGTGTTTAAGTGTGAAATTCATCCCATATATATATATATATATGAAAATTATTTCACGAAGGTAACACGTGAAAAATATTTATGATGAATAAAACCACGAAGGAAAGGAAACACAAAATGGTGCTCAAGCGCTTTCGTCTAATGACATCCTCAGGAACACTGAAGTATATAAAAAGGTTAAGCCTATATATAGGTTACAGAAAGAAAAAAAGAAAAATAAATAACATACATACACACACACACACATATATATATATATATATATACATACATATCTATATATACAAATACATACATACATACATACATATATATACAATAAACAGAGAAGTAAAAATAATAAAAAATTAAAAATTAAAACCTTAAAGGATTACCAATGAGGCCTACAGATTGTAAGGAAAAATATCGATTTTTAGCACAAGATCAAATGGATTATAAAGATACAAATTTATACTGGGACTCTGCCGGGTTTTAACACAATGCTGCCTATGGTCAGGTTTCGATATATATAAAAAAAAAATAAATAAATAAAATGCAAATTAAAAGTTAATCGATTTTTAGCACAAGATCAAATGGATTATAAAAATACAAATTTATACTAGAACTCTGTCCGGGTTTTAACACATTTCTGCCTATGGTCAGGTTTCGATATATATAAAAAAATAAAATGCAAATTAAAAGTTAATAAAGTAGAAGACAAGTTTACCAAAGATTTAATGTTTTACACTTCTTATCTAAGTCTGCTTTAAAGGAATTCAACATAACAGGATCGAGTTGAAAAAGACCTTTGCTTATGTTGAAGTTATTTGAAAGTTGGATAATGGCAGACTCAAGAATATTTCTATTAACAATGTTGCCTGAATGGAATAAAACTGAAGCATTATTCCAATCAATACAGTGGGCTAACTCTGACAAATGGACAAAAAGGGCACTGGACAACTGTCCTGTTCTAACGGAATATTGATGCTGTTTTATACGTGTGTGCAAATCCTTTCCCGTCTGACCTATGTAAAAGGAATCACATTGTTTACAACCAATTTTATAGATAATGCCTGAATTATTGGTAGGGCTATTTTTTACTATGATATTTTTCACAATATTGTTATATGAAAATACTACATTAATATCCAAAAGTTTAAGTACATTAGCAATGCCTAAAAAGCCCGGGAAAAATGGAAGTACTAAAATATTTTTGACAAAGTACGAGTGTTAATATTGACACGATAGAAAGTTCGTTTTGCCTTGTTGAGACAAGATTCCATAAACGCAGATGGATAACACAAATCACTTCCAATACCGTTGATTTTTTCCAATTCGGCATCGATGTATTCCGGACTGGCGATCCTAAGGGCGCGGAGAAACATTGATGAAAATATGGCCTTCTTAATGGGGGTATCATGTCCCGAGTAAAAGTGTACGTAGGACAAATTGTTTGTCGTTTTCCGATAGATACTAAACTTAAAACCTGGGCTTTCCCTATGTACACGCACATCCAAAAATGGGATTGAATTGTCTTGCTCAACTTCTAAAGTAAACTTAATGGAGGGGACTTGATCATTTAACTGAAGGAGGAAGCTATCCAGGTCACGATTCATGGGCCAGATACACAAAATATCGTCGACGTACCGCAACCAAGGGATGCCAACCCCCAGGATTCTCGGAATATAGGTAATTTCGAAAAACTCCATATAAATATTGGGAGGAGGGGCGATAAGGGGTTGCCCATAGCCATCCCAAAAACTTGTTGATAATACTCGTTATTGAAAGTGAATTTACAGTCTTTGATGCAAAGCTTAATAAGTTCCAAAACAATGTGTGAAGGTAGTGGCAGGTTATACTTATGTAATTCTTGGGAGAGAAAGTCAAGCATATCGTCAATCGGCACTTTTGTAAACAATGAACAAACATCAAAACTAATCAATTTATCGTTAGTTTCAGTACGTACATTATTCAATTTTTCCGTAAGATCCATGGAATTTTTTACATGTGAATCAGAGATAGTTCCGAGAATGGGGGACAAGACTTTGACAAGCCATTTGGAGAGTTTATAAGTAATAGAGCCCACCGAGCTAATAATAGGGCGCATAGGGTTACCAGGTTTGTGGGTTTTAATAAGACCGTAAAGGTAGGGCAGAGCAGGTGAAGTGGACATGAAAAGCGGAATTAAGTTCTTATGATCTTTGAGAAGGCGTTTCAAACCCGGGCTTTTTAGGCATTGCTAATGTACTTAAACTTTTGGATATTAATGTAGTATTTTCATATAACAATATTGTGAAAAATATCATAGTAAAAAATAGCCCTACCAATAATTCAGGCATTATCTATAAAATTGGTTGTAAACAATGTGATTCCTTTTACATAGGTCAGACGGGAAAGGATTTGCACACACGTATAAAACAGCATCAATATTCCGTTAGAACAGGACAGTTGTCCAGTGCCCTTTTTGTCCATTTGTCAGAGTTAGCCCACTGTATTGATTGGAATAATGCTTCAGTTTTATTCCATTCAAGCAACATTGTTAATAGAAATATTCTTGAGTCTGCCATTATCCAACTTTCAAATAACTTCAACATAAGCAAAGGTCTTTTTCAACTCGATCCTGTTATGTTGAATTCCTTTAAAGCAGACTTAGATAAGAAGTGTAAAACATTAAATCTTTGGTAAACTTGTCTTCTACTTTATTAACTTTTAATTTTCATTTTATTTTTTATATATATCGAAACCTGACCATAGGCAGAAATGTGTTAAAACCGGACAGAGTTCTAGTATAAATTTGTATTTTTATAATCCATTTGATCTTGTGCTAAAAATCGATTAACTTTTAATTTGCATTTTATTTATTTATTTTTTTTTATATATATCGAAACCTGACCATAGGCAGCATTGTGTTAAAACCCGGCAGAGTCCCAGTATAAATTTGTATCTTTATAATCCATTTGATCTTGTGCTAAAAATCGATATTTTTCCTTACAATCTGTGCGCCTCATTGGTAATCCTTTAAGGTTTTAATTTTTTTTTTATTATTTTTACTTCTCTGTTTATTGTATATATATGTATGTATGTATGTATGTATTTGTATATATAGATATGTATGTATATATATATATATATGTGTGTGTGTGTGTATGTATGTTATTTATTTTTCTTTTTTTCTTTCTGTAACCTATATATAGGCTTAACCTTTTTATATACTTCAGTGTTCCTGAGGATGTCATTAGACGAAAGCGCTTGAGCACCATTTTGTGTTTCCTTTCCTTCGTGGTTTTATTCATCATATATATATATATATATATATATACTGTATATAAAATGCTAATTATATTTTGGATTTTTCTATATTATTATCATTTGTTGAGTTTGCAAAAATGAGGGGTTTATTAATAATATAATTTATAATATGAATTTTGACATAAATGAAAAACATAAGTTAGGATTCAGAAGATATGATATGAATTCCAAGTAGGCCTCATTTGAATCCCAGTAAAGGATACGTGACTTCCTGCACATAAACATCCGAACAGATCTCAACTTGTTTTTACTAGAACACGTGACATTTTTACTTAACCAATGGAGTGTGAGAGTACTGGTCAGTTACGCGATGTCACACTATGAGTTCATCCAATCATGTAATCGTAAATAGTCTTAGTGTTCAAACAGTGCTTCGAATATATAATTAAATAATTTAATAATTTAATACTGTCAAATAGGTCAGATGGGTTAGTTAATTAAGATAAAACAGGAATTGATAAAGGTTTAGAATAACTCCAAACTGTTTTAAACGACAAACAAAGTTACTACAAAATTCTCCATATGTTTTTAACGAAATGTTATTAAACACAATATGGGCGCAAATGACAAATAAAATCGGTAAATATTAATCAAAGTTTGTGAAATTTTCCAAAATTATTATTTTCTGGCGCCATTATAATGACGTCAGAAATAGAAATGGAGGGATATTAAGCATAATTTCCCTAAATTTGGGCGACGTAAGAAGCATTGGATCTTTTCGATTTGGCGGCCTGCTATCTCCCCACCAAATTTGCTTATAGCGCCAATGTACTATAGCGCATATACAAAGGTGGGCAGGACCGAGTTCCAAAAGGACCGAACTCCAGGAACTCGGTCCTTTTTAAGGACCGTGAGCGGGAAAGTCGGTCCATTTCTCAGTGAGGACCGAAATGAGGAGCGACGATCCATTTTTAAGCAATTCCGGACGGTCTTTTTTAGTGATTTTAGTGTGTTTAGTGATTATTTGAAGTTCTAAAGAAGATGGATCGTTTCCTCCAGAAGACTCAGAAAGAGACTGAGACTGAACTGAAACTTGTTTCAACACCTGGAGGAGACGAAGAATCTACTGATGTTAGTGCTTCAACTTCAAGTCAAGCAACTGGAGCTCCTAGCGGAAAACTGAACCCGGCAATCCCTGGCCGTACCTGGACAAATATTTGAATACCTGGGCCCCAAGGGTGAGCAGAACCTGGAGTACAAGTGCTTGCTGTGTTCATCAAGTTTAACACGCCTATCCCATCCAGTGCCGCCGTGGAGAGGCTCTTCTCTTTGGGGAAGGACGTCCTCAAGCCGAAAAGGTCAGGGCTCAGTGACAGCCATTTTGAAATGCTAGTCTTCTTGAAGGGAAACTCAAGCATTTAACTTCATAACTTTTTTTCATCATTTATGTATTGTATTAATTATAATTTACGTTAATAAAATTAAAGATTTCCGGTGTCTTTAATTTCATTTTTCATTTTAATCAAATTTTTCACTTATATTATATATAAGGACCGAGGACCGAGTCGTTCCTAGGTCTATCTTCAGAAAGGACCGGGACCGTCGGTCCTTTTTGAGGCCCGGGTGCCCACCTTTGCGCATATAACAGGATATAATTATTAAGTAAAAATTGCTTAAAATTAATCGAAACCTACGGGAAAATTATTGAATGCCAGATTAGGTCAACTGTACGCCCTTGACGATTGGTTAGGTTAAGTCATGGTATTTTTGTTAGTTTTAACGAAAATATCACGACTATCAGAAACGCGTCTCTGATATAAAAACGAATCTATGAATGCATAATTTATGGAAATTGAACACTTTGGAGTTATTCTAAACAATTACCAAGGAATATTATAAAACTCATAAAATAATGTATTTAAAATTGTTTGTAAGTTCTAGGATTGCGAGAAAGAAAGCCCCAAAAACATTCTGGCGGAGGCGCAATTACGGATGGGAAGCCCCGAACGATACGAAACAAGAGAGTGTGCAAAAAGACTGGAAGATAGTTGAGAACAGTTTGTCACAGAGGGGGCTGCACACAGTCCATCAGAAGATCAAATTTACCCTACCTTGTCATTTTTATTTTAACATCTCGACTCGGGGCCGTGGGAAATGAAACCTACTTTTAAGATGAACTTCGGCCAGCAAATTCAATTTCATTTTCCCCTAGGGCTTACAAAGGGCAATTCTCTTCATGCTCTAGAGTCTAGGCCAGGGGTGGGCAACCTTTTTAAGTGAGCGTGCCAAAATCGTCAAATCTTTGATGCAAAAGTTAATCTTTACCATTTTTTAGCAGAAAACATTGTTAAAATATAAAACTCAGCGAAGAATTTGGATATTTATTTATTTAAAAAAAATTTTAAGGTGAGCCCGGGGAATCGCGTGCCGGGAAAAAGTCGTTGGCGTGCCACGTTTGGCACGCGTGCCAAGGGTTGCCCACGCCTGGTCTAGGCTATACTCCTGTTTCTCTAATCCTATTCCATATTTCCGATTAAGGCCTACTTCCCCGTTCTATTATTATATAACGTAAGTTTAAATAACTTAACCTGTGAATGAACTTAAGATTAAATATTAAAACTTTTTGTTTCATAACAAACAGTCAAAGTTATATTTGTTGTTAAAAATTCGTAACAGAAATACGCCCATCGATAAGTACAGTAAGTGGAGAACGGTGAATGGTTAGAATAGGTTTACTTAGCTGGAGTGAGTAATCATATGACAAAATACATAAGAGTTATAATTGTCCGCGCTACCATCTGTTCAGTTAAATAATTATTCGTGAACTTTGTGTGGGTAACATTCCGAATTTGCGAAAGACATTATAGGCCTGTTCTAATACCCATCGTAACAATGTTCAGGTTTGTTCATGATGACGCTCATTTCTGAAATTACTTGCCACCCACCTACGAACGGGGAAATAAGTAACCAACAACATTCAGGGTCATCTTGAGAAGAGGCGTCATCCCGGGAGAAACCCTGTGCTCAATATATTATTTTTCCTGAATTGTTAACAGAATATGATGTACTGTACCATATTTCTTTAAAGTCTCTTCTCCTTAGTCACTGTTTACACAATGCCTGAATTCAGGCGGTTGAAAAAAGTCGCGTGTAAAAGTCTTTTTCAGGCGTGTGAAAGCAGGCGCTTGAGTTCAGGCCTGGTTGTGTGTAAGCCGCGGATCTTGACGAGAGAGGACCGAATGACACTGAGTGGTTGGGACGAGTCACGGGGTCAGTTGAATCAAAATATGTCGAAACAAGTGGGAACGTGAGCATGCTGCTCTGGTTTCAGGAACGTGTAAACACACGACTCTTTCCAAACCTGAGTTCAGGCACAGTGTAAACAGTGACTTAGGCTATGTTTTTCTATCTATAACTAGTTTCTCCAACTTCGACCAGGGCTTAATTAAACGTGTTTTTGTAATTTTTCTTAACTGTTATCTCAACAAATCTGAAATTCAAATTAAGAATTTAAAAGTATTAATGAATATTGTGTCATGTTTTGCGCAAATATTTACGTGTTCACTACGAAGATTTTAATATTAGTTAAGGATCTTTGCTGACGTCATTATATATTAATTACTTAATTAAAATTTAAAATATTCTACATGGAAGATCGTCGAAGCTTTCTCGGAGATTCTAAAAAGGGAAATTTCTTATCTTCTTTCACGTGTCCTCGTCAGAGGTTGATAGTCTTTCTTGCATCCAATAAGAAGGTGCCCTGCGTATACGATGTTGGCATCTGTTGGCTCTGTTGTCACATTTTTAGGGGACTTGTTGATCTCCTTGTGGAGCTAGTAGGTCCCCGCGTTTAGAGCCCTCAAATTGGAAAAATGACTTTTCTTTTCACGCCCGGGTAAGCCCGGCATCCATCCTCTTCTCACCTTCTCGTTTTCTTTTCCCTCCTTACCTCTTTCTCCCCCCCTCCTCCCCAACTTTCCTTCCATTTAAGTTTCTCTTTCTCGGTCACATCGAACTCTGGGAGTCACTTAAGCCCGAGCCCAACTCCAATTGCGGCGACGGTAGGAGTCGAACCCGGGCCCTTCACAGCCTGGGTCCATTTCCTTTCCAACCAACCGAACTGTAATAAAAATAAAGTGAAAAAGGTGACTGACATTCAGTTTATGCAAAATATATAGTTTGCAGTTGGCCACTCGAAGATTGAGTATCTGGACCAGACTCGCGGGGAGAGCGATTCTTTTTAACCCTTTCAATCACGGTGGGGCCCTCGAGGGACGTAAGAAATAATAGTAATATATATTATACTAAAATTTAACTTTTCTACAAATGTTTCTAGATGTTTAATATAGGCTTAGTTGGTTGTTAGAAAAAGAACCCAAAATGATTGTTATTTAAATGACTATTTACTGAAATATTTGATTTTCAATGACAATAAATCATAAACTTTTTGGTTTAAAGAAAAAATTCATGAACAAAAATGTTAAAAACAAGTTCAAAAATTAACTCGAGCTGGGAGGGTGGAGACTTTGTTCTGACAGTAGAGAAAAATCTTTTAGAAACCGGTCAAATATTCTAATCCCTGCTGTACTATAATATAGCTTGTACTGAATCACGCTGAAGATATATGTATACAGTACGGTCCTTCCCTTTAAGATATATTAATTGAACGTTAAAAAACCTTAAGCATTGTCCTCAATACAAATCATAAAAATTACGGGTTCGTGACATCTAAGGAAAACAATATGAACGTATAATAATAATTAGTGAAAAAAACCTATCTAGAAAAACGACAGATAACAAAAACCAACATTAGTTCAGATCAAGATCATTTGCCTATCGCATATATTAATGTATTAAGATTTGCCTATCGTATTATTAATATATAAGGGATCATGTTATACACCCTTTGCCAAGACGCCACACGAACAGAATATGAAAAAAAACAACCACACGGAAACACTTAAGACTGAAACAGGGAGATACTCGAAGCTCGTGGAGAGAGTTACGAAATGTAATGGTGATAAATTTCAACTTCTAAGAATTAAGTTATAAGGAAGTTTGAAGAAGCGAAAACTGAAAATATACGTTACCAAACGAGCACGAAATGCGCAGAAATCGACAAATAAAGGACTCGAAGCGATAATGACGAATTATTCGAAGAACATAAATGAGATTGCGGGCGACAAAGTCCACCAAAAACTATTTGGACGAGTGCTCAGATATTTCGAAGGCGTAAATTAAAATGTGATAATCCTTTTTCTGATTTTTTTTAGCCCAAGACGCGGGTCGCTGCATCATCGGAACGTGGACGACGGTCACATCCTACTACTACTACCCCACCCAATGTCACTTAGCTGATTTTTTGAAAACTATGATACAATTGTAATTGGAAGTCCTCTCAGTAATCGCGCGCAACCCCTCGAAACCCTCTGAAGAAGAAAATAACTCGATTAAAAGCATTTTTACAGCCAAAATAAACGGAATGAAAGACGTAAAATAATGACGTAATAATGAGAGAAACTTTATCAATCTAAATACATGAAATAATACAAGAAATGCTTTTAAACACAAAATCAGATAGCGATAAATAAAGCAAAAAGAGTCGCCGGACAGGTTCTAAGAACGTTCAAGAGAAGAAACGCAAAGGCATTTCACAGCCAAGATTGATGGCTGCAAAGAACTCAACTACTGGGAAAGACTACGTAAACTAAATCTGTACTCACTGGAAAGAAGAAGAGGTACATCATAATCTACATATGGAAAATGATCGAAAAACTGGTACCAAACCTAAAACTAAACCCAATTACCATTCAAACAACACTGGGAAATAGGAAAGGCAGAATGTGTAGTGTTCCCAAATTAAAAGCACGACAAGGGACCTCCTCAACCCTGAAGGAAAATAGCTTGGTTGTCAGGGGGCCAAGACTTTTCAACCAGCTTCCTAAGGACCTCAGAAACGTAACGGGGGTCAAAGTTGAAGTCTTCAAGAAAAGACTGGATGCCTGGCTCAGGACAGTACCAGATGAGCCGGGCGTGCCTGGCTATGTACGGTGGAGAGCGCAAGAAAGTAACTCGCTCCTCCACCAGGCCAGACCTAGAGGCGGGGCCACCAGCTTGACCTCCGTGTGAAGAGAGACCAACACACGAAACAACATAAGGTTCATAAGGTAAGGTAATGTAGCGAAAAGCCACTCGCGTTCAAAGGTAGGAGAATCGGCACCTCCGTAGCTACATCATCGACAAGAGTCAGTATCTGGTCGTACGTACTCTGACTGAGTAAAGTTACGTTGTCAGAGGAGCAAGATTCTTTAGCCGGATGCCAAAGGAATGAACGTACATCTGCAATGTATATATCAACATTTATGAGAGAAGACTAGAGGAACTTGGCGCAAAACTGCTGCAGATGATACGAGTTCACCTGGCTATGTTGGAAGGGGAACTAAAAGCAACGCTTTCTTCGGCATCATCTACTAAAAGTCGGGTAGAGTTTGACCCTCATGAGAAGATAGATCTTTGTGAAAAACACCTTTTATATATATATATATTGTCAGACAGTCCATTAGAAAAAGGGGGTGAAATAATAATAATAAAATATGAGTTAAAAATTGGAAATCGAAATTATATTGAAAGTTATTATTATTTCTTTGTGTTAATTTACAATAATTTTACATTTGATGGCGTTTCTGATATTGGAGAATTGCCTGCGCTTCATTGCCTCTGACTGTTGTCAGAGTCGAGAGCACGTCCATGCATTCGAATAAGTTGAAAATAAAAGAATTTTTACGCACCTGTTCATTTCCACTCGGATAATTTGTTATGCCTTTATTGTTTAATACCTGAAAAAGGAAAATGCGAAACGTTTCTTAATGACTGATCTTCATCATCAATAATGTTTGCGTTATTTCTACACCTGTACAGCGATGATCGGCCGAATAATCTTTGGTGTTCGTATGGCAACGCACAATTCGAAATTGTTCGAAAAAACTTTCGGATAAAACATTTTGTCGTAAAGTTCATCTTTTAACTCTGAGCTGTTAACTATTCGTGTACCTATTTATATTTCGTTATACGAGGAAAACAATTATTATTCAGAACCTTATTTGAAGACAGCGAGAGTTAAAACACAGTCAAGTTCAAGGCCACCTCCCCTCGCTCGATCCCCCATCCCAAATACATTGCGTTCCCATCCCCCATTCCTCCATTCGGTGAGTTGCCAAATGTCTTTAATCGCCTTTAGATATTGCCTTAATCGT
Source organism: Bathynomus jamesi (assembly GCA_023014485.1). NCBI lineage: Eukaryota > Metazoa > Arthropoda > Malacostraca > Isopoda > Cirolanidae > Bathynomus > Bathynomus jamesi. The sequence goes on along the minus strand of JAJOZX010000138.1, from coordinate 512,204 downwards.
TGTTTAATAACTAAAGCATAAAAAAGCAGTCATCGTTTCTTTATATATAAAAAAGAAACTTCTATATAATTAGTGTAACCGGTAGTGATGATCAGAATTATGTAATTCACGTTCTTTTTACCTATATCCGCCATGACAACAGGAACAATACTACCTCAAGCTAAAATGTACACATAAGCCGCCCGTGCAACCGTGAAACGCACATGTCAGCAGTCGTACATAATAAATAATTACACATACTTCCACCCCGGATCTACATTCAAATCTTTCTTGAAAAAAAAAATAATAAACTCACAAAATGTATTTTAGTTATGCCTGAAGAAAATTTGCATTTCAATATAGGGATGGGATATACTTGAAAGATGTGAGACACTTAATTATTCTATGAAAGCAATAAAGGTTAAAATATCCACACAAACTCGGTGCTATTTTACTTACAATGATAATAACAGTTGCCTGTGTTTCACTTTTAAGATCGGCAGCCAAAAATACATTTATTACCGAATGCTTTAAGTTGAGATGGGTGCAGCGTTGTCGTAGCCTAACCTTTATATATATATATATATATATATATATATATATATATATATATCATAAATTACGTACATCGGTTTTCAAAAGTTCGTAACTTCTTGAATATTAGGCTTATAACACCGGCTAGGCCTAATTTAAGGCTTGAAATTTCCTTCCTATAGTGTTATGCGGACATTTCATCACATTTTACTCTTCCATAATCGTGACAAGAACGATAAAACATCTGGGAAACGCCGGTAGGAGACGAGAGAAGGTAATAATGGGGTTATTTAACCTCCTTCGGAACATCTAAGGTCATATGACGTAGGGGACCTACAGCTTTACGTGGGAACACGGGTCGCTACATAGTCTAGATGCGGAGGACAGTCTCCCCTCCAACTACTATCTGACCCAGTGTCACTTAATTTCGCTGATCGACGGGGAGCGGTGTTACGAAATTGCCTATGACGTAGCCCATGAGAGAACGTGTAATAATACACTTGCACGAGAGAGAGAGAGAGGAAGTGTACGTTTTTAAAGTCGAGTATATCTGTAATGTATTGAATATTCAGGGCTACAGCAAATGCTGGAAGTGTTGACCATCCTCTTAGATGCATGAACATAAAAGTCGACGTACGTTCGCGTTCACACGCTTTAGAGTCCCTTTATATTCGCACTGCACCTGGCAGCAGTATGGTGTAGATGAGAGGTGGGGAACCTGGTCTTAATTGCGTGCGGACAGTTTGATTATTTAAAGTCATACAATATTTACATCTTAATTATATCCAAACTATTTTTAAATATTTGTAAATTATTTACATAAACTCTCCCTTTGAGTTATCCCAGGATCGAAGAGGCGGCTGATTGATCTAAAGTGATCGCCAAAATATTTCGTCTTTCCTTCGTGATCATCGCCGTGTAGTTCGTGGTTCATTCTTATTGGAACTGAGCAACGACTCTGAGTGTCCGACGTTTGTCCTCGTCAATCTTCGGGTGAGAAACAAACCGCTGGATTAGGTCTCGTATCGTCCAACGTTTGTCGTCTCTAAAGAAAAAAGTTTCGATGATCTTTCGTTTTTATCGTCATTCAAACTACGACGTTTCCCAAATATTTGATCGCAAACTTTTTGTAATTATTTGCAGAAAATAAGGAAAAGATCAAAATGTAGTGAAATGTCCCCGTATACCAATGAATGTAGTTGTCACACCCTCGATGACCCTGGGATGGGATGTCGGGATATGGCATTGTAAATTCATAATTCAGAATCAAGCAAGTTTGAGAGAGAAGAATCCTCGAAATTACAAACATGTCATCGACATCAAGCACGATTTCTCTGCATTTTTTCGCAAAAACTGGTAATGATAATAAAAAAAAAAATTTGCGAGAGGTCACTGAAACCCAAATGTAATCCACTTTTTTTTACTGGAGGTAAAATGTTAGGTTATCATAGCATAATTTCAAGGCATATTCCTTATGACAGATGAAGAGAAGATTATATACGAGCCTCGGTATTCTTAAAATTTTTAAAACTATTTTAGCAAGTTTCAGATTCGGCGTGCGAAGGATTGAAGTAATCAGTACTCGCTATCAGATTACACCGGGTGATCCATTTGAAACCGTACTCAAATTACGAACATTCTTTAATTTGGGTACGGTTTTAAATGGATCACCCCGTATAATATGTAAGAAAATGTGTTGAGTTCACCTTTACTGATAAAAAAACACGCTTTGGTCGGAGCGAAAAGTATTCTTGAATGCGGTGAACACATTTCATCAAACGCGGATCGGAACTTGGCAGTTCGAACAATTATTGAAGAAACTAACGCGCGTAACTTTATGAAAATCGAAAAGAAGACCCACATTTGCGAGTACAACGAAATTATCGTTCATTAGAATCCGATATTAAAGAAATTCACATATAAAGAAACCATAAAAATGCGTGCGTATCATTTCCACGTAAAAACCAGAACTGAAAAAGTTTGAATGGATAATATAATAATTGAATAATAATAAATTCATTATTTTTAAAGTAAATATTATAATTGCACATTTTTTGTTGTTACGATAATTTTAAAGTAAAATAAGTTATTGTCAATTGGACTAGTTATTTTATTTAATTTGGCCCTTAAGCTTTAGGTTTTACTGGGCTCTCAGATAAATTAAACATAAAATCTCACTTAATAGGTAATTATAATTATTAGTAATTAGTAATATATAAATCATGAATAAGAAGTATTAATTTAAAATCACTCTTAAAAGTCAGGTCAGTGTGAGTATATTAATTTTTTATTTATTAAATATTAGAATATTACAATTTCCGTTATGTTACGATAATATAATATTACAATTTGTTACGCTACAGTAATACAATGATACAAATAATAAATTATAATTTGTTGCGTTACAATAACGCAAATAATATTACCAACTTAATTATTTATTTTATATAATTTGATCCTTAATCGTTAGGCTTTACTTACGCTTCATTTTAGCGGAGACGTCAAACCTTAAGTATGAAAATTCGTGAGATTTTGCCTGATTTTGATAACTGGAAACATCTCACATGAGGGAGTTTGAGACTTAAAATTTGTGAGAGTTGACGAGTTTGTTTTAGGTTTTAAGAGTTTGAGACTTAAAATTCGTGAGAGTTGACGAGTTTGTTTTAGGTTTTAATCTATTGTACTCAAATTCAGTCAGGGAAGAACCATGATTCGATTATTTCTAAATACTCATTTCCCGATCCGATGTTTCGTAATTGTACGCATTTTGTCCTTCAGTTCAACGCGGATAGATGTTAATAATATTAGAAAGCATTTATTATATATTAATTAATCTTTGGTATAATTTACATCTTCACGCTTCATTCATTTATGAAGGAATTGTTTTTAAACGGTTGAAAACCGCTTATTTATCGAATCTTTTAATTAGTTTTAATTAAATAATTTATTATTGAGCGTACGCAGGACCACTCTGCAGAACCACCAACTTCACGATATTTATTTTCATTGCTTTGATTAACTGCCACGTTTGTTATTCCTGTCTTCAATTACAATTATTTTAAGTAGTTTTCAACAATTATTTATTTACGTTTAATCGACAAATACAGCTTTCTAAATGTCGAGAAAATATTGTGGTACTTGTCGGTTATCCCCCCCCCCCCACCGACCAATTTTGACAGAATATTTTGGTTAAAACTAACGAAAATATCACGACTTATCCTAACCAATTATCAAGGGCGTACAGTTGATCTATTATTAATTATAACATTGTTTGTTTCTGGAATAGTATTTACTATTTATTAATAGATCAATCGTACGCCCTTGATAATTGATTAGGTTAAGTCGTGATATTTTCGTTAGTTTTAACGAAAATATTCTGTCAAAATTGGTGGGGAGGAGATAACCTACAAGTACCAATATTTTTAACTCGCTTCATGAGTGAGACTCTCTATACTTATCGAATTGAGAAGACCATGACATCCCCACTAAAAACATAATTTATGTAACCCACAGTATACTCGTCGATAGAATTGACTTCTATCGGTCTCTCATGACTCAGTACTCGGGGATGTCATGACGTACCCTCGTATAAATGTTTCCTCGAATGGGAAAAGGAGATGGGAATAATTACTGAATAGTAGGCTTGGCACTTTTATTTATTGATTTTTCGGCGAAGACGGACATTTTTATGTAATACTTTAAATGGATAAATAGTTTTTACCTTATTTATAATGGAGAGTCATATACAGGGTGAGTCAAAAGTCCTGCCTCAAAAGTATTTATTGTATAGTTATTTTTTAGGCAGGACCTCTCTCTCTCTCTCTCTCTCTCTCTCTCTCTCTCTCTCTCTCTCTCTCTCTCCATATGTATACATGAGAAAACGAAAAACCCTTTGTGCTCTTTGACCATGACTATGAGGTTTTGTCCCGCTTAATCTGATGGTGGAGAGAGAGAGTGTTGTTGCTTTCTGCTCTCTTCCAAGCACTGTAAATTGTTATTCATTCGGCGTGTACTAATCTTGAGGTGTTTGTTGTCTTATAACGTAAGAACGCGAAGTGTCCTATGTCCTTTCTTTATTAAAAACAAATGAATTAGTGAAAGCGAAACCAGCGAACATTTTTCATATTTCGACATCATGCGTACGTATGCCTTAACCCAGTAAAGCTAAAGCTTAAGGGCCAAATTAAATAAAATAAATAGTCTAATTCGTTTTATTGTAAAATAACAGAAATTGTAATATTCTAATAAATATTTTATAAATAAATAAAAGAATGATGGACAAAAACTATTCTTTCATTATAAAAATATCGCCTGACGTCGTTCATCCAAACTTCTTTTTTTTTTCTTTTATCTTCAGAGGGAAATGCGTGCTGTTTTATTTTGTCTATCGTTTGATACCTTTGATACTACTGCATCGGCATTTGTACGGCAATCGAAGCTAAAAGTTTAAATTCAGTTGAAGAAAGTGTGAATCTAAATGAAATTCATTGAACCAGGAAATAGAAACGCCAATAATCAGATATAATTGCTACAATAAGATTAAAATTTTGTCAATTTTTGCACCTTTTGAAAAAGTGCCGTAAATCCCAGCGCGTATAAGTGCTATAACTAAAAGTCTTCGTCAGTAAACTCTGAGGAACCTTATTGCTCAGCAATAAAACCATGAATTATTCAATTCCTGTAATAAAATTACGCACATAAATATTCGCTTTATGTCACATTGTACGAGTGTGTAGGTCTTTATGCGTGTGTGTGTGTGTGTATGTATGTATGTAAGCGAATCTTGTTCTTTTCAATGCTTGGATACTCGTGTGTGTGTGTGGTGTGTGCGCTTGAAATCTCTTAAAAATGCTTGTTGCATTCCATCTGCGAACGTCAGTTTCAAGTTTATTTTCTTTTAATATTTTTTCAGTCAAATAAATCAGAGTTCGTCCCTATTACTTGGTTTTATCAACAAAACTAAACTCACTGTTGTAAGAATTTAATTGGTTGAACTCCGTATGTTATTTAGGATTATCAAGGTCGAGATAATCTTGTTAGTCGGATGCTTAATTTTGGTATTCAGTATTCTTACTTGAAAGAGTAAAAGGCAAAATGATAGTGACGATTGTCTTGGTACCTCATAAAAACACGTGACGTAACTCACATTTGGATTTCATTAGTTGAAATGAGAATTTGATCTCTATTACGAATATTCGACTGATATACTATTGTTGGTTTCCCGTCACAATGCTTCAGTATGACGAAGAACAAAAGAACGTTGAAAGGGATCAAACAACGTTCAAGCTCGGGTCAGACGGTATAACTACATCTCAGCTACGTTACAAAGTCAGTAAGTTATTGTGGGTTAGATTAGGTTAGGTTAGTTTAGTTTAGTTTATTAGAGTGTGGGTGTTATACCCCACCTTGCTGCCGACCAAATGGGTATAGGTCCGGGTCAGACTGGTAATGCGCTTAACGTGTCCTTTGGAGGAAGCAATACTATCTAATGGACTCGGGCAAAAGGGGGTATATAAGCAGGCTGGTACTATATCTATCTATCTATGTATATAAATAGATAGGTAGATATATCGCTACATAATCTAGACGCGGAGGACGACCCCATCCAACTACAATCCAGACGCAATGTCGCTTAACTTGGCCGATTGACGGGAAGCAGTGTTACGACATTGGCCATGATGATGTTGCCTGATTTGACGAGATGCTCCATGGGTTTGTTGCGTTGCAAATGTGGTACGCGTACGTGAATTAAAGCTTTTTTGGTGGGTGTGGTCACCCGTCGGATAGTTTGGTGTTTTGGAATGACATTCTTAACTTTTAAATGTTGTTTGTGTATTTATAATATTAAGTTTCTACGTAAAAATTATTATCAAATAACGTTAATATTTACCAAACAAATTTAGTCTACGTTTTCAATAGTAACGTAACTCGTCACAAAAATGTTAATTAAACCGAAGTTAGATAATGTGCGTATATAGTTACATATTTAAAACGTATCATTAAACGTTGTAAATATTAATTTACGAAAGCTTCCTTATCAGTAAATAGTAATTTAGCATAAAAATTAATAATATACCACACGGTTAAATATTATATACTAACATCTTTTGCATTTTAGCCGAAATTAGTTGCGATTCAGTTTTGCGGATAATTCCTTGAAATTTGGTGAGATTTGTGTGAGAGAGAGAGAGAGAGAGAATAAATTATATATTTATGTAGAAGTACAACTCCGGCTGAGTTATGAACTCTTACTATCAGTTAATTTACACTCGTAATTTTTCTATTCAGTTTCCATAAATAGCTTGCTTATCGTCAACCATATTAAGATAATTTGGCGTTTTGGTGATAAAAATATACAATTACTCATTGTTTGAAAGTATGTTTTTTTTTTGTTTAAATATTAATGTTAGATAATTATCATTATCAAAATATTAAATTTGTTAATGATTTTCCTATTGTATTTTCTCCCATTTTTATTTTAGTTTTGCTTTAAGTTCGCATCTTATCTCTTTCAATTACAGTATCTTATCCCAACACATGAATTTTTGCACCGATTCTGCAGTAGATAGAGAATATAAAAAATAAACATTGATTACCGTTCAATAGTCGCGAGTAATTCTTTACTTCATGAGTAAATGTTAATTGTACAGCGTTGTTAAGTTGGCTGAACGAATGGAGACAGACGTTTATAGTGAATAGGTCCACAATGACTAATGGTTAATGGTGCGACTGAGTTATTGTAAGGCCTACCGAACGAGCCTGCAGTAATTTTAAGTGTCTTCGCGAGCGCCGCCGCGGTACATCCTACGTTACACATGGCGGTAGAGACGGTGCAGGGCTGGATTCTGGTACCTCGTGGCTCTGTCAGTCACGGCCTGCGCACCGTTCTGAAATGTGGTACCGCGATTTGTCCTAGTGTATGTGTACCGACACTCCACATAAAGATACTGACCAGGGCATCATTATGATGCAAGGATGGCTTGAAAATTCGGTAAGTGGGAATTTAGTGCCTTCGTAAGTGGGAGAGGAGCGGTAGGTAGGCCTCCCTCTCTTCTCCTCCCGAATCGTTCGTATACGTTCTTCCAGAGAGACAATTACGCAACTGGCGATACAGAATCAAGCCGCTTTCGAAGTTTATTAATTAAAAGACGAGAGGGAAATTGAACATTTTAATTTTGATGGCTTTAAACAACGTTTAATTTACTCTAAATTGCTCGAATATGTTACAATTCTGAAGCTAAAGAATTTCAATTTTGTGTTTAGTTCCGAGTGAAACGCGAAGAAATAAGAAGGGTTCGAAGCATAATATAAAAAAAATAAACTTGGATTAAATTCTTATGCCTACCGAAACCACCTTATTCCGTCGTGTGCGTGCATGAGGAACCAGCCGACACGCCATTTACGTACATGTGTTGGCCTATCCGAATTCCAAAGTGGTTTTTACTTCGTTAAAGAATGAATATTCGTAATATCATTAGTAAAAATTGGAATACTTATTTGGCGAGAAGTGTTTCGCATTCTCTATTGTACGTAAACAAGTTTTCTATCTTTTCGATTGAATGCTGTATTAATAGCCAGCTACCAATTCCGATTTTTTTTTCCTCCAATCGCCATTGCACGCACAAAGTTTCAAGGCCATGGACATTAGACTTTCAATAGAGGACGCCTTTTTTAGCGCAGGATTTCAGTATTAAGGGATCTTGAAATGAAAACATTTAAGAAATTTCATCACTGTTACTCGCAAATCGACCCTTTATTAGGATTAAAAATTATTCGAGATAAATCGGAGAATTAAATGTGGAAAAGTTACTTTCGTGTAATGAGGTTTTTGACATCATTCTTATTGTCGTCCATTATTGGCACTCCTTTTCGTTGTTTGCTTGCTTGCTCGCTGTTGGCTTACTTGGCCATTCATTATTATTCGATGTAATACATTCTTCAGACCTTGCTACGTTAATTCTGTATGTTTCAGTTAAGAAGGCCGTTGACTCAATTATATTTGAGCATTATCAAAACTGATTTCGTCAAATTTTGTTACAGTTGGAAACAAACGCATGAACGCTTTTATTGTTTTCGATTTGAAGTGATCATGATAACTGCCGCGTCTCGTATAAATAATGTTTAGACTTTTAATTATATGTACGGCTCTTCATTCGGTATAATAATAATAATGAAATGAAAAAGTATTTTGCTTGCCAAGGTCGGTTTATTTATTATCTCGATTACGTATTTAGTTCTTTCTCAGCCTGTTTGTACCGAATCTCGTCCTAGTTGCTAAGCTATGAAAAAAGGGTTCATTTCTAATCAACTTCAGCCACAGGTTTGTAAATAGCGTAATATTATATTAATGTGTGTGTATGTGTGAGACTTATAGAGCTTTACGTGATATTACATAAATGTTATTAAATTTTTCTCAGTGACTGCTTGCCGTAGTTCATCAGCCTGTGAATGTTCATTACACGAATAATATTCCATTACATGAGTAACATTTTATTTTCAAGACTTGAGACTCTTCGTGTTTGAAAAAGAACAAAATTATGAAACTGAAGTCTCAAAAGAGAGCTACGATGAATTTTCATGGGATTTCCTTCCCATCTCCGTCAACGATTTGACGGAAAGTTGGAAGTGATTTATCTGCATTGAATTTTATATTCTGCCTCTCCATTTTCGTTAAAATTTTTAAAAATTTCTGACGGTTATATCGGCTTTATAACGTTCGCGGATTTGTTTGAATTATGAAGCGAGATTTGGTGTTCTAATTGCGTATAATTAGATACATATGTTTATCATTCCTTTTGTCATGAAGGCTCGCTTGTTTCCACGAAGCGCAAGCAACCATTACGAATCTTTTCCAGAGGAAACAACTAAGTAGGGTTTTTTTCTATTTTTTTTAACAAATTTTGACGTGTTTTAAATTAAGATTTTCGCTTATACAGAATTTTTTCTTTGGTTTATTAGTTGTATTTTACGCGCAGCACACGTTTGTCAGATGGTCAAATGTCGGTGTTCTGGTCGATATCTGTACGAAACTCGAACCAGAGAACGCGTTGATGATAAGGGATCTAAAGGAATCTTGTCTTCCCCTTCCCTCCCCGTCTCGGCACACGGAATGCCTGTGCATTCAACCATGCACTTGAGAGATTCGGTCTCATATTAAACATCTCAAATGCGGATTCTTCTATTTATAGGAGTTCTTTACGTGATGTTATCCAAAGTACTTTGTACTGACTCAGGCAAGTAAGTCCTAACGCTCACTTAGAGCGTAAACTATAGAGGATTGGCCTCGTTAATCTCAGGATTTTTTAGTTGGAGTTGATTAAAGGCTTAAAAAAGGAACAACTTTCGTAAAAAAGAAAAAAAAAGAAAAGTGATTTACATTTTTTTCTTTCATTGTTGAGGTTTTGTTCAAATTTGGTTCGTGATGGCCTAGAATTCATCGTGTTTATACTAAAAATTTCCCCCTTTTATTCTCTAATTTAATTTATGACAAAAATTATTGTCAGGTTTCTAGCGCGCCGATTTATTGGTATTTTCGTGCAGGTCTTTTGGGTAGTTTAAAGGAAACGACAGCAATGTTTTATACCTAAAAATAAACGGTTAACGATACCAACACAAGGGACTTGTTAGGTAGTAAAGTTGTCCCAAGTAACGAAGACTAAACCACAATTAACATTTCACACACACACACACACACACACACACACACATATATATATATATATAATATACGCCTTGATGGTGGAGTGGTTAGCATCGCTGACTACGAATCCATTGGCGCCGGGCTCGATCGCCGGCGAAGGCAGGCGGCACTCAGCTCACCCAGCTGTTCATTTTAAACTAAAAAGGTTGGTAAATAAATCGGTACCCTGAGTAGCCTAGTGCAGCGTTCCTCAACCTTTTTTGTATTGCGAACCCCTTGTCAGAATCTTGATATTTTTTGGGCCCCCTCCCCAAAAATTATCTTTTGCATTATGATTAAGTAGCACATAGACAAATTGAGGTATCCAGATTAGTATAGTTTTTTAGTCTTGATTTACACTCCAAAGTCGGAATAAAAATGTAATAAAAATGTGTAAAACTTACCGCTGTTCTGTTTACATAAAAAAAAAAAACAGCATAAAAACAGAGAAGGGGTCATTTGTGCCAAAAACTCACAGTTCATGAATTGGAAACATAAGATGGTCGTAAAAAAAAACATTTATAAGAACTTTAAAGTTTCAAGTAACCGAAAATGTTATCGGTTAGAGGTCAAAATTAGCCACCAAAAAAAAAAGGGGAAAAAATTGTTTTACTGAATATAATCTAGTCAACTCACGGACCCACTGTTAAGAACCGCTGGCCTAGTGGTTAAGATGCTGGGCTACTGATCGGGTGGTTGTGAGATCTAGTCCGGGCGAGCACTTTAAAGTTCTGACTTCCTTGGTGGGTCGTGATTCGGATTCCACGTAAAGCTGTAGGTGTAAGGTGGGGTAAAAAGCTTGAGCTTCGTCAGAATAAACAATTCAGGCAAAAGCAAACCTAAGGTGTGTGTGTGTATATATATATAGGATGAATTTCACAATTAACACGTGAAATGAATGAATGATGCAAACCCACAAGGAAAAAGAAAAATGATTCCAAGGCCTTTCGTGTATTCAGAAGTACACCTCGTCACCTCGTCATTCCCTGACGAGGTGTACTTCTGAATACACGAAAGGCCTTGGAATTATTTTTCTTTTTCCTTGTGGATTTGCATATATATATATATATATATACACACACACACTATGTGTGTGTGTGTGTAGTAATTAGGCACAGTTAAATAATTTGAATGAAGTAGCCTAATGTAAGGGACCAAAATTAAAGGTCTGATTAAGAAGTTAAAAACGTGTTCTGGTCCAGCAGTAGATGGATGATTCGTCTAATGAATACTCAAAAATATGGCCAAGACGTGCTTTCTTTGTGCACTTGATTGTTATTTCCAGCTGTTTTGTCTCTCAAATACATTCCCTCAGTTTATGAGTGTTCGTGCTGTTATTGCCTCCGGTTAAGATAATTACAGACCCTTTGAAGTAGCTTCCTGTTTTTATAAATTGCTTGAAAAACTCCTCTTTCGTCGCCTGAATCGATTAGTTTTAAAATGTTTCACTTCACAGATTACGTTTTTTGTGGTTTAAAAGAAATCAGAAGAGTAAGTTGAAAATAACTTTTGAATCGATATATATATATAGAGTCGTTTCTTGATATTCACACTCGGTATTGAGGACGCTTAAAGAAGTTAAAGAAATTATTCTAATTTTTATATTGAATATCTCGAGATTTTGATATTACAATCAAACTCTTACGATTAATTGGGGAAAAGTGCCGCGTGGTACGAAGCATTTTAAATAATTTTCTGGGGTAAGGCAAGGCTCTCTCCTGCCACTTCTACTCTTTTTAATTAATTTGTATACAGTGTATCGACAAATTAGCCGCTGCGTATAATGAGGCCAAAATAGGTTTTCGTGCAATTGAGATATAAAAAGTAAAATAATATTTTGTCACGCTGATGATTTAAAAGATTGATCTATAAAGGTTTGTAATGTCATAGATTACATAAAAATTGCGTGGAAAACCAGAATGATTATTGACTAAACTATTTTCACAAACTGCGTGTTTCTCCTAAAAATTCAAAACGAGCGGATGATCTTAAATTCAGCTTAACGACGGAGAACATATTGAACGAGAATTTAAATACCTTGGTTACGTGGTTACACTGTTCTCTGTGTAATGACGAGGACGTGAGTAAACAGTATCGAAGTTTGTGTTTGAAAGCAAATATGGCGATAAGAAATTTCAAATTTTGTACGAGGAAAGTTAAATCATCCTCTTTCGTACCTTTTGCACTCGTAACTATGGCCAACAGTCTCAGGGTAATTAAAAAAAAAGGAGAGGAAACCCTGGCAGAAGCCCCCCCCCCTCCTCCTTTTCTCTTTTTAATAACAACTGATTCACAGCTCACTAGGTAACACCGTTTCCATATAAGTGAAGTGAAGACACTGATATTTGGGGTTCGACTACCGATGGTACTGGTAATAATAATAGAGGAATTGGAGCAATGAGCCACATTAATTGGCCTGAGCACTATGCCAGTTTCTGGCCCTTGTTATTGATTATCATTATGGCACCTCGTAGTAGATAGCCATCGTCACAAATATGTATCAAACATACGTATAAAGGACGTATCAAACATAATATCTTAAATTTCTTTGAGACAGATAAGCTAAGCTTGTACTAGGGGGGAAAAAAAAGCCCAAAACTCCAGTAACCTATTTTAAGTTACTGAAGCTATGCATCAGTAGTGTCATGCCCTTGAAAATGTGGACATTGTAGTTAAGAAAATATGCTCGCCTTACACCATCACACGATATTTTACTTTTATTCTGAAATTTAGTGTGTTGCTTTCATTTATTAATAACCCCGGTTAACCCTGGTTCTTTTGCTTCAGCACAAATTGCCAAGACCTACAACTTAACGCGTAATCCGAACCACGATCCGCCAATGAAGTCTAAAATTACAAAATTACCAAGTCCTACTCCGGACTCGATTCCCCGACCTCTCGATCAACAGTTCCAGCGTCTTAACCACTAGGTTATCCAAACGGGTGACTAGGCTACTCGGGCATAAAACGTTACACACACACACACACACATATATATATATATATATATATATATATATATATATATAATGTTTCTTCCTAACACATAATTAGTCAGAAATTCAGCATGTCCAATTTGTTAATTTAACGCTAAGTTAAAATTTAAACATTAGTTTATGCATGAGACTGCATTTGAGGTATTTTGGTGATAGTATAATGAATTTTCATTCTTGGCAGCTATGACTCGTGTTCTTTTATCTTCTGATACATTTAACGAATGAACAGACCTAATTTAAGTTTTCGTCCCACAGTACAATAATGGTATACTCCCACTCGTATATATAATTTGATGTGTTATATTTAAGTCCGAATTTGTTTTTTGGTTTTAGTTCATTTTCGGTTAATAAAACTTTACACTTTTATTTTGTAATAATTAATTAATTAATTAATAATAGGCAACGTCGTGGCCAATGTCGTAATATCACTTCCCGTCGATTACGAAAGTTAAGCGACAGTGGGTCTGGCGAGCAGTTGGATGGAGGACCTTTCTCTACATCCAGATTATGTAGCGACCCGTGGTCCGGATACTGCTCAAAGCCGTAGGTCTCCTCCATCGTATGACCTTAGATGTTGCGAAGGAAGTTAAACAACCGAATAAAAAAAAAAAAAAAAAGATTCTTTTAATGGCTTAATACCATCTTTATATTTTTGTAGAAGTTATTTTGTTCTCCATTTTTTGTTAATCTTTGTTAAATGTTAATCGTTACTCGGCCTTATAACCAGATGATGTTTGATGTAGAGTAGTCCTGTCCGTAAACTCGTCACTGAGTTTCGGAATAGTACTGAAATTATTTTCTGGACTTGTCCCGTACTCATAAAGCGAATAATAAATTAGTACAATTTCCTCGAAACTAAAAAAGGATTGATAATTATAATAATGAGAAGGGCTAGAAACTGGTCAGTGCTCAGGCTAACAAACGCGGTCATTGCGATAGATCTTTGATTATTATTATTATTATTACCAGCATTATTGGGAGCCGAACTCCCAAAACTCAGTGTCTTCTTCACTTTGCTTAAAGGGAAACAGTCTCGGACTAACGAAATGCATGTAGGTCCGAAACGGTGTTACCTACTGAGCTACGAACGCTACCAAAAAGAAAGGATCAAATGTAGAATTCGGACCCCAGCCTTTTTTAGTTAGCTTTATAAGGCTAACTAACGAAAATATCATGACCTAACCTAACCAATCGTCAAGGGCGTACAGTTAACATAACGATTGGTTAGGTTAGGTCGTGATATTTTCGTTAGTTAGCCTTATAAACTAACTAAAAAAGGCTGGGGTCCGAATTCTACATATGATCCAAAAGAAATTAGTGACCAAACCCCTGAACGGGCTAACGTCCTTTTATCGACAATTATTTTAGAGTTAAATTAAACTAAGTTAGGTTTAGTTGGGTTAAAGGGTGTCGGTATTATGTGCACTCAACCAAATGGGTTGAAGTCTATCCTCAAAAGTTAAATTATATATTGAAGCAACTTAACTAAACGGGTTAAGTTAAATTTAGTTTCGATGATTTGGTCTTGCGATGAATTCTTGGTCATTCGATGTTTTTTCTTTTCGACAATTTGACCTGACCTCTCTCTCCTCCATAACAGTGACAGGACACATTCATTAGCGTCCACCAGTCTTTGTTAGCTTCCATTGACCTCGTATATATATATATATATATATATATATATATATATATATATATATATATGTGTGTGTGTGTGTGCGTGCGTGCGTGCGTGCGTGCGTGCGCAAGCGAACATTTGTGTGACGTTAGGAAAGAAATAAACGTGATGAATCATACACCCGAACTTTATCATACAAAGTGTGTCTATATAAAGCATGTATACGAAGGAGTAACAACTGCACCTAATCTGCACGTATAGGCCAAGCCTCTATAAAGGTCTTGTCGGTAATATGGCAAAGGATACAGGGTGGTCCAAGATAAAGTAGCTCCCATTGAGTTTTGTTAAAAGAAATAATGTGGCTACTTTATCTTGGGCCACCCTGTACACTTTTTTAAAATCTTGGAATATATATATATATATAAGTTCAGGAAGAACTGATTCGCCTCTATTTAAAAAGGGCATATCTCGGTGGAAAAACAAAGAAAAAGTGAGAGGAAAGACAGAGGAAAAAGAAAGGGTGGAGGGGACAGTCGAAGTGGAAAAAGACCAAGGACTGCAGGGTCGAGCCCCATCATCCTTGGGTGCTAGGGCCGGGAGGGCGCACGTGAAACCTCCAGGAACAAGCACGTACAAACAAGAACAAACAGCACTCAAGAGCACGAGCTTAGAACCCCCTTGCGGTATATATATATATATATATATATATATATATATATTTAAAATTATGTCCAACATGTTTTCTTTTAAAATGACCACAGTTACACGGTGGCCACGCTGCAAGGCTGCTTCCCAGTACGTCAGCGACGTTAAGCTACGTTGGCTTTGTTCAAAAGTTGGACGGGTGACCATCCTCCACGTTCATGTAGTAACCCTTGGTTCCGATCCAACGTAAAGCCGTAGGTCCCCTCTGTCGCACGACCTTTGCAGTTACGAAGGAGGTTGAACAAACCTGACCATCACTTTTAAATAACGTAAGATACGAAGCCCAGAACGGTTCCTTTTGTATTAATGGGAGACAAATCCTTTTTCGCTTTTGCGTTCCATTCCACGGATTAAAGCGAGTCTCCTGACAGTCTCGCTGATCCATTAACGGGACTCCCCCAATTAGGGTATTTTTACTGCATTGATTACCATAAAGTTCCTCCTCACAATTCGTGTATCTCCTTTCAATGAAGTTAACTTTTATAACCCATCGCTTCGGGTTGTATTTGTAGCTTGACAGGATCCTACCAGTAACCCGCACTTATCTTACCCAACCTAATTGCGTCTGACTGAACCAAAGCTCTGAATGTATCGGATAAAATTCACTCTGTATAACTTTTCCCAATACCTTTTTTTTCTCGTGTTTACTCGTGTGACTTTGTCCGTGGCCATAATTATTGCTAAACACGAGCAATTTTGAACTTTTATCTCATTTTCTGGTGCCCCCGTATTCAGCAGACATACTGTATGGGGCGGGGGGGATATAATGATGAATTTCTTCTAATTTGGAAGGTGATTGGCGGGTCAATATTTACCCTATATTATTTAGTCAAGATTAATAGACACCGTGTATAAATTTGAATGCATTTTTATTTATCACTTCGTAATTATTACTTAGCATTATTTTTTTACGCCCTTTCAAGTGAATTTGGTAGTTTTAAAATTTAATTATCTGCCCGTCATTCGCACCTTTTTTAAACGTAAAATGCAGGGTGACCCTCCCCCCCCAAATAAAAGGTGTTCGCAGAAATAACTTCTACATAAATATTTTTGGGAACCCGTTTTGGGTTACCCTGTATGTATTTGGGGGTTTCATTGGCTATAGAGTGACACAGTATTAGAGCGCCGCCGGGCTGTTATCGAAAGGTTCTTGGATTCGACTCCCGGCCCGGACCAGATTTCGGTGATTGTTTTTCTAGGTCTTCGTGAGTAGGGATGTGATTCGGATTCCGCGTAAAGTTGTAGGTCCCCTTTGTCATATGACGTTAGATGTTACGAAGGAGATTAAACAATCTAAAGCATTATTTTTTTATTATTGCTGAAAGTTACGTACAAAATAGTTTGAAATAGTTGAATACTATTTACTGAAGCTAATTCATTCATTGATGAAGCAAAGCATTTCGTGCTAAAAACAGGTGTACCGTACCGCACCGAAAAAAATAAAAAATAAAAAAATAATATATATATACAGTATATATATATATATATATATATATATATATATATATATATATATATATATATATATTTGTTCCATACTGCAATGTGATCATGAAATTAGTTTTATCGTTATAAAAGAAATAAACCTGTCGTTGGCCAATTTATTACGTCATAATTTGATACTAGGTTAAGTTTTAAAATACAGCCAATTGCTGTTATCCTCAGTCATAGATACATCGTGTATCCAATATTAGATACAAGCCTTGGTGGCCTGTAAAATACAATAAAATAGTTTTCTATGATCGACAGAATTCCGAAACCGCGGACGATAATTTGCGCATCTCGAACCGAAATTAATTCTTTTAAATTGCCAACGAACTAATTAATGAATTCTTTCGTCTGTAATCTCCACCTTTTCATTACTGTAGACTCAAGCGAAATATTCAGATTAAGTCTGAGTTATGCATTGTCTTTATTACTCTTAAGTTTTTTTTAGTCTTGAATTGTGTTATTTCAAATTTATGTACCTATGTAAATCTAATTTATGAACAGTCTGCCTTCTCTAAATCTTTAGTCATTATTATTAACCACTTATTGTCATCGGTATATATATATATATATATATATATATATATATATATATATATATACACGAAAGGGCATCAGATAAATGTTAGGCCTATACCAAAATAAAATATTCCGACCTCGCCTATTATATCTTTATAAGTGGCATAAAAAAAGGTTACAATTTCTTAATGGTTCCTTCTTTGAAAATTAACTTGAAAAATTATTTTATGAATTAAAGTATTGAATAGATAGTATAGAAATATTATTAGGGTGTTATTGAACATTGTTTAATTACGGATGTTAAAAAATTTTCAACATTTATCTCGCTGAGAATTAATTCCTTTTACTTTTGTTCAAAGGTTTGGATAAACCATTATTACACTGGTGTAAATTTTAAAAAAATATTTCATTATAAATTATAAATGCATTTTGTATATTACATTTAGCATTTTTTAAAGCAAGTTCCTTTTCCTTAATTAACGTACATTTTTACGTGGGACCCGAGCCTCGGGTCGTTACATCACCCGAATGCCGAGGACGGTCACTCACCGAAGTAGTACCGAATAAACCCAACGTTGTTTGACCCCGCTGATCGAACGGGAAATGGTGTTGCGACGTGCGTACGATGTAGCCCCCAATAATTTTGAAGTTTATGGCTCCGAATCTTGAAGTTTCATCGAAATGTTAAAAATTAAAAAATATAGGAATGATTTGACGCAGTAGCGTTGCACGCGTATTTGTATGGATTTTCTTATCTTCTCTAGATCAAGTGATGACAGGACCCTCCTAAATTTAAAATTTAAGACTCAAATTATCTTTTTTCATTCTTTTATATTTGCATAACTTTGTTTTTAGTACGTATGCGTACAATATACGCTAAGTTTTATTACTATTGACCCTCGTTTTACGAATATTTCTCCCCTTGTCCTCAATTAAAGTGTTTTATATAACTTCTCCCTCTCTAAAAAGCGTGGCATCTAAGTGGATGTAAGAAGCATCCCCTCTTCATCCTACATACACTGGCACTGATATTCCCTTCAACTCTGCTAATCTTTTCTTTATTCTCGAGGGACCAGCAGTAAGATGAGATGTTTTATTCAGCTGACTATATACGGTAAAGAAGCGAGTTAGTATACAGAATTAAAAGAAATTGCAGTTTTAAAAAAAACGTAGTAGTTGGCGTTTTTGTTAAGAAAAACTTTCCATTTTGTTTTGCAACATATACTGTATACTATTTAAGGGCTTAAGTTACATGAAATAATCATGACAAATAACATATCTGTTCAGAAATTAATTCTTTCGAGTACTCGCGTCGTGCGAGATTATGAGAATGAGGGATGTTCAATAAGGAGGTAAAATCAAGCAAGAAATCATTTTATCAGTCTTTCCCTGTTTCAAGTTTAAAAGTAAAGTGTTTTTGCGAAACTAATTGCAAAATCATGGTAACTATAGATCGAACATTGACTCTTAAGAAGTAAAAGATAATAATCGTAGATACTTGGATACAATCAATCCAGTCCATAATTGCGTTAAGACTCTCAGCGTTATCCAATCTACTCTCGCTCGAGAGTGAGCCAGAAATTAGAGAGAGCCACTCGACGTGGTAAGGTATACATCGGCCGTCGAACCTGATAATCCTCCCTTTTCGGTTCTCAACGAACCCTATTCCATCGGAGACAATTCGCGTACGATATATATATATATATATATATATATATATATATATATATTGAAAAAAATGTGCTTAGGAGAAACTAAATTGATGTTACTTGCAGAAACTTTACCTGCAGGTAAAATTCTTTTATCTGATAATGACTTTTTTCCTTTTTTATAGATACAAATATATATATATATATATATATATATATATATATATATATATAAGCCTTCGCGATAAGCCTATCTTTGAAGTTAATTTTTTGTGAAGCTTTTTTTTGTCTGTTCAGACATGAAGAGGGATACAGGGACCAGGTTGCATCATATTTATCAATTATCTTTGTATTTTGTATATAAACACACGTTGTTATTGGTCTCGTCTCTCCTGAACTCTGGTTTGGGGAGTGTGTGACTAAGACTCGTTTCTGTATTTGTTTTTCATTTCCTAAAAGCGAATAGTCGTTCTTTTTTAATTATTTATTATAATATATGTAGACAGTAAATTAATAATTATATGACGGGCGTACGAAGTCTCCTTGTCGCTTACCATGCTTGGTTAGAGTAACGACTTGCAGTATGTGTTGTTATCAATGACTGATAAAAGAGAATAAAGAATAGGGTTTATATCTTTTGCTCATATATATATATATATATATATTTATTGTTGGTCCTACGCTTGTCTAGTTTTGTCTGTTTATCTGAAAGTTGTGTAAAATCTTTTATTTTCTTTGAATTAAAATATAAAAGACAATTATTCAGAATTTTAATTAATTATTTGCCATTTGTTCAGTTGTGCGCATAATTTTAAATACGTAGTTTTAGCCTAAAACTACGTATTTAAAACTTTTAGGATGGTTTATTCGTAATCCTAAATGAAGGGAGAGTAATCTACGTATATAGAGTTCTTGATGGTTCCTAAATACTAACTAAATTCATGAAAAACGGTTTGATATTTATTTACAAATTCTACTGTATACACTCCAGTTGTGTATTACAATGTGCGTTTCGCTTCTGCCAGAGGTAAGAGGTCTTTTTTCCCACGCATATTGATTCCCTCCGCGTGAAATTGTTAGACGAAAGAACCCTTATAATATTTTCAATATCACAATAATAATAATAATAATAATATCACAATAGTTTCTTTGAATTATTTAATTGTGAAGTTTAACGTCGTATGACGGAGAGACCTACAGCTTTACGCGGGGTCCGAACCATGGGTCGCTACATAATATGGAAGCGGAGGACGGTTTTTCATCCAACAACTTTCCAGTCCCAGTGTCGCTTAACTTTGCTAATCGACGGGAAGTGACGTTACAACATGTCCTGGAATCCTTAGACGAGCTCTTGTTTTCTTTTTTTTTTTCCCAAAGTTAAAAAACGCAAATGTTATATTTAAGTTTTATTTCAAACTTCTTTCTCACGACCATTTTTTTTCATTTTCAACTGATCAAAAACATCCTTTGATCAATGCATTACACCTGACTGCTCGGAATTTCTATGAAGAAGCAAATTAAAGCCTTATTTTCCTCGCAACTCAAACGATTAACTTCAGTATTAAAGATAATTATATACTAAAACGCGTAATTAGTGTTAGCTTTAGTATATAATTTTCTTATAGTTCACTTAACACGTAAGAAATTACCATTTGAAAAGAATAAAATGCTAAATTAAGGAGCACACATATTTGAAAATCATTTTCCTAGGCCTATTCAACTGATTTGACATTAGATATTGGGCTACAGGTAAACATTTTCAGTTCTAGTTTGTCGAGCTGCAGGCCCACTGTACAGGTTATAGCGACTATTGCTTAATTAACTGGATTTTAAAACTGGTACTTCACAGCGGTCTTCTTTTCTCTTGGCCTTTCGCTAGCAACACGTTATTGATAATTTTGTATTAATTATGCCGTGATGGGAAGTGACTTGTTCATTTATTAATTAAATTTTTTAAGTATTTCTCGTGTGTGAAATATCAAGCAATGTTTCATGAAGTCTTATATATATATATATATATATATATATATATATATATATATATATATATATATATTTCTTGCCTCATTTCCTCAAATAGTTTCGGCAGGGGAATGGGTTCGTCTACTTTAATTTATGAATTAAATTTGAAAGAGCTATATATATATATATATATATATATATATATATATATATATATATATAATTCAGCTGTTTTATCTTGAATTTTTAAGTTTGGTTAATTCTAATTGGAAGCACAAAAATAGCTTCGTAAATGATAATTGGATTGGTGTGATTGCAGTATCACAAATTGATGCGAACATTACATGCAGACTAATTATTGTAGTTGAATATTGAAATCTGGTTTACAGAACTTCGTAATGTTTAGTGGAAAAAAAAAAGAATGAATTTAAATGGACCCAATGAGCCTAAGGGCTCTAATGAAGTATAATGGAAAGAAAGTTGCCGGTTGGTTGCCATGATATCAGGTGGCCAACTCTGTTGGGTTGGCAATCCTGTTTCGCCTCGGGGTCTCCATGACCTTGGCATTGAATCTACTAGACTGCCACGATGTGCGATGATTTTGCGACCGACTCTCTCTCTCTCTCTCTCTCTCTCTCTCTCTCTCTCTCTCTCTCTCTCTCTCTCTCTCTCTCTCGGCTCCTTTCATAAACGTACGTATACGAATCCGTGATTCTTCGCATAAAAAAATATAAATGTTTTTGTTATGTTATTCGTACGGTTATTATTATTAAAGGTATATAAACAAAGAGTAAGGGATTATGGAGAGACGCTAAAGCGTTTTCTGTTGGTCAGCTGACTGACTGACTGACTGGCTGGCTTATAATTCGTGTTCGCTCTTCTTCGCCTTGTGCTTGCTCTTTTCCTTATTTTGTTTGCATTTTGCTCTTTCCTCCTCGTTTTGATTTTCTAAATATAAGAGAGTTAAGCTTATTGTTCCCCATCACCTATTGATTATTATTTACGCGCAATTTTTACTTTTGATTGCTTCTCGTTTTTATCTCGTTTCAGACATTTATATTCGTCGCGCGTGTAGCAGTTGAAGTTATACATTGATAAGAAAAAATATAGCAATTGGAAAATAATTATTAACTGCACATTTATTCGAAGCCGATTTGGGGATTAAAACAATAAGTGGACGTCACTCTTTTTTTTTTCGTGGATTTTTATTAGTTATTTATGAAGCGAATTCCGTTTTTAGGTTTTGTAGTTTTCTTTCAAGAAGTGTCGCTTCTCCGCATTTCTTCGACATTGGATTCTCCTACCCGTTGGGCTTAGGTCACTGGGCGAAAGAAAAAGCTCGTAAACAGTTAGATGACCAAATTCATTAGTAATTTAGATAATAATAATAATAATAATAATTAAGTTAAAATATTCTAAAATACGATTTCTTGTTTAATTAAAAAATTAAAATATTTTTATATTGAACGCTTAAATTTTAGGTACTTCGAATGTAAGATTTTTAACCCATTTGGAGTGACTAAAATTGTATCAGTGCTCTTCGTAGTTTCGGCTTAAAATGGAGGTGAAGGGAGGGATTTCCTTTAATAACGAGCGTTTGTGTAAATAAATATTTCTCATGGAGAAATTAGTTAAACGTTTAGTAATTATTTTCGACCCCGTATGTTGCGGAGAGATTTCGCTGCCATTCCATTTATTTTCCTTTCAGAGAGAACTTACGAGCCTATTAACTAATTATTTGTTAGTAGTTTAAATGGATGATTTTTTTTTTAAGAAATAATTTGGGATGTTAGTATGGCTGTGAAATAATTTTGAGCTTGCTTCGGTTCGCCCTTCTCATGGAATGGGCCGAGCAGTCTCTTGTGAAGCGCTGTGTCGTAAACATTGGGGGGAAATGCTTGTGTGTTTTTCGCTTCAAACTCACTTCCCGTCACGAAAAATTTGGCCTAAGACTTCCGTTAATTTTTGCAATTAATAAACTTACGATCCAACATTTAATTGTCATGCCCAAATCCCTAATTTTTTTAAAGTTTTTTCATTACGGGAAGATTTTCGTAATAAAAGGTTTAGTCTGTCTTCGATATATAAATTCTTTTTCGTTCATTTAGGAAAGGTTTTATTTACAACGTCTCTTTAGAAAGTAGTATATTATTATATAGCAATTGTATAATAACAGTGCTTTTGATTTAAGAGCCGTTTTAGTAATTGATAAAATTGGTTAAACGCAGGAGTTACGGTTCACCGTTGGCAAACAAAATTTGAACATTGTATTTATATGGCCAAGACCAAAACTGCACGAATATATATATATATATATATATATATATATATATACATATGAGAATTAAGATTCTCACTATCTCTAGGTTATTTTTTTTATTTCTCAAGAGAGAGAGAGAGAGAGAGAGAGAGAGAGGAAAACCTAATGACTCCATTAAAATCATATTTATTAGAATTATTATTTTTTTAAACCTAACACTGGCAAGACTTCAACAGAGGTAGCAGCAAAAACCTCGTTTAATTAAGAGAGAAACTAGTTATTCATTGTGTGCAATGAAGCTTTTCTTAATCATGAGAGAAAATTATAAAAAATATCCTCTTGCTGGGACGATGAGACATTCATTTTAGAGGTGGCAACTATACAGTATTATTATTATTATTATTATTATTATTATTATTATAAAGTCTTTCTAGTTATAAATGTAAGCGCGGTAATGAAGAGAATGTTGCGAAATTGGGATCATGGAATGGCATCATGTAATTTTCGTGTGTATCTGTATTGAAGGATAAATTATGTATTCAGTCACATACGAAGGTAATGAATTAGATTAAAAGGACGTCACAGTGCTTATACGATATAATAGTGTTTGATGATACCATTTTCAGTCGAGGAACGTGCTTGGTTGGTATGCTTGGCCTTACAAAGGAAGTTTCGAGTCTATGAATTGACTGCAGTTCGGGTCGACTGCGCAAATTATGCATGAAACAGGATAAGATACTGGCACTTCCCATTGCCATTTCGATGCAATTAAATTATTGATGCGGCCTGTCGCGTAAATGTACCATTATAGTTAAAATCTTAATAGGTAAATAAGTAATATTACTCGTAAAGCTTACACGCTTGACACAGTCGATAATATAGATTTTTTCCTGTTTTGTTTTTGTACACAATTAGAGGGAGGAAGACCAGGGGTTATGAAGGTTTGGTCCCCGAAGATTCTAAGCAATTAAATGATAATAAACTCATTATACCACTCCAGTTATCAGCTTAATCATGATGCTTCAGCGTACATTATAATTCAGCATAATGTAACTATAATATAACTATCTTTTCTTAAATCTTAGGAAATACTAGTGAAGAAATAGTAAGGTTAATTAATGTTTATGATAGTAACAGAAACGATGAACTAGTTTTCAAAGATATGAAACTGACACTAAACTTCTCGGAAAAGGAACGCAGGACGTACTCCCCGAACTGTCTATTGTTCCTTGTCGGGAACCGAAGTAATAATGATTAAAATTGAAGATAAGAAAAAAGGAAGACAGGATAGGAAATCCCATTCTGGCTCAAGGGCTTAAGGAAGGATAAGCTTTCTATTTATGAGTTGGATCTTTGTTATTATTTAATAATATTGTTAAACTTTGGTTATTGTTAGGGTTGTTTTAGGAAAAGAGAATTGAGTCGGAAGGTACGGTATATAAATAAGGTGTATTCCAGACTCGTCTGAACTTCGTATCGTATATTAATTTCTTTTAACCTCATTTTTAGTTGCGATTTATGAAAAATTCATTTGTAAAGTTCTTAAAAGTATCTTTAGATCGTAAATAAAGATGATCTACAAGAGAAAGCCTTAAAATTTTTCGTTTCTACCTCGTACTGACGAGCCACGAGAAGATGGCCGCTAATAGCGAAGATAATTTACCGATGGACACATCATACTCGGAAAATGATACATATTTTGCCAGTATGGATCAGTTATACCAACAGGTAATTATTAAACGTATAGTTTCGATCCAGTTAGGACGTGGCTCTTAAAAGATTTAAAAGTTTGCGAACAATTTCAAGAAGCTAATCGTATCATGGTACGATTAAAGTGTTTTAAGCGATTATTCCCCAAAGACCTCTTACGTAGTTATAAACAATTACGTCATTGTGAAGGACGTCTCTTTCTCTCGCGTTTCAATCGTCTCTAATTGTTTTTGTTAATTGACGATAGAGAGAGAGAGAAACTTAAATGTACATTCAATGAGTCGTATACTTGAGACTTAATTAACTAAATAGAAGCACTTCTCAAATGTAACCTTGAATACTTACGGAAAAGGTTTAATTAATAAAATCGAACATAACAAATTTTGTTGATATCTAAACAGATTATCGTGTATTTATTTTGAACTTGAAAACTAATTAGGATCTATATAGCCAAGAAGAGTTTCTTCTTTCAGAAGGTGTCAACGAGAATTCTGTTCTACTCAATAACCTTTCAGTTTGCTGGTTATTACGGCCTATTTATGTTATGTAATACATATACTACATATAACAGACGGTTTTATTTCGTGCGTGGAAAAAAACAGGACCTTTTTAAGAACCCAGCCAACCCGGGATTTTTTAAAACCCCGTTTTTAAAAATGTATCGTTGTATGAAACAGAAAGAGAAAATTTTTTAAAACTTGTAAACTTTGTAGGAAGAATGGCTGCGACTGGTAAATAGATATACGTGCCAAGTTCAAAAGTTAAATTATTATTTAGTTTAACTTAAGTACCTAACCTAAATCATGACCCCATGGGGTCTAATAAGTACAGGTAAAATACATAATCCCTCAATAACTCTTCACTTAAGTATCATCAGGTAATAAATACGATAGTTATGCATAAAGCTGCATATTTTTAAAAAGCCAAAACTCCCATTTTTAACATATATATATATATATATATATATATATATATATATATATATATATGGATTTCGAGGAAAGGCTTAGTATTTTTTATATTTTAATAACCCTTTCTGTGTGAGGTACAGTATCCATTTTTAATGTGAATAAAGTATACACTTAAGGAAATTTTTTAATTGTCATCCAGGGAGATTTGGTTTCGACTGACCTTGGTCCCCATACTTCCCCGACGTTAATTATTTTTTGTGGAGTTATTTAAAGGACAAAGTCTACAGGAATAATCAAAGGACAGTTGATTATCGACAAAATAAAATTACAGATGTAACAAATGGAATTGTAGATTTTAGTACGAATTGTTCAGTTTTTTTTATTTGTTTAAATTCCAAATACAATATACTTTATTCCCATAAAAAATTGTTACTGTAACTCACGTACACAAATAGTTATTAAAAAATAAAAATAGTCAGTCCTTTCTCGAATGCCCCTATTGTCTGGGGAACGAATGAACAACTTACTAAATGAGAGTTTATTACGAAGTTTTAAACTCTTCAGAATGATAATAGTGGATACAAAACAGGTTTAATCTTTTATTTTATGTGTATGAACTTTGAGGTACTTGTTCACACACACAACAGTAAAATATAATTCTCTTTATAACATAGGCAGTCGTAAGTTTGTTTGTCAGATAATAATGATAATAATAATGAATCATTACTTTTAATTCGTCGGAACATTGTGGAAATTGTAATTCTGAATTACTCTGTTTATTTAATGGTATTTAAAAATATGACAATTAATGAGGTAGTTTAATTAATATCTCTCAATATTAGAAGGTGCCAAACTTAAAAGAAGATATTTAGTAGGTAACATTGTTTCTTCTTCAGCAGGGTTTGACACTCCGTCATTCGCCACGTTTGAGTTTTATGACGTGATCCACCTGTGTGAAGTTATATACACGTACGCGGGTTGAAATATCAAAGAAAATAAAAAGGAGAAATGAGAAAGATTAAATAAGATAAAATATAACGTATTTATTTTTATTAGACGCGATAAGATATTGTGATTTATATCACGTCCTCATCCTGTTAACATCGTATACTCGCGTGCCCCATCTTTCGCGTTCCATTGTAACATTTTTGAGGTAGGCCCAATTTATTCGTCAATGATTATTTTTGTTGTATTTGTATATGAAGTTTGATGCTCGTAAGACGATCAAACTATCCATTATCCCATCTTCAGTCTTGAGCGTTCAGTTCCTCTCGTGTGAAGTTCGTCCTCGAGCGCGGGTAGATTATTATTGGTATCGCAGCCCTGACGATGTTGCTTTTAGTGAGCAGAATTTTCTTGTAGCCTCTTCATTTTGTTTCCACGCCGTTCCACTTGTAGTTTCGAGATGAATCCTGCAGTCCGCATTTGAATTTATCAACGATGAAGTCATTTTCGCACATACGTAATGGAAGTTTGGCGCCGAGTTATTTATGAACGAGACAATCTCAATATTTTTATTTACGTACTGTACGAAGGCCGAGGACATCATTTGAAAGGTAGTCCCCGGGAACCATGTCACGACCGAAGACCATTTTACCGAAGACGTTCAATGGAGAAGCCTTTTTGTCGAGTCTTTGGGCTCCTCAGACAGTTTGGCACGTGAGTCACACGGAGGGCAAAACTCTCATTATCTCATATTCTGATTGGGCGTTTGCCGCTAGAGTAAACAAAAGTAAGGTCGAAATTTGGTTGCGGTACAGACTTCGGCGAGTTCTCGATATGAGATTGATAATATCTGCGATGATGAAGGACTGATCAGTGATTAGCAAAAATTTATATTTAAATCATCGGTAGAAAGATGCTTCGATCTCGTACGCAGGAAACATCGAAAGGATGTTAAATGAATAAGTAATTAACTGATCCTCCAGCTCTTTGTTTTTTTTTTAAAGATTAAGAAATGGCCTAAGAAACCATTTTATTTTTACATTAACCCCTCAAATAAGCAATGTTTAAATCCAATGAAAAGGCACGCGCAGGGGCGGGAAGAATAAAGTACGAAACGAAGGAACAAGGAAGTGAGAGTAGGAAGCCAGATGAGAGTTATCCGATAACGACCAAAACGCCACATATATATATATATATATAAGGAGAGAGAGAGAGAGAGAGAGGTGGTTAATTGGTGGTACGGTACTAAAAGACGAATGAAGCTTTTATGTACAAATTAGCATAAACAGTAGTTTTATGCAGCTGAAATTGGGGATCGACCCGTATGGACAAACACTATCCCACGGGGGGAGGGAATGTAAAGTGCTCATGAAGTTGGTCTTGCGCGAGGTGTTTGACATTCCTTGGAGGGGACCAGTCGCTGGTGCTTATGTGTATAAAGTTGTTTTGGTAAGACAAAGGAATAAATCCCAGAATAGAACAAACGTAGCGGGACCCGATTGGAAGTCACTAAAAACCGAATGCAACTCAGACGAATCGGTACGAATATTTAATTTGAGTTTTCTTTATCTTTTAGTTACGCGTTCCTAAAGCCGATTCTCGGCTGATCCCTCACTGATTTCCTCTCACCTGTTCTTAATTATTTTTATCAGGTGTGTATGATGAGTGGCGGGCCTGGCGCCGAATCCTCCAGAGAAGAAGGCGCCATCAAGCAAGAGGAGGACCGATTTTGCGCCCTCCCTGACACTCGCGACCTCCCCACCACGAGGGGGGCGAGCGGAGGGCAGCCTTCCTCCTGCGCCTCTCCTTCCACCACGGTCCTCTACTCTCCTTCCACCACGGCTCTCACATCAGAGGTTTGTAATTCTTTGTTGCACGCTAGAAAAGGAAAGTGATCTAGATCATCAATTGGTTGCACATTGCACTTGGGCCACTTTGCATTTCCTGTCCTCATTCACTCCGCATGTGATAGTTTAAAGGGATGCAACCAACCATTCTTCAACATTATTGCAGTCGCCACTAACGTATATATATATGAGAGAGGTATGCTAATTTGTGTGAAAACGTGTATGTACGTATGTAACGGTGTGAATACGGTTTTTAGAAGAATATATATACGAAAAACTATACGAATGTACGCAAATGAAGATGTAAGAATAAAAAATGGATTTTTTCTGATTCATTTGGCAACATTTCGAAAGTGTCAAAGCATGTGATTCAACAGAGGAAAGTAGTGATTTTATATTATTTAAATATAGCCTAAGCTGATTTTAAAATAAATATTTTCTCAATTGTTCGGTTTGAGATATTAATTTTCTCTCGAAATATTTGAGTACATATTGCGTGCCAAATGGTCGTGTATGTGTGTATGATTGTAATGCCTGTTGCATTTGTATGGTAGCCACGTTGGCACCGTGCCGCTCATAGGTGGCTTTTTTTGGCAGTTTAAGAGTGGCAAAATCTCTTCTGCTACGAAACAATTATTAGTTCCGATTGACGATCGTGCTTAGTCGCTGGCTCAGTGAAACTCGGTGCATCGCTCATACATTGTGTAATATGCACTGCTAAATCTACTACACAAGAGGAATATTAAATTCTGTAGAATGTCATGCATCACCTTCGATCCGAGTAATAGAATGAGGTTGTGGAAGAAATGATTAATTCGTTGACGAGAAACTGAAAAATTATTATTATTATTATTATTATGACATCCACTTTGTTATAAAATTATAGGCTATTCTATAACTCTCTCCTGAATTATGAATGTGGGGCCTATGAATTCTTAAATTAAGTGAGATCTCATTAGATATTTATTAAGGACCGTAATGAACCTTTTTAATGGTGATCGATTTAATTTCTCAGCTGAGAAACTTTTAAGACAGTTTCGTCATAGTACTCAAACCTTCTCGTATTAAAGAACGAATCGTGGAGTGGAGTTTATTATAATCTGGCCTATTTTATAGTCCTTTACTGATCAGTAATGGTGTAATAGTTTTATTTTTTAGCCTTTTCGGAAGTTATTTACTTCTGAAAGTTTAAAAAATATTTTTTTTGAATGTTGATCATATTTTTTCTAAATAAAAATCAAATTTGACGGGCGTTGTTTATTGTAAATACACGATAATAAATGGTACCCGGTTTAAAATCTCAGTGTGATCGTTGAAACGGACTGACTATGAATGCAGACTGAAGAACTCGTAGCATAGACCCTCCTCGAGTGTAGAATTATCCTCCTCCAGAAGGAAGGATGAAGAGGGAGTTGGAGGAGCTGGACTGGAGTCCTGAGGTCTCCTGCACAGTCAATCCCGATGAGTTTCTTTGCGATTTCTCAGTCGTTTCCTCCTCTCAGAGTTTGGTAGGTGTGTGTGTGTGTGTGAGGTGTTTACGGAATCAGTTCGCCTCCTCTTAGGTCGATGGTAGCGTGAATAGTTTAGTATCCGACTCGAAAGGAGTCCATTTCGACCAAGGTGAAGAAAACGCGATATCAAATATGATGTTATTCCGAAGGCTGGATGATGCGTACATCGTTTCACTTAACTGTTAAAAGCGAGTCTCAAACGAAAAATTATAACTGTAGGTCAAAACATATCGTCTTAAGAATTTCGGATGACAACTTCCTCATTTCTATAATTAGCAATGCGTTCCTTTTCGTACGAAGAGTGAGCTAAATTAGAACTTCGGTTTCCCATCTTTGTTACAGTTGGGGACGTACTGAAATACTTTTACGAGAATATTTACAGTTGTCCTTTTAAAAAAGTTATTTTAAAAATAAAATGCCGCACTTTCATCCACATGTTGAGCCAAATCATGAAACAATGTGGTATATGTCGTACATTCAGACAGATTCGTGTTCTAAGAACTGTTACTAAGCGGTAAAGAAATTAAAGTCGGGCTATTATTATTTGCTCAACTTGTAATGAAATACGGAAACCAGTTTCCCTAGAGTTTATCACGCGTAGGCTAACTATATCGAGTCGTTTTTCGTGGGTTTTGTTATTACGAAGCTACTAATAACGCACTAGGAAGTATACAAGATCTTCTTTCCCCAGAGAACATTTAAGCATCGTACATTCGTACATAGTATGATCAATCCACAAAACCTTCGACGGCATAAAGGTTCAAACCAAATATATAATCAGTTCAGACGTGATAATCGTAAATATAAGTTACATTTACGACGTTACGACATTATCTTGTCGATAGTTGAAGTAGCGATTAATGTACAACATGTATTAATGAAATTGGTTTGAATTATCAAACCGTCAAGTGCTTTGCGCGGAATGATCGTGCTTTCTAAGTGTACAGTATATGGATGTCCGTTGATTTAGACGTACTGGGAAGCAAACAGCAGATATTCTTCCATTAACATTTACTACGTTGAACATAGCAGTTAGCCTCAGAATTTTATTGTATTTCATAAATTGAGCAAGGAAAATTAGGGAACCGAATGAGTATTTGGAAGTATTGCATGTACCTAACAGAGACAGTTCCGCAAAACACTATTTTGCTGTAAAATATCTGTGTGGAGCTTATTTAAAAGCAGTTGAATAATAGGGTTTAATAATAATAATAATGTTTGGAATTGCTTAACCACCTTCGTAACGGTAGAAGTCACGTAACAGGGGGGGGAATCTACAGTTTTACGTGCGACCTCGAACCACGGGGCGCTACATCATCTAAACACGGAAGGCGACCACCCATTCAACTATTGAACAATTCAGCGTCACTTAATTTCGGACGCACATTCATTGTTTTTATCCTGAGAAAAACAGGGTGTTCCAGATCTCTTATCATTTCATCGTGGAAATTTCTGTAATACTCTACAATATTATACAAGAAAATTTAATCTGAAAATTAAATTTATTACATTATCTCTCGTGATTTCTTCCATCAAGTTTCATTAGTTTAGGTGCCTAGAACAAATTAACAAAAACCACTGGTTTTTATTTTAAAAAAAAGTTATTTAATCTTTCAAATAACATGTTGCAAAATTTATTAGAATTGCTTCCAAAATTTATTTGATCTTTAAGCGCTTCCTTCATCATTTTCACACCAAGTTTGGATGAAGAACTGAAAGTTAAAAAGTTAAAAAATAAAATTAATTGAGAAAATCGATCATTCAACTATAAATGGAGTCGGCGAAAGATATTTATGATTTGAAGATAGGATACGAAGCGAAGATTAGAAAGCTTAAAAATGTTTACCTTAGAGACCAGGAGGAGGTTGCGCGGTTAGCTTATTCAAGTTTGCGAGATGCTCAACGAAATAGACAGGGTAGAGTACTTGAAATTATTCTCATTCATTACCAATCCGACAAGAAATAATGGTTCTAAATTGGAATTAACAACATTTAGTACCTCCATCTGCGGTAATTTCTTCTCATATAAAATAGTTAATATCTGGAACCAATTTTCCTCGGAAATTGTTTCAGGCCAAAGTGTAAATACAGTATGTTTAGAAATAGGCTGGACAAAGTCCTGAATACACTCAGGGTTTAAGACTGTTCCCACATATAATTTAAGAATCGCTTAAATAAGTACAGTATTTTGAAAATAGCATTACAACTCAACCCTGCGGGAGTTTGTTTAAATATTTCCTCCTACACTTAGTTCTCACCCCACTTTAGAGAGACGTCTCTGGTTGCATTGTGCCCCACGTAGCATGATCAACCATCGAGCAACTGTTTTTGATCACTTGCCTCATAAACACCCGTAAGTGGGAGACTTGAATTCGCCGTAGACCAACGGGGTGATCACCCACGAAAAAATTTAAATCTCCCTAAGGGACAAGTACACGGGGGTAGATACAGGGACCTTCCACTGAAAAGAGATTTTCTCTACTCTCGTGGTGGCACAACACCGCGAAGTATGAACGACTTAACGTATCACTTACGGCATAAGCATCTTTCACGGCGGGAGACCCAAGTTGAAACTCGGCGACATTCAAAGAGTTGGCAGACATATACACATGACAGACACGCAATTACAGAAAACATGCTCACACATTTGCATGCCTTTTTAATAGGTCTAAGAATAGAGTGGAAAAGTATTTTGTAGAAACACATAGTTTCATAACGAACAAAAAAAAACAACAAAAAAATGCATGGCAATGGATTAGGTGAGGTAGAGTTGCGTTTCTGCCGTCACGATTTCTTTTTCTTTACTTTCTCTTGGGTGGCTGGATGCACATGACGGGTAAGGGCATGGTATGGAAAATCTATTTCTGTTCTCAATTCCTGTTTCAACCCTTTTCCTGGAGAAGCATTCCGTTACTTTGCCGGCGTAATGGCTTTGCGCGTAGTGGGTGCAGACATGGAGAGTTAAACATTTATCGCTCTTAATCCTTTTGGGGCTAGCCTGGAGTGGGGTCATGGGGTCTTTGTTGGATCGATACTTCGGTAAAGAGCTGTAAATATTTTGTATAAAATCAAACCCATATCATACATATATGTTTGAGGTTTTCGTGACGATATCATGTAGCTGATATAAGATTAGCACATATATTATTAGTTACTTTATATGATGGTGCTATATCGTGTACGATTTCTGTGTGTGCATAGCGTAATTGTAGAGCTAGCTTATATATTCTCCTCTTTCCCGTAAAATTTCCTCGGCTACTTTTCTAGGGTCACAGTATTTTCTTCAACCTTTTTTCGTACCCTGGCGGGAAGGGAGCGGAGGGTGGGGAAAGAGTCGTATACTTTTCTATCCACTTTTATACTTCCGCTAGAATAATTAAGAAATTAACTAGTTTAATAACAGGAACCTCCCCTAGTGGAACGAAAGGTCTTTGAGGCTTCCTCTTTTCCTTATATATATATAATATATATATATATATTAGGGTGTGTTTATGGTATATGGTGAAAAATGCGAAATGAAAATGCAAGGGAGCGGAACCCTTTATTTTGTGAGGATACATGAGAAAACAGAACAGGCAAAATTTCTTTGTAATCCAACAACATTTAGAGGTTGCCCACAGCTGATAGGTATTTTCAATTTTAGGGCAATGAAATTTTAATTCTCAGTTTAAATGATAAACTGCATCTCCAATATACATCTCCAATAAGTATTCAGAACAAATATATCGTGTGAGTATATTCACTAAATTCATAATTAACGATTAAAGTACATGACACCTCGAGTGTTGGCGTTCATTTTTTCATCAAAGTGGCTTTGGAGGCTGTCGGCAAGACTTTACGATGTTCTTCGACGATTTGAATCATGAACTGCATCTGCTCTTCGTTCCGAGTCCTTGCAGCCTTCGTGAATTCTTGAATCAATGCTATGCCTCGCTCTGCTGCATCATTCACTACATTTAAGGAATCCACCCTGATCTTTGCTGAACCAAAGCTGGTGTTGTTTTCCCAGTTTGATGGATCCTCTTGCAGGAAATCGACCAGATCTAGAAGGGTGAACAGATTGTACGTATTGGAAGAGCAAAAGTCTGCCAGGGTCTTTCCTCTTGGATCTGGAATCCAGACTCGTGGGGGGAGCTTCTGACCCTTCAACGGAATTCATATCTCTACCATTTTCCGCTTCTCATCATCATCGACTGCAGGATCGAATAGTGCAAGGCCCACGTTTACCTCATTGAGGTACCAGAGATGCCGATTAAAACTCTTGTACCCAGCGGCGTTGGTATTTTGCAACTTTTGAAGGAGGGCTAAGTCGCTTCGTGGAGCGCTTGCTGCTTCTCTTGCTGAAAACCACGGAAGGACGTAATCTTGAGCAACGAAGAGACAGAAGTCCCGCAACCCAGAAATAAGGCGGTCACTGCTACTTGCTCCACGAGATGTTGAAGGACATTGGTTCATGTGCATCGTGAACTGGTATCTGAACATCCAAATCTTGAAAGAGTAAATTCCACGCGCCATCCACCGTGCTCGGTGCAAAGCCCCTGGAGCCATGAACACAGGACTCCGACTTCCGTGAGGTACTCCTCCCGAGAAAATGACTACAAGTTCAAGAAGCTCTTTGTAGTCATCTCTGGGATGCTTCACTTTCAGAAGGTCATTTGCTTCATGAATCATCTTCTCGGCCCAGGGACTGATCACTGCAGCCGTGTCCTCTTCGTCCGCGGCAGTGGAGTATTCATTCAATTTCAGTTGCGGCCAAACATTACGGAAGCTCTGGAAAATCGTAATCTCAGGTCCTTTGGAAAGGTCTCCAACAAGGAAAGAAAATACTGCTTCAAGCAGCAGTTCCAGCACGTGATGTCGACACGCAAAGTAAATCATTTCACGCCCGAGAGCCTGCTCTACTCGCACACACACTCCTCCATGGATGCCGGTGTTGGTGGCTGTCGTGTCAAAGCAAAGAGCTTTGATCTTCTGGCCAAGATCCCAGTTTTCGATGGTTTCGATGATGACGATTGCTGTCCTTTCTGCCTTGGAGTCTGGGAGTTTGGGGATGGCTAGAATCTTGCTCATCCCATCCCCGGTAACTAAGATGGCTAAACGGTCGATTTTGTCTCGTCCCATTAAGTCTGCCATAAGTTTTCCATCCCAGTGAAGAACAAGAGGGCATTCAGGCTTGTAGGAAGCTCTCACCTCTGCTTCGTGGGCTGATCTGTACCTGGATCTGCTGGCCCGAATAGCACTTGGACTGAGGCACATCTCACTTATGTCCTTACCCATTTGCATGCCAAAGGGGATGAGAACACGAGCAGCTGCCCTGTCGCTCATCCGCGTGCGGTCCAATGCCGCAGCGACCTCCGAACTGATTGCCGTCGTCCCACGGCGATGTTTTGGAGCCGACGATGTAACTGGCTTTCTTTCGGGACTTGTTTCCTCACTTGATGACGCTGACGATGAGGTTTCCATACAACGGTAGCAGAGATTTCTTCCATTTCCTACACATGCCTGTCTTTCCGCTTCAATTCCTGAGCAGTTCTTTCTTGGGCCCTTGCGACTTTTTTGGCAATCTTCTTGTCGACATTTCCAATCCTTCCTCTCCGACCCTCCTCCCTTTGAGCAAGCAGGAAGTCCTTGTCCTCCTGAATTTTGATAAGATTTAGGGCATTTTGGTGACCAATGTCGAAAAGGTTGTTCAAGCTTGACCTGAACGCAGCCTGGTTGTCCAAATTGGTCTTCGTTTTCCGCGAAATTCTCTTCCTCAAACCCTGCCATTCGTCATGCAATTTCCGGACGTGCTTCTTGACGTCGTGCGGATGTTTCGTCGGTAAACCTTCTGTCACCCAGATTTCAATGATGGCTTGTGATGTCGAGGACACACTCTCAGCTAAGGATTTCTTCTCTTCATTGTGGAGATGGAAAAGGTACTTCAATACATCACCTCTTGAAGGTAATTGCTGACCGGCAATAGTAGGACTTGATGACCCCACAAGCCAGATTGATTTCTTCGATCTTGTACATGCCGCCATCGTTCACCAGTTATCTGTGAATAAGACAAAACAGTGAAATTGGTAAGTTAATTTAACCCATTCATGAATAAAGTACCTCAGGAAAATGTGTAGAAATAAGCCACCCTCTTTGTAACCGTAATCTGTGTTCAAACAATGATTGGCTGATAACCCATGAACACAATATGTATTAAAATTATAATAATTTTGCGAAATCATGCATACATAACCATTTACAGTATATCCATTATCCAATCCATATATAAATTTAAAATAATCTACGGTACACTACACTATTTCACTCAGACGATGCGAAAAAAGATGATTGCAATACGCTGAAGCAGAGAGCGTCCAAAATTTTATACGCATAAAAATTAAACCTTATAACTATTTTTGGAAACAAAAATATTGCCGGTAAAATAAGTCATTATACTTACAAACAATTCATAATACCATCCATTACAGTGCTAAGTAAAAAAAAACGTTTGAAATATATGAATTATTTAAATAACACTTACCGTTATGAGAACTGTGATGCTTCTTGGCCATTTCGTAAATGCATGAAAAGACGTGAGTAATTAAGAGAAAACGATTTAGAATTAAAGAAAATTCATTTGTTGGTATACTGAAGTAAAGAAATATGGATTATCAGAACGCAATTGAAAACAATTTCTAATTTTGGGGACGCTGTGTATCAATGGGTTAATAAACACTAGAAGTGACTTAAAAAGGGCGCATAAATAAATGAGCATATGGGTAAAACTTGGGGTCTTTGGCAACCTCTAAATATTTGATGATTTTCCAAAAAATCATGTGCTTTATTTGCTCCCGGAACCTCATCATTTGCGGGGTTCCGTGACCCGAAATTCACACTTTCAGTTTTTAAAAACACCCTAATATATATATATTAAGTGTGTGCGATTCGGATATTTTTATTTCGATTCGATTCGGCCACTTGTTTTCGATTCTCGATTCGACTGCGACTGTGCACTGCACTCGCCTATACTTTACAATTTACATGCACCAGCACCAACAGAACAACATACTGAAAAGCGTAATAAACAACTGAACCCAAAGAACCGGTCCAAACTTGTCACACCGCAAGTTAGGCTTGTGCGATTAATCGAAAATGTCGATTCGGATCGAATCAGTAAAAGAATCGAAACCCGACCCGACTTAGAGCTAAAAAATTTCGATTCTTCGATTCGCTAACTGTAACCTGTCGAGACGATAAACTGGCACTACCCCAAAACCATGTAATGTCGAAACCGTGGAATAACAATTGAAAAAAAACGTTATAAAATAGTTGGATATTTGAGAGATTACGCTTTTATAAAGATCTGAGCGCACTCAATGCGCATGATCAGCTTTTGATTTTGTGATATCACAGAATCACATGCGCGCGCGGTTATATATATGGTTGAATATTAAATTTGTTTTTGAAGAGCACATGAACTTCAAAGTACCAGAGGGAATTCTCAATTAATTTTGGGAAACTGTATGCAGTGAATTCATGTCTCAAAGTTTTTACGAGTTTGGATAACAGTCACCTTATTAAAATAATTTTTTAAATTTCAAAAAACACACACACACACACACACACACAGAAAGCCTTTAAGTATGCATGGTATGCCTAATCTCATAGTATGCAATATATTCCAGTTTAAAAGCTTTAAAACATTCCGCCTGACTATTCACTCTTTCACGAAATTTTCTTTCACTTCACGTGGCTAAACGAATAGCTTAGTATAGAATTGGCACGTCGCCGGTTTTATGTAATACAAACATTTGCATAATTAGTTTTCTCACACCCTTTCTATGATACAAATCAAAAAAAATCCATGAACCTAAAGCTTTTTAAAAAAAAAATTCTAATCCATCGACAGTTTAACATTTAAAAGCGCGTAACTTCCTCAAAGCGAATTAACTTTACAAACTCTTGGGAACGACTTTGAAGCGAGGCTCAGAATTCTTAATTGCGTTCTTATCCCAGAGGCTTACATCTGGCCGGCTTCTGTCAAATTCGCAAATTGTATCGTTTAAGCAAACCTTGGATGGACATTTATGTACAAATAGGTCTAAATTCTGCGTGTGGAATTGTAGCCTGAATATTTTCAGCAATAACAATCGAACCTTGCCCGTAATTTCGGGTTTAATAATAATTCAATTGTAAGTCTTATTTGCCTAAATTGCTTGGTTGTAATTTTTGGTAACAGTCGAACACGTTTATAGTTCAGGAATTCAGTTTGCTTTGCTCCAAATATAAGGTGTTTGAGACTTTGTACTCAAATTACGGTGTTTAGAAACTATCGTTAATGTGGAGAAGGAGAATTATATAGAGTAGGTACCCGTTCATCGTGCGCGTCAGCGGTAGTTTGGGACCAGGATCCATTATCCAAATAGTCGTCCATATTATCAGTTTATGAAATTTTTAAATAATTTGAAGTAGACAATATACGTAGCCAATAAGCTTAGCTGAAACCTTTTCGACCAACGAATGCTTAATATCCATTTTTATATGTTAAAAAAAATGTGAAGTTAAATCATTTCATGCTTTTGTTTACAGTATTTCCATTTCACTAGTCCAGTTTATTCGTACACGAAAAATTAACCTCAGTGACATCTTTGCATTTACTGAAATTAAATTTTAAATCTTAAAAATGCAATTTTATGCAAAGGAGTCTGGATGGTAACAAGACGGGGCCCAAAATCTGGACACACCCAGTATAGTCTGTCTCCCGAATTCTGAAATAGGATGTTGGTATTAATTGTGAAAGCTATGTGTTCACTATGATAATATCTTCTCCAACATTTATATCCACACGGAGAAAGCGCGTCCATAATTTTGCGTAACAAGAATAGCATAATAACATACTTAGTTTTCCGCTTTCATATATGTAAACTTTTTCCTGTTCCAGCTCGAATACGGAGACTGCGTGGACGACCTCGCTTCATCCCCTCGGCAGGTAAAACGATACAGAGAGCTCCCTTCGTCGCCTTCGTCTCCGGAGAGGCAGTTCTGCTCATCGACCACATCCACAGACCCCCTTCTTCCTTCGCCTGAGGTATAAACTTTCTGACCTATTCCACTATATCTTTAACTCATTCTTACGCGTTTTGATATATTCTAACTCATTTTAATACATTCTAATCCATTCATCACGCTCTTACTCCTTCTAAAACACGTCTACTCATTCTGTCAAATTCAATGAAAGTCACTTCTCACATGAAGAGGGTATGTTAACTGCACTGAAACATGCTATTTTCATTTATGAAATGAGCATCCCTGTTGGATTTCTTCTGTGCGGAGTTCAGAACCGAAATTATTTGACGGTACGCCACAATATACTCATAACATGAGTTAGATATTTGCGGGACGACTTATCGTACATTCTTCCGTGAATGAATAATAATATTCTACACGGGCGAGCTGAACTCTGCTAAGATCGCCTGATAATTGCTCTCGACATTTTTAATCTCCGCTTCTACTTTCAAATTTCTGGAAATACAGTTTGGGAACTATTTATCCCTTCGTCGCAAACAATCGGATCAGGAAATTTTGTAATATGACAATCTCAGACTACTTAATTTTTCTGAAAATATGGTACAAATCCGTATACTGTGGGCCTGATAATAACAATAATAATAATAATAATAATAATTAGGTTAATTATCAGTCTCTCTGAAATTAACAATAATATTAATATAAAGGTTGCATTTAACTATTGTATTAAAAACGTGAAATTCATAGAATATTTCGAGTTTTCTCCTTTGCCAATCGCACTGTCTTTTTCTTACTCGTTTCAACCTTTTTTTATTAACAAATACTGAGTTACTCGACCTAGTCTGACCCG
This sequence comes from Bathynomus jamesi, assembly GCA_023014485.1. NCBI lineage: Eukaryota > Metazoa > Arthropoda > Malacostraca > Isopoda > Cirolanidae > Bathynomus > Bathynomus jamesi. Next base: position 472,035 of record JAJOZX010000138.1, on the reverse strand, counting down.
ACCCATTGAGTATGAACGGCTAAACGTCCGCTTAAAAAGAACCGTATCATACTCAGCTGGGTTAACTTCGATTTCTTCTCGGCAGAAGGACCCGTTCGGGGCCCCTTTGTTAAAAAATTTTATTGCTAATAAATGTCTTTGCTTAATTTACTTCAATAATGATGGTATAAACACTAATTAAAGTTTTAGGAAACGCCCCATTCTCTTTCGTGGTCTTCATTATATGCGCGGGTTTTTCTTACAGCCAATTTAGTAGCTTTTAAATGAAATTATATTTTAAGTTTAGTAAGGGAAAAAATACATTCTTGAGAAATGCGTCACTCAGTACCACTTGTCATCTTCCTAAAAAGATTAATTGAACATTGAAACTATTCACATTCAAAAATAAAAGAGTAGCACTATTTAATGTGAGCTTTTGATATTTAAGTTATCCTCCTTCCCCCCCCCCCCAACAATGTTTTAATGCCATTTACTTTTTTGCTTTGGGTTAGTTCCTACTCGCGTATTCATTTCATATTCTATTTTGAAATGGTAATTGAAAAAGTTTAAAAGTTATAGAAGGCTAATTTTGAATAAGTTTTCTATTGCCAACTAGACGTTGCTAGGTATATTTCATTTTGTACGGAGTCTCTGTCACGCATTTTCTGGCGAATTGCCCGAATGTCAGTGAAAAAAAAGATGGTCTTTGATTGATGTTGAAAGTCGCGTGATGTTCACTAAATATTTGCCTTTATTTATTATTAGGAATCGTTAAATTCCACGTTTTGAAATTATATAATCATCAGTTTCCGACTCACTCGTTTTATCCACGAGCTCAATCTCTTCCCCTCCTGCGATACAAGAGGGGAAGGATTGAGCTAGGGACCCATACTTTCCTCTTTTTCCCCACGAAGGGCGATGATGGCCTCGGACGTGGGCGCCGCGACTGCCCGGGTTGCCCACGTAACTACAGGCAGGCATCATCTGCCTTCTCACCCCACTCCAGTAGGAAACGAGATTTTATTAATGTCTGTATGTATGTATGTATCAGTGTTTTGCCCAGGATTTGATAAGGGCAAGTTGCGCAAGACAAAAAAGGGCAACTATGCGTGAAAACGCCAATTTTCAGGACACATTTTGGCCTCAAACAGGGCACAATTTTTAAAAGGGCGAAAAAAGGGCAAGGCGTCGCGCCGGGCTGAAATGGCCTACGTAAAACACTGTGTATATAACTTATGTGAAAAAGGATTTAATGACACCTCCTCCTAACACACACACACACACACACACACACAATAGTAACATGAAGCTCCAACCTCTTCTTTTACTTTAATAATTTCTCTGTGAGACTTTAGTTACTACACGAAACCGCTTGAATTGGTCGCTTCATTTGGTTTGTAATGTTTGTATAATGTATATATGTGTCAGTATTCAACGCAACGAATCATTTTACAGTTTTTACTCGTGTATTTATTAAAAACCACTAATAATCTTATAATAATACAATTATAATTAAGAAATAAGTCTTAAATAATGTAAAATTTGGAATATTTTTTCGCAAAGTCTTATTTTCCGAGTTTTTATTTCAATTTTAGTCACTTCGATTACTGTGATGAAGTTTCAGGAACTTTAAAAGATCTTTTTTCAGGGCTTGAAGGAGGAGGACGCTCCTAAGCGCCTCTGCCTCGTCTGTGGAGACATCGCCTCAGGGTTCCATTACGGCGTAGCTTCCTGCGAAGCCTGCAAAGCATTCTTCAAAAGAACCATACAGGTATGCCTCTACTAATGCTCGAAGAATTTCGTTCGAATTGATTTGTTAAATAAAGTCGAGCTTGGTCATAAAGCGGTTAGGTTACTACCCTTGTCCTCTCTGCGCTTTCCTTTACTCTAATTTTTTAAGTACTTTTAGCAGTAACTTTAGTTTCGTACATTCATTTCGCGAAATTTGAATAGAATTTAAATGCAAAAGATTACTGGATGGAATAATAAAGCCCACAAAAGACACACCAACTATTAGTACTTATTCCTTTGTCATTTAATTTGTTATACGCTGTACCAGAACTTCAGGATGCATTTCCAGCAGAAATACAATAGCTCCTTATTTCTTCATATTAACTACGAGCAACGAAAACTCTCAAAATTAATGATTTGCCTGAACATTTTGGGAAAGTCATTTAAAGATATTTAGTTTTGTTTTTAGGGCGCCTGGCAGCTCAGTAGTTACGGTGGCGGTCTCTGAGCGGTAAGACTCTGATTCGCTACCGCCTGCTGGCTCCTGGGTTGGGTTGAGTTGGCCAACTGTTAATGCTCGATCTAAAGGTGACCCTTGAGGCATGCTCACTTCCTACATCGTGAGGAAATGAGCTCCCTTACTCCCGCACTTTGGTTATGTTTTATGAAGTAATCTTAAAAAACTGAAACTTTATATCGTATATACTAGGCCGGGTCGAAAAGGGGTCAAGATCAGGATTTTGCTTAGTTACATATTGTGAGGTTGATCATTTTGTAATAGTAGTATCCACACCAAAAATCAAGGCTGTGGGACCTTCGCTACCCCCCTCTACCGATGCTCACTTTTTTCCATATGAATTTGTATGGGAAATAGGCCACAAATCGAAAATCGTAAAAATTGACCCTAAATATTAATTTTTTGGCTTTCGGATGGCCAAAATCGGGTTCCCCGGCACGAATTACATCAGAATAGACCATTCACCAACTTTTTTTGAGATCGGGGGGTAGGGGGTAGGGTCTTAAATCCGGTGCTGACTCATAGCACCGGATATAAGACCTAATATTACATTATTTTTGTTTTTTTTCTTTCCAGATTCCTATTTAGGTAGCTAGAATGTTAAAAGTTTGTATTAAAATACGTTATTTAATTTTAAAATATCAGTAATAAATAAAATATAGTTAAAATCTAATTAAATTAAATTATGGCTACAAGAAAAAGAAGCCACAATGCAGCCTTCGGATATCCAGCAAAATTTTCATCTGCCATGACGCCATCAAAAGCTGATGATGTAAGGCACTTCCATTTTATTGTTAGAGAGGAAGAATCTAAAGCACAGGGTAAAATAAGTAAAAATGATTGCTATAACGTAGTTGTTCAAGATATAAAAGAAATTTGGCAAAAATTTTCTTTCCCAACAATTGATACAAAGGGAATTTATGTTAGAGTTACTAGACTTATAAAAGATGCTGATAAGTTAACTAAATGCCCTATGATAAAAAGAAATGAAAAATATTATGAAAAATTAAAGAAATATGACGAGATGTTTGACATATCTCCATGCCACTGTTATGATAAAGGCATAAGGGATAGAAAACTTTGTAGGTGTGATTATAAAATACCTATTACAGAATGGGAAGCTTTTATTGGTAAAAAAAAAAAGAAAAAACCAGTTAGGAAAAATTGATAAAAAACTACTTCAAGTAATTTGAGAAAGTTTGGCAAAATCCAAAAAGCACAGGAAAGGGAAAAGAAATCAAAAGAAAAATTAAGAGAAGCAAGGGAATTTGTATCATCAGAAGTGATAAATGATGATAATGAAAATGAAGATGTTGATTTTCAAGACAGAGAGGACTTACATTATGAAGACTTAGAATTAATTAATGAGCAATTGCTTCAGATTAGAAGTAAACCTCGAGAAATACTAGATTTTCCATGTCACAGCCAAAGCATTGAACGGGGTGTGAACTTAGTAACTAAATCTAGCCAGGAAACAATTGGTTATATTAATCGGCATAAATTTATTTTAAATACTTTAGAGTCTAGAAAAGAACTGCCTACTTTTGAATGGAAAGGTCAATAGAAGGAATAAAAAAAACATTAGTTTTAGGTCAAAAATTTTATTGAATTTGTCTCTTAATTTCTAAATTTCTACCAATAATAGCTAAAAATTTATGCATTAAATTATTTTTCATGCATTTTTGTATTTTTAAAATTTTTTTTTCATTAAAAAATAAATATAAGTGTTTTATAAGCGAACTTTTGTAATAATAAAAAAATTTCGAAGTAAATCGCAAATTATCTCGAATCTTACGAATTTTCTGAAAAAACTGAAACCGGTAGGGGGGGGTACGGGTTCTCAGAATTCAAAAATATTTTACCAGGGTGTTACTATGATTGATTGAACCACCTCACACTATGTACCTAAGAAATAAAAAATTTCGACCCGGCCTAGTATATACATATTTGGAAGGCCAGTTATAAAACTTAAGAAATGAAGGCATTAAGCAGATTTTAATAAGACAAATTTCGCATTATTACAGTTTAATGGTTCAATTACGTAGATATAGAAACGTAATTTATGACGTACGGCCTCACCCCGTATCTTCCCTGATTGTGTTTCTCCGCAGGGCAACATCGAATATAATTGCCCTGCGACCAATGACTGTGAAATAAACAAAAGGAGAAGAAAAGCTTGTCAGGCATGTCGGTTTCACAAGTGTCTGAGGGTGGGAATGCTGAAGGAAGGAGTCAGGTACGAAATGGAATACTACTAGTCTCGTTTAGTGCAATTTCAATGAATCTTTGTATGTTGGACGAGTTCCTGGGTAAAAAGAAGTTGTTAATCCGTTTCTATTTTGGTGTTTCAGATTAGATCGCGTGAGAGGCGGTCGCCAGAAGTACCGACGAACGTCCGACTCTCCTTTTGCTCTCAGTCAAATGCCCATCAAGAAGACTTCTTTAGACGGTACGCGATCGGGACATCTCCTTCAGTCTTTTTCATCGAAAGTCCTCTCTTCTAGCTTTTTCTAATTGTTAAGTTAGCTTTTTTCTAATTTCAAGTGTCAAACAATTTACGTCATGATGTAGACTAATGTTATTCCACTGCCAGTTATTATTATGGTGAGCCACATAAAGAAGATCACAACTTGGCCCATCAAAAACTTGATTTGAGACAATTATATATTGTTTTGACCTTCAGTTTTTTGGCTGTAGTTCATTAATTAATGTTTCAAGTTTGTTGATTTTAACATATTTTGAAAACAATGAAGAATGAGCAAAAAGAAAAAATAATAATAAATTGCTCTGTCAATCTTCTTGATCATATTTTTTAGGTCAATGTCCATATGTTTGTAATATTGAAATAGACTAGAGTTCAGAATTCAGGGGAGGTAAGAGGTTTAACTTAGATTGATTTGACCGGAATTATGCAACAAATGAAACTGACGTGACATTTAAAAATTAAACGTTTACCTCTGTTTCCTGAACTTTAGATATAAAGCTGTTGAGCGACCTACAAAATTGTGAACCGGACCTCCTCCTGACACAACCAGTAGATAGGCATTGTGAGCCGGAGTTCGTCACCTTAGCAACCCTCGCCGATTTGTACGACCGGGAACTCGTTAACACCATAGGATGGGCTAAACTCATTCCCGGTAAGGGGGTCATGTCCAGTTATCCTCTTTGCCTTCTTCCTAAAATTTTTAACGTGTATGTTTCCGGACATAATTTATCCTAGATGCCAGATCAGATCATACATTTCATTTAATTTTTGTAGTCTGTTTATGTTAATAAATAAATTAATTAATTAATTAATTAATTAATTATTTTTTTTGTATTACTACTACTGCTACTACTACAGTACCTACTACTATCCCTTCCTAAATCCCCGTTTTAAGTTGGTTTTCATTTTTAGGTTTCACGGCGCTCGCCCTTAACGACCAAATGCGCCTCCTGCAGAGTACCTGGGGAGAGATTCTGACGCTGAGTCTGGCCTTCCGGTCCATTCCTTCTTCAGGAAGGCTTCTCAGGTACGCCCTCAATTTCTCTCTTGACGAAGCCAGCGCCAGGGAGTGCAGTGCATCTGATCTCTTTACGCAGGTGGGTATATAAAACGTACACTATAAGAAAGGGTAAATTGTTATAAGGAACAGTTCCTGAAGAGAGGAGATACTCCCAAGAAAAGTTGGCACTTCTTTTTAGGAAAGTTCTTAATTTTGGGGGTTTCAACGTGGTTTCCACACATTTTTTAAGACCTTTCATAATTATATTCTGATTTATGGCAGACGATATTTTTCCGGTCTTAGGAGACGTCTCGCCGTAAAAGGGTTTATAGAAGGTCTGTTAACATATTTATTCATGATCTTATATTTCTGACTTGGATAAGGTTTCTTTCTCGCTTGAAAATCTAGATCTTGTTTAGATCACTTATTGGAGCAGTTACTTTGATGGGGTTTCATTTTAGGACAGTGGTTCTCAATCTAGGAGTTGCTTAACAATTTTCTGGGGTCGCTGGGACATAAAGTACTAAAAGTTTTATTTTCCTTTAAAAATATTATTATTTATATAAAAATATAAATACTAACTCAAAATACTTTGGGGGAAATTCGCTTGTATAAAATGGCCAAAGATAAATAAGCGAAGTCTTCACACTGAAAGCCTATCTTTAACATAACTTACTTGCTGTTTCATCGATTAATTCCAATGTTTATGTAAGCTTTTTAGGTGTTTTCTATTCGTCCATTTTTTTTTTTAATTAGAAAGTGAGTGTTAAAAATATAATTTTTTTAATTTTATACATTGAAAGTATTTTCCTTTGATTTAGCCAACTTTTGTTAGATTTTTGATTTGCGGTCGTTGGAAGGATCGGGAAAATTTGTTATGAGGTTGAAAACTGCTGTTCCTCATACAAAAAAATTCTATTCTTGTACGCTGTTTCGATAGCGAGAGACGCTTCTTAAAAGGGGTTGGCCCGAAGGATTTTTTACCTTCAACAGAATTTGCAACCAGTTTTGGATAATAAAAAGGTTTGGAGGATTAGAAGCGGTAAATTTAAACAGAATTGTGTAGAACAGTTTTCGTCATTGTATCTCTTGATTTGTTTATATTTTATAACTTAAAGATATTGGGTGTTGTTGAACGCCTAGAGCAGTGTTCTATACTGAAGGAAGAATACCTACTCCTCAAAGCTCTTGTCCTCACCAACTCTGATGTGAGAGTTCAAGACACCCAAGCTCTCTTCCGGTTGAGGGAAAACATTTTGCAGGCGATCCACGACGCAGTTCCTTCTTTAAGGTCAGGAACTCTTGAAATCTTTTGAATAACACTCACTGCTAATCGAGACTGGACATAGGAGCAATCCCTCTGCAGTGATTTCTTACTGACAGAAAGCGGGATCTCAGCATCCATTAAATGCGTTCAGTTTTTGTTGTTTCTCATTTAACTTTTTATTATGGTATTATTATTATTATTATTATTATGCCCCCGCCATATAAATTGAGGGCGGGTGCAATACTTTATCCGTATACTGGACTACTCACTGTCTTCGTCACTCACTCGTGCCTCTTAAGTTGCTAGTGTTAGATGTCAATTACTGCATTCGAGTGCATGAACGTAATTCCATCGGTTTGTTTGTAGGACGCGCGACGCCACTGCTCACATGCAATCTCTGCTCCTCTGCCTGCCTTCCTTACGGGCGGCCGACACCTGCTTGAGGAGGTTTTGGGTCTCCGTTCGACAAGAAGGAAATATCGCTCTCAAAAAGCTTTTTTTGGAGATGCTCGACACCCACATACGGTGAAGATTTTGTTGCCGTTTTTAAGAGGTTCAGAACTGCTTTGGACATCGTGTCTTCCGTTCCTAAGATGAAGAAGAAGAACTCAACGCCGCAAACTGAATGAGCCTCTTGCAAATATATTTAATATTTATGAAAACAATATTTAAATAAAAATGGGAATATTATATCGTGTAGATGTTTCGTAACACGAGTGTCTATGAAACAAACTAATGACGTTGTCTACAATTCCCAAATTAGTGTCTGTGATGTATTTCGGTTTTCTGAACTTGGTGGATAAATATTGTGTTACAAAAGTGATATTTGTCGTACATCGGTCAATATCTTGGCTGGAACCACGTAGTTGAAACTCTTCTTAACTGATATATAAAAAAAGCTTTCTAACGAAAAGCTGCAAATTATTTAACAAAGACTAATAAAAGACCGAGGTTAAACGCTGAAGAAAACCTGATGGTTGATTATGTACAAAGCACCAAAAAAGGTATTTTCTGTAACTAGGTGTAACTATTGTTTATTTATATAATTGCTTTATATACTGTAGAAATTAGATGAATCAAAAATGAGGTGGTTTGCAATCATTGATTTTATAAACATAGCAATTATATTTTGAATATGAAATGTATTTTTACTGTAGCACTTAACGGTCATTAGTTCGGAACTTGAGAAGTGTCCTCCATAAGACCATCTTATGGACCAATTTGTTAAGTTACTGAAACGAGTGAAGCTAAAAATGAAGAATAGTTGCGCGCTTTTTTCTCTCTCTCTTCGTGCTTTCGTCGCTAGATTAGACAAGGTTAAATTTAAAAAGAAAAATTCTCAGAATTTAATTAATTAACGAGTTTAAATGGCTTTTAACGAGGCTAATTTAATAAAACTTAAGTTAACTTTTAAGAAGAATTTCGTCTCGGAAGTTTCTTAGTAGAAAAAAATATTTTTTTCAAGATATTACAATTTTTTTGGGTAAAAAAATGAAATAAATTTTTTTTAATTTTAGGAAAAAAATTATTTTTCTTTTTCTTTTCGCTAAAAATAATCAAAAGTTTAACGAAAACCAGTCAAATTCGCTTCATATACCTTCTTTCATGTTATGATGTTAATAATAGTAATAATCCTAATTTCAAGTCAGCCTCCAGTTTTATGTAATGTTTTAAGGTCTTTCTCAAACTTCTTACGGTTTTATTTTGAAAGAAATACCTTTAGAAGCCTGGAAAAGACCTTAAAATATTATATAATAATAATTATTTGTTAATACGTATTAATAACTATGAGTCAAGAACATATGGCGTACCATGACACTTTAAGAACAGTATAATATAATAATAATAATAATATTACCCACCATAAAGTCTCATATATGGGCATTATTTCGTTATTTGTTGCCATGGAAACAACTTAATGGGGATTGAAACCCTCATGAAACATTAGAGTACTGTATCAGCATTCAATACCAAGAAGGGTTGGTGCGGCAAATGGATATTAAAAGAAATCTTTACAACATTAGTATTTATTACTCAGATATTGGGACCCGCAATAAAAAATAAAGCATTTTTTCATTTTAACGTTATTTTTTTAAGTAGTTTCAAGACATTGTCTGTTCACAGAAATCAAAAAAGAAAAACTTGTAAGTCATATTGACTCAGAAAATGCCTACTTATATATATATATAAATTTTCAGCCTAGTTTTAAACGCATCCCGATTTTTCTGAAAATGGAAATAGCCATTTTTTTTTACATTATTATTATTATTAATGGAAAGAACTGTGAAATCGAACTAAACCTGTTGCATTTAAAACTAAAAAGTAAAATGGAATTTATATTTTAGTTCCGTAAAACAGCACGACCCGAAAAACGATAAATTTCACTCTTTCGAATTTGTTTTCGGAAGACAAAAGTGAAAAAACGACTCCGCTTAACTTGGTAACTCAACATATTAAGAAAATTTATATTATATTAACCTCTAAAATTTAAAGGCTGAATGAAAAAAGAAAAACATCCGAGTTGGTTCATTCCTCAGCCGGACCTAAATATCGTACCGGAAACCATTACTTCCATTTCCGGTCTATTTTATTCCAGATTTTGAATATATATATTTTTATAGCGTAAAAAAACTGTCAGGGATGTGTTTCATGAAGTTAATTCTCTGTCTGGGAATACAAAAGGTTTAAACTGAGCTTCCAATCAGTTATTACGTTTTCATATTGATTTTAGAGGACAGACAGATTTAGGGTATCTTCGTAGCCTGGCATCCGCATCGTGTAGCCTGGTATCTAGATATCTGGTGTCTTTTATCTTGATATCCGGTCTTTTACCGGATATTTAAATTAGATATTTCACTAAATATGAGAAAGAAGAAAATTATATTCGTATTTTCCTTCATAATATTTTATGAACGAATAATTCGAAAAGAAAAAATAAAGATAAAATTATCCCGCAAAGACGGAAATATCCCACCTGCGATTCCACTACAAAATAATGATAACTTTTTCTCAGTTTTTAATTTTAAATTTTTACTTTTTAACTTATTGGTCGAGTTAATAATGTTAATTGAAATACCAACTGTTAAGTTTAATATAAAATTTTATTAGCTTTTATTTAAATGCCAATATCATATTTGGGCCTTTTACTTTGTTCGGTTTAGTGTAATTTAAAAATACATTAAAATGTTGAATTTCCAATGTTATTATATATATATATATATATTGAGATTTTATAAAAATTATAAATGCTAACTTCCGGTTATCTGCCTAAATTTATGTTATTAGACCAAAAAAAATGACGAATAATATAAATTGTTCCAACGCAGGTATTCACTGCCATTTAACTTATTTCTATTATTTTTTAAAAACTGCCAAAAATAATTTATAGAGAAAATTTACTGCCATTGTCAAATTATATTAAAAATGGTGAACAGATTTCAGCCAACCTGCCGCTTATCACTGGTCGAGAGTAAAAGACCCAAATAAAGTCTTTTAAAAAGGAGATATATTGTACCTTTCATTCTTCTAATATTGAATTATTTTTTGTTAATCTTTCTAAATAAAAGGCGTTGTTATCAATACACGAATTGCATTTAATCAATGTTGTTGAAATATCATATGATGTGAAGCCATTAAATATTTACCACTTGATATTTTATTAATAAGCTGAAAAATTATTTATAACGTTGTTGTTAATATTATATATTTTAATACAAAATATGTATATTGTACAGTTAGATACAAAGTACCTGGCCTCTTCTTGTAAGTAGCATGAAGGAATCAAGAATATGAAAGCTTCACAAGACGGATGTTCAACCTTATGCAGCTTCATTTTATTAAAAACTTAATTCCAAAATGGGGGGCGGGGGTTTATTACTATTCTTGGTTTCTTTGTGATTTTATTTCTTCTCACTTTTAGAATTATGTTAATACTACGATGTTCTTACAATATAAACATAAGCAGTCTTAACCAATATTTAACTCGATATATATATATATATATATATATTATATATATATATATATATATATAAAATGTGAATTTATTTTTGTTTTACTGAATGCGAATACTCTGTAATCCGTGAGATTTAAATCGCTTTTGGAAACCCCGCGATTCCTTTTGGAGTTAAGACGGTTAGTCTTTGAGACTTGGAAGATATCTCTAGAGTACCGAAACGTTATTACTGATAATGTTCCCTTATCCATGCAAAAGGAATCGCGTTAGTTTTCCTCGTAGATGCATGAAATGAATAAAGCTACGTTGGGACAAATGTCCTTACACGATTAGCAACGAGGGAGAGTAGAAGAGAAGGGCGAATAGTTAGTTATCTTTGATCAGTATCGTGCAGGCAGTGCTAAGCGTGTGTTCTCAACTGCTAAAATATTTTCAGTTCAGAAAAAGTGATAATAAGTTTAAGAGTTGTTTTTGTTCATAAGGAAACTGACGACGCAGCTACGTGATAAAGCGATCAGTGGATTCATTCAAGAGTTTAAACTAATATATTTGTGAAACTGTTATGCATTGTTCGTTTTCCATGGTATGTCCTCAGTGATCGTGGACAGCGGTAGGACGCACCTTCTTCCGGGGAATTAAAGGTTTACAGGGAAGGCGTTTAGACTGACTCTCTTCTCTTTTCAACTAAGGTTTAACTAGTAACTAGAGGGTCTTCAGGGGTGCATAAAGTTAGTATTTATTTCCTCACTTTTGGTCCTTTAAGTAGCCTTGAACAGAGCGCTTGGAGGGGCATTTTAACTTTATTTTTGTACACTTAAGTGAATTGAAAGTAATTTCAGTATAAAAAAATATTAGTTTCTTTACTGTTTTAATTGTACGTTGCAATGAATAACTTAAATGTTTTATTGAGTAAACGTTAAATATTATATATTTTTATCTTAAATATTTAATAATATCAGGTTTAGCTTTTATACTGTTGCAAAATATTTAAATTGTTGTTCATAGCAGAAAGTAAAAACTCAATAAATTTAAAATAATTGAGACTTTGGCTGTTTTTCTCACTAACAATTCTACAAATGTCAACACCCACTAAATGTGTAGAATATGTACTGTGTTCCAGTATTTTGTATTTGCGAGTCAAAGGAATTAATTTCCTAAGGCTTGAGGAAACTTTCCGCCTCTCCTTTATAACACTTGAAGCTTTAAAAGGAAATCAAATGCGAGATTAACTCTCATTCTATTAACGGCAAGCTTTTCTCCTCTGTTAGGACCTCCAATCAGTTGCGTGCTTTAAGAATTTGAAGTGTAAAAATTCTTTGGGCCCAACGAAAGCGAGTGAGAATAAATTTCAAATGTATTATATACGGTAAGTGTCGGCGGGCGTTACGGAGAGGTAATAATTCTTGCGTGGGTTTATCACAAACCCATCGACACCCATTTATACGCTTTTCCGTGACTGCATAACGTACACAATGCGTTCAACTGCAAGTAATTCTCATAATTGAATTCCATATTGCCCTTCTGATTTCTCTTAGCGATGTAATTGCGAGGGGAGAAGCCACGGTAATAAATGGATTTATTAGAAAAAAAGCTTTCGCCCTATTCTAAGTTCTTGGATTGATATTAAGTTTCGGGGACACCAGATTTTGGTGATGCACCAATTCATACTTAGGGCCATTCAGGGTGACTCCTACACCCGGGTTAGGTTACACTTAGTTAGGTGGTCGTTCTAAGTTGGCTAATTATTTCCTACGTCACCAACTTTCGGCCTATCAGGGGTCCGGAAAACTGGTGCCCTCGAAACTTAAGTTATCGGTCTTGGAGTAAACCAAAACCTTGTGCTTTTTATAAATTCACTTATTCCCTTAATTCATGTTTTTATAATGGAGAATATTCACTTAACGATATAACTACAACTTCAAATGAAGGCTTGACTGCATTAATGTTGGTTGGTTGGTTCCGTTTTACATCCTCTGTCCTCCAGAAGGCGGCGATAATTTAGTGATAGCTATTTTTGTGACGTAATGAGGCACATTTTAGTGGTCTTCAAATTGGAATAAAAAATGGTCACTTTAAATTAAATTTCGCTTTTGATCAGAATTCGAATGTGTCCCTCCTTAAGAAAGCTGCAGTATGACTCTGTGTGTGTGTGTGTGTGGTAATTTTAAGACTGCCAACGTACTACACTTTATGTAATTTTGAAATGACGTACTAGAATAAGTATAATGTAAGGTGTGAGAAAGAAATGAATGCAAATAGTTTAAAAGCTTAATGTTATTTTACCCTCGGAAAGTATAAGTAGTTTCCTATATTGAAAAGAGACCAAAAACCTTATTAATGCAGTTTTTCAAAATAGAGCAAAATTAAACAAAAACTTTATAAATTGATGAATGAGAGATATTTATATCATTTGTATTTCGCTTGCATTAAAATTATTATGTAACATATAAATTTCTGTTATTGCTTCTTTTGGTGAAAGTCGACCGTTCAAGAAGTATATGCCTGTGTTACATACCCGTGTTCTATTTTGATTTCCTTGAAAGAGCCACTGTGCCTTTCCTGCACCAAAAGACAAGTGAATTAAGGAGAAATGCTAATAAAAATGCCAATTTGAAAAACAGTAGTTGTTTTGCAGTGACAACGAGAATAAGAAACTAAAATATTTCAACCTATTATTATTATTAATATATATAAGATCAGATTTAAATTAAAAACGAAATTCTATTAAGTTTTCTTTCATTTACTCGTAGTCTACCTAACATAACTGCTTTAACTTGAAGCGCTTTAATGTACCTCGTGAAGTGATTTGTAGCAAGATGAATTTCGTGCCTTGATCAATTTGATTGGTTGATTTACATTTATCTTGCATGGCATTCCTTAAAAATATGACTCAAATCAAAAGAAATACCTTTTTCAACAGAAATTTAGAGTAAATTCGGTAAACATTTGCAGTAAAACATTTACCACATGTTTTTTGACCATCCCGATAAATTGCTCCCAATAATTTTATGTACACTAGGCCTAGATAGACATTAAGTTTAAAAAAATATTTTAATGGTTATAATTATGTCAATATAGTGAAATAGAAATATGATGTGTTACGAAATCTTAAAATTTAGGGCTCTTAATTTCAGGCTAAAAATATTTAGATATTTTTAGATCGTCTTTTGCCTCCATATCTGCTTCATCTTAAGCGTATCTTTCACCAACTAATTGTATTTTCTCAGATACTGTCATAGGTCCTTTTAGTCTGCATACACTTTGTTTTACTGAAACGAAAAAAAACGATGATTTTGCTTTATACAAACTATAATATGAATAGAAAACTGACAAATGTGCATCATCATTGTTTTGAGTTTATATATGTATGTAATCCGCTTATCCTCAAACACCGCAAACATAATCCCCGTTACAACGATGATTAAATACAATAAATATAATATTTCCTAATATTATAATACGTGATGAATTAAATAATAATTGTATTTCCCTCCAATATTACGATATGGATTACATTTCGAAATTGTGATATATTTAATACTTTTTTTAACTTAGTTATGCTGTATGTAGCTCTATAAAAACCTGCTAAATTCTGGACCTACCATATTTCTTGACGATTTGTCTGTAGGACACAACTAAGTGGACATATATATATTAAACGCTTTAGACAAAACCTTTCAGAAGTGAGAGAATTGGAAAGCTGCTGCTTCAGAGTTCGTAACTGATAAAAAAGGTCAATAGTTGTTCCGCGCAATAACAGTTTTAACGTAGTATATATAAAATTTAGGTAAACATTTGTAGGCTTAATAGTGAATAAGATTTGGTATACTTAGAAAAATTTCTTCGTTCATTAAATTTTTAAATAATTTTGTTTCAAAATGTTTGGCAACGTAAAGGAAAACAAAATACAAATCATTAAATTGATTAACAATCTTCCTGCAAAGTAAATTTGTCTTATTTTAATATTTTTTTTTTGCGTGGTCTGACTACAAGTGCCGGTAAACTCTGGTTCTGTTCAAAATTAATTAACGAATTTGTTATAATAATATTCATTGATTGAATTATTTTAGCTCAATATAAACTAAACTTGACAGTAAAACATCATTCATTAGCTAGGTACATTAAATAAAGATTTACATTTGTTTCTGTAAGAATTTTAACCATGCAAGTACACTCTGATGTGTTCATATGTGTAAACGTTCCATTATTCATCTGTTAACTTTCTTCATTCAAACAGTGTATGAACAGTGTTGTTGATGCCAAAATTTATATACAGTATATGACCATCTTTCATGTGTGTGTTTTTAATTATTTTAAAGGGGTGACAAATTTTAATACTTAACGATGACAGTTTAATGTTTGTAAACTTCGTTTTACACTTTAGAAAAATCAAAATTGCTTCTTTGATATTGGAGATGTTCACTCTGATGATGTGAATGAAATTTCCAAGATATTTCATTTGTACTCTGCATTACATTGTTATATAAAAATGGTAAATGTATACACTATTTTGTTGTACAATTATAACAATTATATAATTATTTTATTAAGACATGTTATGTCGTGTTGAATAACACCAGTAATAATAATAATATTGGTTTAAAAAAAATCCACTTTGAAATAAAATATGATGGAGCTAGTTTTTATAACCCTAATTCTAAAGTCTGTCTTTTTCTTTATTTTACAGAGTTAATTTTCTGTCTTTCATTAACTTTTAACGCTAAATTCCGGAGAAGATTGATAGCAAAGCCTACCTAAATCTAGTCGGGCCACGCTTGTACAAAATTTCATACTCTTTTGTGAAATAGAGGAAAACCAATCAGTCCATAAATTTACAAAAATTCCACAACTATCAAAATTTTGAGCTTCGCATTCAAAGCCAGTGGTTAGAAAATTGCGAAGATGCCCTAAAAATCCAAGTGGCTCGTGAATTTGAAGTAAGTGTTAAATCTCGCTGGTTTGAAATTTTTTTTAAAATAACATGAAATTAATTATTTACACGTTATTACGCGACCGTGATCCGACTAAATATAGGTAGGCTTTGTTGACAGTACTTGCTCTTGTGGAAGATTTTACAAAATTTTTTTGATAGAAGCAACTTCACTAAATCCTGTTCATGTTACTCAATTCGGCAAACAGCGGAGCGACATTTTTTGAAAAAAACAAACTCCGCTATCAGCCAATGATTTAGCAAGTTTTCTCTTGTTTGATCGTAGAAAACGTTCTCTCTATATAAACAATAAAACCAATTCGTGGAATATTACTACTATATAGGCGTTTCGAGACTTCACGTTGTTTCCATCATCATTGTTTCTAAAATAAATTAAATTAAAAAAAATTAATTGGTTATTATAACAACTTCAACCTTCATAAGATTTTTCCTTTTATATAAGAAAGCTGACGCGTGTTAGTGTTTTGAGTTATTTCACTACCTTCGTAAGGGAGAGGACCTACAGCTTTTCGTGGCATCCGAACCACCACCACCCTACCAAGGAAGACCCGGAGAAGTGCCTTAATCCTGAAATTTAAAGAACCAGGAGAGAATCGAACAAAGGGCCTTCAGATTAGCAACCTGGCGTCCTACCACTAGACTACCACAACGGGTCATCAGGCTAACAGGCTACTTTTAAGACCAATTTTAGTGGGTGGGTTAAAATAGTTTTTTTGTACTTGTATTTGATCACGCATAACACAAATCAAATCAAATTTATATGTTGATGTGTATATATACTCGTATTTTATTTTAGTAAGTGGGTGAAATCTTTCTGTACGTGGGCAGCTGCCCACCTAATTAACATGTTAGAAGTAGGCCTGGGTCATCCACCTTAAAAGTTTAGTGAATGATGATTCCATCGACATTTGTAAACCAGATAAAGGG
Organism: Bathynomus jamesi; assembly: GCA_023014485.1. NCBI lineage: Eukaryota > Metazoa > Arthropoda > Malacostraca > Isopoda > Cirolanidae > Bathynomus > Bathynomus jamesi. The sequence goes on along the minus strand of JAJOZX010000138.1, from coordinate 455,223 downwards.
AAAGGATTGTACTCCTGAACAAGCAGGATTACTTAGTTACAAACATTTCATCGAATCCATACTATTTTATATTGTTAATTTCATTAATTTTCCTTCCATACTACAGACAGGGTTACAATGACAGGGGTAACCTCTAGCTTCGTGTGAATACATCTAACATAGTAATTAATATTAGAACTTGAAGTTAACAATTACACTGCCTATAATATACAACCAGCCGCACCAAATGTAATGATGGGGTTTACGTTTAACCTTCTCACAACATTTAAGGTCATAATTATGACTGAGGGGATAGACAGTTTTACGTGGAATCCAAACTACGGGTCATTACATAATCTAGACGCAGAGGACGGCCTCCCATCCAACTACTCTCCAGCCTCACTGTTGCTTAACTTCGCTGATAGACAGGGAGCGGTGTTACAACACTAACCACGACCTAACTCTACTAAAGAAATCCAACGTAACTTTACTCATCTAACGAAAGTAGTCGTAGTGTTACGATGTGGCCACGACCTAAACATGAGTCACCCGAAAGATGTACGATTGTTGGAAATTTGACTAAAATAGTTAAGTTTTTGATTATTTTTAATTCAACATTTATTTTAGTATTAGTAATTTTGCTTTATATTTACTGACATAATAATAATAATATTTCTAGGGAGTTTTTCTCGTGACTTTTATTAAAAAAATAATGATCCAGAAATAAATGTTGCCACCCTGAAAGTTAACCGACATTCTTTGACAAACGAAGTTGGAACGCTTCCAAACTCCCAAAACTGTCCCCGCACTTGAATTTTGTATCTAATTAATGACGATGGAGAATTAAATGGGTCTTGTTAAAATTGACGATTGCTGATGAGTGTTGACGATAGTGTGAAATGCCCTTTAACATTACATTTTGAAAAATGAAGCCACTTAGGGGCTATCGAGGTTATCCAAGTCATGAGCTATATTTTTTAATAAAATTTTGGAAAATGTCGGTCTGAAGTCAGCTAATTAACATAACTATTTACAGAACTACCACAGTAACCTACATAACTTAAGCTAAAAATATACACTATTTACACAATTTATAAGCTTTCATTCATGCAAGCGTCCAACCTTTTCTTAAAACTAACCAAGGAGCTATTATTTACCACAGCATATGGAAAGTCATTTCAAAAATGTACTACAAGTTTGGGATTACCTGAAGATCAGGGCCCCCAGCCTTCTTTAGTCAGCCTTATAAAGCTGACTAAAGAAGGCTGGGGTCCCTGATCTTCAGGTGATCCCAAGTTTGTTTTTAAATTTTATTATACCCTCGAGTTTTTTCATCAGACTCTAATAAGAAAAAATTACTCGTATCTAAATTGTCCAAACCTGAAAACATTTTGAACATCTGTATCATATCCCCCCAACACAACGTTTCTCAAAACTAAACATGCCCAGTTCCTTTAATCTTTCCCTGTATTCCATCATCTTAGGTTAGAGTTAAGTTTGGTTGGCCTACCCAAACTTAACTCTAACCTAAGAAGATGGAATACAGGGAAAGATTAAAGGAACTGGGCATGTTTAGTTTTGAGAGACGTTGTGTGTGTGTTGGGGGGGGGGGGAGTAGACATGAGGGGACCAAGCTTGAATGCAGTATTCTAAGTGAGGCCTGACATATAAATTATATAATTTACAGACGACTTCCTTACTCTTGTAACTAACGTTCCTCTTAATAATACCTAGCATTACATTTGCCTTATTTCTGGTCTCTAAGCACTGCTTAGAAAATTTTAGATCACTATAACTATAACACCAAGGTTCCTTTCCTGTCTAACATCCTCCAACCAGTTCCCTTGCATCTCATAACTAAAGTTTTAATTATTTCTACCGAAAATGAATGACTGCATTTTTTAACTTTGAATTCCATCTACCATTTATTAGCCCAGGCAACTAATCTATCAAGATCTTTTTGTAGTTTACTGTAGAAGGATTTTCTATATTTGTAACTGGGAGCAACTACTTTTGTATCATCTGCACATTTAGAAACTTTACTACCCACTCCCGAGTCCCTTCCCAAAATCATTTAGATAAAAAGAGTAATGGACCTAACAGTGATCCATGGGATATCCCATTTTTTACTTTCTGCCACCCAGATTCACGACCCTTTAGAATTACTCTCTGATCTCTGTCTTCTAACTACTTTTCTAACCAATTTATAACTGACTCCGATATCCCATGAGCTTTTAATTTATATAGAAGCCTCCTATGTGGAACCTTCACAAATGCCTTGCAAATAAATAACATCTAAATCATGTCCATTATCTACCTGTTCAGTTACAAACTCTGAAAAGTCTAAAAGAGTAGACAAACAAGACCCTCATCTAAATCTATGTTGGGATTTAAAATTTTCCAAGTGATCCTGAGTATTATTCTTTATAATTCTTTCTAGTATCCTTCCAACCAATGATGATAAACTAACAGGCCTATAATTTCCTACCTCCGTTTTACTACCCTGTTTGTAAATGGGTACTACATTTGCTTTTTTTTTTTCCCCCAATTCATCAGGTACCTCTGCATAATCAATAAACCAAGCAAACAAAATAGTTAGTGCCTCGGATAAGATCTAGTCCTCTTTTTTGAGAATCCTAGCATAAATATTATCAGGATCAGCAGCTTCATTTGGTTTCATTGTATTGATCATTGGCCTAACATCAACCTTCCTTAAGTAATCTTTCCATCAATCTATTTGAATGCAATATGCTTTTCATCTATTTTGAAGTACAGTGGACGTTCTCACTTTAAACCCTTAATTCCAATCGTTCTAATTTCGTATTCAGTTAATTCTTTCCATGTAAATTAATCCAATTCGTAAAAAAACACATTTCATATGTTCTCACTTATACGAGTATATCGTGAGAAACCATCAATTTTTAACAGCCTTTTGTACCGCGAGACTTTTACCGTTGAAGTTTCAAATTTGTCCATCTTCAGGCACTTTTTGAAAACATCTCTACCTTAGGCTCTCCCCTCCTACAGTGTCTATTATCCTTGACCTAGGCCTACTTGACTTAGCCTACTGCGGTCTGATAATACCGTACAGACATTAGCGCTTTACAGCCTAATTTACAAACTTAATCAGTGCGGCGCTTACTGTGTTTGCATTTGTAGAATTTAATACTGTACAGTGTTTTATTGGAAATTTCTTCAATCAGTATATAAAACTCTCTACGTCTACTTGGTGGTTGTGTTATTGTGTGTAAACCTTCACTCAATTACTTCATCTACTTACATTAAGTAACAATTCATTTTGTTGCGAACTGCGGTGCAGGCGAGGGCCACAAAGTTAATCCCTTCCGTTAGGCATATGGGCTACAATCGACGGTTATGCGCCCTGAACTTGTTTTCGCTGGAAACTCGGAGGCTGCGCAACTGATCGAGGTTTTCAAGCTCTTACGCGGGTTCAACGATGTCGATTTTAGAAGCATGTTTAGTTTAAATGATAACCCAACTCGCAACAATGGTTGGAAGTTGGATTTGAAACGGTTTAGGACTAGTGTGTGTGGGACTTACTTTACGTATAAGATCTGCGACACGTGGAACAGGTTGCCTTCAGAAGTTGTGAACAGTTCCTCTGTGGATCATTTCAAGAAAAGGTTAGACCAAATCTTGCACACTATTTGAGCGTGTAGAAAATTTTCCCTGACACTTTTGCCATTGGTACCTCCTCGGTATGGGCCGCAAGGCCTTTTGAGGTACTTCTTTTCCTTGTAACTCCTTGTAACTCGCTCAAATTTTCAATACGCCTAAGTGATCATCACAGAGTTCGACTCCGTTGTCGTTATTATAGAGATACCTTATTATTATTGGGCAGCCTAATATGACTCCTTGTCTATTGCATTTGTCATAATGTTGTCATGCTGACGGTTAATTCATAGTCTATCACTTTTGTAACTTTATCATTTTAAAGCACTTTGTATGAGTACCATATTTTTTATGTCATTGCATTTCTGTTATTCACTGTAATCGTTTATTTACGCTATTTGTTATTTAAAAAAAGCAAGAAGTTTAATCTCATTTATGTTTCACAATTATTTTGGTGACTCCTCATACAAGTAAACAATTCTTTAATTATTATCTAAGTATATTAATTATAGGGCCTAAAGTCAGCAGGCACTATATATATATATATATATATATATATATTATATATATATATATATATATATATATTATGAACGTATTATCATTTTAATAATGCAGTTTTGTACGTATATCAAGGGATTTTTGTTAAAATACTGGTTATGAATATTTGGTGAGAATTTATTAAAATTTAAACGGAAATATGTGTTTAAATATCAGGTCATCCCATAAGTAAAGTTTTTTAGATCGGAATTTGAAGGACAAAAAAAAACTCAACTGAAACTTTTTAATCTAGTATATATTTTCCATCGGAATCAATGACACTCTGCCAACGTCCTACAAGCTTTTCAATGCCATGTTTATAAAATTCAGGCGGTTTTGAGGCAAACAACATACAAAGACTGGTGTGCAGGTCATCTAAAGAAGTATACTGTTTCTCGTCAAGATAGTTTTGCAGACTCCTGAAGAGATGATAATCTGAAGGCGCAAGGTCTGGAGGATGTGGAAGTTTTTCCCACCAAAGCTCCTCAATTTTTGCAGAAGTGATCCGAGCGGTATGAGGACGTGCGTTGTGGTGGTGGAACACGATTCCTTTCCGATTAACCAAAGAAGGTCTCTCTTCTTTTAGTGCAGTGTTCAATCGATCCAGTTGTTGACAGTAGACTTGAGCGGTGATTGTTTGGTTGTGTGGTAAGGTTTCAAAGTGTATTACACCACCTTTATCCCACCAAACACTAAGCAACACCTTCCGAGGGTGAAGATTTGGTTTTGGCTGTGGTGTTGCTGGTTCTCCGGCACAAACCCACTGTCGACGGCGCTTAACATTCTGGTACAGTATCCACTTTTCATCACCAGTCACTAAACAGTGCAAAAACGGATCTTGGAGTTCACGGGAATGAAGAGCTGTGCTAATGTTTACCCGCACCCTCAGATTTTCGACCGACAATTCATGTGGCACCCATTTTCCTAACTTAGGCACTTTCCCGAGTTGTTCCAAATGTCTATGGATGGTGGACGGGGATGAATTGAGTTTCTGGGCCAATTCTTCGACAGTTGTTGAACAGTCTTCTTCAAGTGCGGCTAACAGCAGGTCATCATCAAACTCAGCAGGACGTCCAGAGCGTCTGCATCTGTCAAACAGCAGTCACCATTCCTAAACTTTTGAAACCATCTTGACATTTCCTCACATGCAGAATATCGTTGCGATAAACGTCCTGAATGTTTCGCGTTGCTTCAGTAGCGCTATTCCCTTTTTTGAACTCGTAAAGCATTATATACCTGATATGCTCTTCTGATACCGCCATGTTTATGAGGGGTTCACATAAAGCAAAACACGCGTCTTCACTGGTCAAGGTCTGTAAAGTATGTAGCGAAACACGATAGATCTCCTCTTAGATATAACCTTCGGAAAATTTATGCTTAAACCGAGTAGGACTAGTTTAAACTTAATCTATCGTAAAAAACGACATTACTTATGGGATGACCTGATACATAAAATCAGTTCTGTAACATAGACACTTGGTCACCAGGTGGTGTTGCAAACACAATGAAATTTGTGAGCTTAAAAACGATATCATAGAAATTTATACAAAGGCACAAAGTGGGTGGATCTTATATATATATATATATATATATATATATATATATATATATATATATATATATATATATATATATATATATATAGTGCAGCTTATGAAGTCTGATTTAACTCTTAATTTTCTTGTCTGTATAGCTATGATCATAATTTTCTGAATCACGACACCAAGTCCACGTAGGTCCAAGCCCGTGTGAATTTGCTTCAGTCAATATTCAGTACTAAATATTTGATGATGAGTATGGTTGTATCAGTGGTGTGCAAAAAGTAATCGGGATCACCTGAAGATCCGTCACCCCAGCCTTTTTAGTTAGCTTTATAAGGCTAACTAACGGAAATATCACGACCTAACCTAACCAATCGTGAAGGGCGTACAGTCAGAGCTGGGCAGTATTTAAATACATTTGTGCATTTAGAACTGTATTTATAAATACATTGTTTTTCATGTATTTAAATACAGTATTTAAATACTTTAATAAGTATTTAAATACAATGTATTTAAATACTCAAAATATAAAAATGTAAATACTTTTACTGGTTTAATACACGTTCTGTACTAGCACAGTACGACGCGTCGACAGTGTAGTACAGCATGGTTCATGTTTGAACGTGTCAGTTCAATCATTGTTGTGTGCCATTCTTAGTCGAAAGCGGTTGATTTCTTTATCATGTGCGTGTCATGGCTTCAACAAGCAAATCCGGTGAATCAAACAGTGATATATCTGCAGATAACAATTTAAAATGTATTTACAAATGTATTTAAATACAATTGATGTATTTTGTATTTAGTATCTAAATACATTCGTAAAATGTATTTAGTATTTAGTATTTAAATACATTTCTCCCATGTATTTAGTATTTAGTATTTAAATACATTCAATGTATTTATTGCCCAGCTCTGCGTACAGTTGACCTAACGATTGGTTAGGTTAGGTCGTGATATTTTCGTCAGTTAGCCTAAGAAGGCTGGGGGCCCTGATCTCCAGGTGATCCCGTAATCGATTACAAGTAAACATTACTGATGTCTGAAAAGTAACTAAAAGTATAAAGTAGAAATTACTTCTCTGGATTAATTATAATAATTAATCCAGAGAAGTAATTTCTACTTTATACTTTGCTATTTTTCAGACATCAATAATGTTTACTTGTAATCGATTACTTTTTGCCCACCACTGGTTATACCACCTCAAACAAGGTCTCTCTTATACACACAGTATATATGGGATGAATTTCACAATTAAACACGTGAAATGAATAAATGATGCAAACTCACAGCGAAAAAGAAAAATGATTCCAAGGTCTTTCGTGTATTCAGAAGTACACCTCATCAGGGAATGAAAGGAGAGGGCGAGATGACGAAAATATATACATATGTACAACGGGACAGGAAAATAAAAAGATAAGCACATGACTAACGAGAGTTGATTAAAGGCAAAAGATATTTTAACAGGATATTGTCAATTTTATACATTCCCGCACTGTTATTGAAATTATTTTTAAGATGGATAAATGCACATTCTAGAGTGAATCTAGACTATTCCTTTCAATTATATCTGTGTTTTTAATTAACAAACGCTTCGGAACTATCCCACTTGATACTATGGTTACATCTGTACATATGGTTAAACAATGCACTAGAAGGATCACCTGAAGATCAGGGCACCCAGCAATCAATTACCAAATGATACCTTCGTTAAAACTAACGAAAATATCACGACTTAACCTAACCAATCGTCAAGGGCGTACAGTTGACCTAACCGAGCATTCAATTTAATTTATTATATTTGGGACTGTAAAGCAAAAAACAAGAATAATAGGGGCCCTGATCTTCAGATGATCCCACTAGAATTATTTGCTGTTCTACACGCATATTTATACTGTTTTACCCTATATCTAACGTTTTTCCCGTTTGACCTATATATACTGCGTTACATTGTGTATATCCGATTGAATACACACAGCCAACCGCATTATCCGAGCTATTCTTTATTAGGCGTGATTTAACAGTATTATTATACTTAGTCTTTAAGTTGATACCAATTGCTTTAAGTAAAGTCGGAAGATATTTAAAATTAACATGGTAAGGTAGGCTAAGGATATTTTTACGCTCAAATTCCTTTACAGTTACACTATTATAAGACCTAATCTTAGCTATCCTAAGGCAGTTATCTAGAAATGAAATAGAATAACATAATTTAGTACCAATATTCATGATATTGCATAATTCAGAATCTAAAAATTCAGGACTGACAACTCTCAATGCTCTAAGAAACATAGCAGAGAAAATAAAAGATTTTATCGAGGGATGATGGTCAGCATAAAAATGGACATAGAAGTTAAAGTTATTATTAGTCGGCTTACGATGAACTTCAAATTTGAACTGATTCAAGCAACTCCGAATTTTTAGATCCAGAAAAGATAAGCGTCCATCATTTTCTTCTTCAACAGTGAACTTAATAGATGGGACTAAATTGTTGAGCCTACCAAGAAATAAATCAACATCCAATTTGTTAGGCCATGCCCTGACGAGGTGTACTTCTGAATACACAAAAGACCTTGGAATCATTTTTCTTTTTCCCTGTGGGTTTGCATTATATATTATATAGATATATTCTATTCATCGATGCATTCATAATTTAAGTGAAAGTATGAAGAATTAATCATCTTTTCACATAGAACATTATTTCGTCCATTCGCCCGTTTCAGGATACGAGCAGCTCGCAGCAGCATTGCCAAGCAAATAGGGGGTCAAAGTACTGACAAGGCTTTCGTGCTTGGTTCATTACCATTGAAAGCAACAATGCTCTGTGTTAATCTAGCGGCTCTAGCCAAAAGAACATCTATATTCAATTATATATATATATATATATTTATATATACATAGGGTGAGTCAAAAGTCTCCATACATAGGCAAAATGGTCATGATAAATAAATGATTTTTTTTTTTTTTTTTTGCAGGTGATGTACTGAGATGCCTTTGACCCAAGAAGAGCGTATAGAGATCATTCTTCTGGCAGGATCAGGAAGCTGTCGCAAGGTTGCCGAGGATTTTAACAGGAGACACGCCCCCGGCACGCACATCACACACGACACCGTTGCCAAACTCATTGAGAAGTTCAAGCAGACGAAGTGTTGCAGACCAACCGAGAAGTGGCCGTCCACGAACAGCCACCGATGAAGGCACAGCGACCATAGTGCTGGCAGCGTTCGCAAAGAGTCCCCAAAAAAGCACTCGACGGATGTTTGCAAAAACAGATGGCATCCATACAAAATGCAAATGTTGCAGTATCTTAGCGAAGACGACCCGGACAGGCGGCTGGAATTCTGTGAATGGGGAAGAACAAAAGTGGACGAAGACATGGAGTTCTCGGCTGGCATCCTGTTTTCAGATGAAGCCAACTTTTATGTTCATGGAGAGGTTAATCGTCAAAACGTATGTTATTGGAGTGATGACAACCCGCACTGGATTAGTCCCTCAAAGACGCAAGGCGCTGGAAAAGTGATGGTGTGGTGCGGGATATGGGGCAACACAATTGTTGGCCCGTTTTTCATTGACACCAATCTGAATGCCGAAATGTATCTAAACATGCTGCAAGACAGTCATGCCGTCCCTGCTGAACGAGGACGGGGGATTTCCAGCGTACTTTCAGCAAGACGGGGCGCCACCCCATTACGGTTTGAAAAAACTATATAGGGCTATGGGTTGATTGCCTGTGCCCTCATCCGCTGAAAATTTCCAGCAGATTTCAGTGGAGGGTTACCGACAAAAGCCCTATGCTTTTTCGTTAGAGAGTTATGAATATGTAGGTGTTTAAAGGACCTTTTTATATTTAAGTGATTACGGTAATTCTAGCGTCGGGATTTGCGCGACGTACAGTATACTAGAATGAAAATAATTTGCCTCACCTTATTTTTGTTGGGTCTTTGTTTGCTTCGATGTAGGGCGTTACGATCATCTTCGGTGTAGGGCCGCCACGATCGAGTTTCGCGACGAATTTACTTAAGGTAATTAATATAGGCAGTCACTATATAAACCCCTGAAGGAATAGGCCTATCCTTTTTAGTCATTAGGTTTTAAATTATAAGGAATTCACTCAGAACTAGAGGGAAAACATCCTCCCAGTTTAAAGCTTCGCTGTAACATAAACAGCCCTGAGAGCCGTTCCTTGGTTCTGGTGTATTATTTGCCGAACTAGCAAATTTTGTTGGTCTACTCCTTTGGTAGACTAAACAATAAATTGGGTTTTCTTGTTGCTATGTGGGCTGATTCATACATACAGGTTCTTTGTACGTATGGCAATTCAATTATTTCATTCCCAATAGGCTATGTCGCCAATCCCGAGGCAATTTTGTATAGATATTTAATTCAATTAATTAATAATTTATATTTAATTATGAAATAAATGTACCACATATGATACCATGTTGTGAGTGCGTATAGTTTTTCCATATACTGGGGGGGGCCGGAGAAAAATTTGTATGTTATAGATCAAAATTTTTTGAAAACTGTGTTTTAAACCATGTGAAATGGATTGAAAAGAATGAAGTAGAAATTTAGGAAGAGAGGTTACTCAAGACCTATTCAAATATGAAAGTTCAAGAGGCCAACTTCTCAAGTTTAGTTAAAGTTATGTCAATCAGTTTGACTCCCTTTAGGTATAGGAAATTTATGGGATTAAAGTAAAGTTATTAAGCATTTTAACTTTGCTCAGTTTGTGTAAGTTTTATAAGTCACCAGTCTTAATTTTTTCTTGTAAAAGTTTTCTGGCTTTCAAAGCAGTCTTTCTTTGAGGCCTGTCTGGTTTAGTCTGAGTTACATCAGGCACATTGAGAGATTCCTCCCCAATAGTATCCTGATCCATCCTTTGGGGTAATGGTTCTAATTTAGCCCCACACTCCAAAGGATATAGTAATGTGATATCTCTGGTGGTTCACCAGTTGCTGTTTTCAGTTTTACAACCCTGGTAACTTCGTCTTCACCAGTTTTGAGTTCCAAGACTTTTCCCATTGACCAATGTTGTCTTGGTGTCTTGTCATGTATCAACACAATGTCCCCAATTTTGACTGAATCATTCCAACTTTGTTTTGTTAATTGTTTATGTCTTTCTCTAAGACTTGTTAAGTATTCTTCTCTCCATTTTGTTATAAATTGAGTCTTGATTTGTGTCAAATGTTGGTATTTTGTGTTGAGTTCTTTGTGTCCTATTTCCCAATCTGGATCCTCTGTACTGTTATGTTCAGATTCTGGTAACATGTTTACTGTTTCTCCCTTAATTAGGTGGTTTGGTGTGAGAGGTTCTGGCTCATTAATACCATCTCCCACATAAGTTAATGGTCTGTTGTTGACAACATTTTCAATTTCTGACAGAATAGTCATGAGTTCAAAAAGTTGTAGATGTTTTGTCCCAATAGTCTTTTTAAGGCAGTTCTTTACAGTTTGTATGTTTCTTTCCCAAATTGAACCATACCATGGTGTATTAACAGGAATGTACTTCCAGGTTATGTTGTGTTTGGTTAAATGAGTTTGTACTGTTTCACTGTCACAAATCTGATGAATAATTCTTTCACCAGATTTGAAGTATGTGGCATTGTCTGACCATATAGTTTTGGGTACAGAATTGTGTGCACAAAATCGTCTGAAAGCAGCAATAAAAGCTTCTGCTGTCAGATCTTCTACTATGTCTAGACATATGGCACGTGTGGCAGCACAGGTGAAGAGTACAATGTACACTTTGTATTCCTTTGAATCCATTTTGTCTCCAAAACTCACATTTACCGCTCCAGTGTAGTCAATACCCGTGGTTTCAAATGGCCGAGTAAATGTTACTCGTTCCACAGGTAGGTCTGGAGGGCTTGGGGTCTTAAAGGGTCGTGAATGGATACGTTTACAAGGAATGCATGTGTTTAAAATTTTCTTTGTTTCAGTTCTACCCTTTGGTAGCCAGTAAGTTTTTCTCAGCTCTGTCAGGGTTTGTGGGACTCCCATGTGGTGTATTTTGTTGTGGGTATCCCTGATGATGAGTTTTGTGAAGTGATTTCTCCTTGGAAGAAGAATTGGGTGCTTAGAGTTGTAAGTCAAAGTTGACTTGTTAAGCCTTCCTTTACACCTTATCAGACCCTCTGTATCCAGGTACAGATTTAGATCCATGACAAGTGAAGGAATACCTTTGTTTAATGTGCTACTGGACCTAAGATACTTCAACTCCTTGTCAAATTCTGAAGCTTGTATCTGTTTGAGCCAGTATTTTGTTGCAGTTTCTGTTAAGTTAGAAAAGGCTTTCTGAGGACAGTGTTTGAGAAGGTAGCTATTGACAAACTTGCAGCAATAGACTGTAATTCTCAAGAGTTTGTTGAGGTCTGAATAAAGGTGATAGTCAAATATAGGTTTGTCCTCAGTGATCTTTTCAGTTGTTGTAGAGTTGAGTGTGAGGTTAACTACTTTGGCTGGCCAAAGATCCTCACATGTTAGCCATTCGGGCCCTTCATACCAGATTTTATTTGTTTTCAACAGCTTGTAAGAGAGCCCTCTTGTCAAAAAGTCTGCAGGATTCTCTTTTGTTTTTATGTACTAAATTGATACCAAGGTTTGTGTTTGCAGTTTTGATTTCTGTTAGTCTGTTTTCACAATATGTTTTTGCAAGAAGTTGTTTCTGTGTTGGTCACCCATGTTAGACAAATTGACTGTCTGTCCATAATAAATGTTTGTTATGTCAACTTCTTATTACACTGTGAAAGAAAGTTTGCTGTTTTAACTCCCAATGAGACAGCTAATAATTCAAGTTGTGGTACAGTTTTTTTTGGTTTAAGGGTGCCACTTTTGCCTTTGATATAAACCAAGTTTACTTTCATTTTCACTTGTTAAATAGGCACAAACACCCATAAGCTTGTGGTGCTCGGCATCTGTAAAAATGTGTAGTTTGCGATTTCAATCTGTAGCCAGCACATCTTGGTACGTAGAGTCTTGAACTTTGTCAAGTCTGTGGCTAATTTTTTCCAATGAAGTTGTCTTCCACTGAAAGTGGTTCATCCCAATCAATTTTCTTTTTTCCATAAGTCTTGCAAAAGGATTTTGGATCTTATGGTTGCTGGTAAATATAATCCAATGGGGTCGAAATTTTGGATGATTCTGAAAGCACTTGTCTTTTTGTATCAGCATTTGGATTTAAGTTATAACTCTTTGTGCAAAGAGTGTCATCGTGTTCAGAATTCTGTTTTAAAAACCAAAGCATTCCAAGTGTTTTCGTGTAATTGTTTGGTTCAATGTTCCCATTGTTGTCTTTGTTATGTTTGTTCATTTAATTTAGGAGAATTAGAAAGAGTTTGTACTGTATTCAAACTCCTACCACTTCAGACTAGTCAATACCCGTAGTTTTAGTGGAGTAAATTTACTCCTCCACAGGTAGATCTGGAGGGCTTGGGGCTTTGAATCCTGTACGTTTTTGTGTGTTTGGCCTATGGCCAAGGGAGGCCACAAGACCCTTTTGTTTGGTCTCTGGCCAAGGGAGGCCACAAGACCCTTGTTGTTTGGTCTCTGGCCAAAGGAGGCCACAAGACCCTGATGAATATGTTGGGCTATGGCCAAGGGTAGGCCATCAGCCCTTTGATGAATTTGTTGGGCTATGGCCAAGGTAGGCCAAGGCCCTTTGATGATTTGTTGGGCTATGGCCATGGTAGGCCATCAGCCGTTGATGAATTTGTTGGGCTATGGCCAAAGGTAGGCCAAGGCCCTTTGATGATTTGTTGGGCTATGGCCAAGGGTAGGCCATCAGCCCTTTGATGAATTTGTTGGGCTGTGGCCAAGGTAGGCCATCAGCCGTTTGATGAATTTGTTGGGCTATGGCCAAGGTAGGCCATCAGCCCTTTTGATGATTTGTTGGGCTATGGCCAAGGTAGGCCAAGGCCCTTTGATGATTTGTTGGCTATGGCCAAGGTAGGCCAAGGCCTTTGATGAATTTGTTGGGCTATGGCCAAGGTAGGCCATCAGCCGTTGATGAATTTGTTGGGCTATGGCCAAAGGAGGCCCACAAGACCCCTGTAGTTTGGGCTGTGGCCAAGGGAGGCCACAAAACCCCTGTAGTTTGGGCTGTGGCCACGGAGGCCACAAGACCCCTGTAGTTTGGGCTGTGGCCACGGGAGGCCACAAGACCCCTGTAGTTTGGGCTGTGGCCAAAGGACCCTGTAGTTTGGGCTGTGGTCAAAAGACCCCTGTAGTTTGGGCTGTGGCCACGGGAGGCCACAAGACCCCTGTAGTTTGGGCTGTGGCCAAAAGACCCCTGTAGTTGGGCTGTGGCCAAAAGACCCTGTAGTTTGGGCTGTGGCCCACGGGAGGCCACAAGACCCCTGTAGTTTGGGCTGTGGCAAAAGACCCCTGTAGTTTGGGCTGTGGCCAAAAAGACCCTGTAGTTTGGGCTGTGGCCACGGGAGGCCACAAGACACCCTGTAGTTTGGGCTGTGGCCAAAAGAGGTTTGGGTTGTGGCCAAGGGAGGCCACAAAGCCCCTTCTTGTTGGGCTATGCAAGGTAGGCCATCAACCCGTTTGGAGTAGAGTAGTTTGTTTGTACGTGTCACTGTCTAACCATATAATTTTTGGCACAAAATTATGTGCACAGAATCAGAGCGCAGCAATAAAAGCTTTTACTCTCCGATCCTTGGTTATGTTTAGACAGGTTGTTGTGTTGAGACACATTGAAAGAGTAGTGTGTGTGTGTGTGTGTGTGTGTGTGTGTGGTGTGTGTTTGTCATTCCTCGAATCCAGTGGTCTTCAAAACTTGGATTCACCACTCCAATGAAATTAATACCGTAGTTATGAATGAGTAAATGTTGTATATCCTACAGGTAGGTCTGGAAGGTTTGGGGTTTTGAAGGAATCCAATCTGTTTGCAAGGAATGTATGTGTCTGTTAATGAAATCTGTTGTGTTTCTTCTTTTAAAAGAAGAATTGGATGTTTGAAGTCGTATGATATATTTATATACTGTACCGTACGTATGTGTGTAAATGTGTATTTTTTTGTTATAGGGTTTATATTTTGGGTTTGGATTAGGTTAATCAATTTGGCTGAGTAAAGACCCTCAAACGTTGCATTTGAGACCCTTATATCAAGCCTTGTCTGTAATAGGTGTGCCTATATGTCAAATAGGACTTCGGAATAGGTTGGGCCTATATGTCAAATAGGACTTGGTATGCCTATATGTCAAATAGGACTTCGGAATAGGTGGGCCTATATGTCAAATAGGACTTGGGAATAGGTTGGGCCTATATGTCAAATAGGACTGGAATAGTTGGGCCTATATGTCAAATAGGACTTGGTATGCCTATATGTCAAATAGGAATTGGAATATGTTGGGCTATATGTCAAATAGGACTTCGAATAGGTAATAGGTTGGGCCTATATCAAATAGGACTTGAAATAGGTGTTAGGTGGGTGTAGGTTTTAATTTGTGCAATTGCTTTAGGTCTTTGTGATGTTACAGTTCGAGTCGAATTTTGTGATGTTGCAGGTTTGAGTCGAATTTGTGATGTTACAGGTCTGAGTCGAATTTTGTGATGTTAATGAGTAAGTTAAATTGCTGAAATAAATTTTATAACCTACACCACAGGTTCAATTATAAATTTAGTGTTTTAATTAGGATAGGCCTTGAGTGTAAAGAGTAAGGCCTACTTTAAGAGGTAGGCCTATTATGTAAGGTAAAGTTAGATGGGCCTACTAAATAGGCCTATCTGTTGGGCCTACAAGTAGGCTTATGTTTGGGCCTATTATTTTATAGGACCTCAAATGAGTAAGCCTGTTAAATTAACAAGGCTTAGTTTTGAATTTGAAGAGTAGGACCTATTAAATAGGCTTAATGTTGCGGGCCTATTATTTTAGGACCTAAAATAAGTTATGCCTGTTAAATGAACAAGCCTTGTTTTCGGTTAGTGTAAAGAGTTAGTGTAAAGTAAAGGAATCGGTTCCCAGTTTTAGGCCACTATATGAAAAAACTATAGTGGGGTTATGGTTGAAATTAGGGTTAGGCCTACTGAGTTAAGCCTAGCCACTACGTGTGTCAGTGTAAATTTTAGAGGGGTTAGTTCCCCTTCACAGGGCCACCATATGAAAAAACTATATAGGGCTATGGGTTGATGCCTGTGCCCTCATCCGCTGAAAATTTCCAGCAGATTTCAGTGGAGGGTTACGACAAAAGCCCTATGCTTTTTCGTTAGAGAGTTATGAATATGTAGGTGTTTAAAGGACCTTTTTATATTTAAGTGATTACGGTAATTCTAGCGTCGGGATTTGCGCGACGTACAGATACTAGAATGAAAATAATTTGCCTCACCTTATTTTTGTTGGGTCTTTGTTTGCTTCGATGTAGGGCGTTACGATCATCTCGGTGTAGGGCCGCCACGATCGAGTTTCGCGACGAATTTACTTAAGGTAATTAATATAGGCAGTCACTATATAAACCCTGAAGGAATAGGCCTATCCTTTTTTAGTCATTAGGTTTTAAATTATAGGAATCACTCAGAACTAGAGGGAAAACTTTATACGTCTTCCCTGTTTAAAGCATCGCTGTAACATAAACAGCCCTGAGAGCCGTTCCTGGTTCTGGTGTATTATTTGCCGAACTAGCAAAATTTTTGTTTGGGCTACTCCTTTGGTAGACTAAACAATAAATTGGGTTTTCTTGTTGCTATGTGAGGCTGATTCATACATACAGGTTCTCTTGTACGTATGGCAATTCAATTATTTCATTCCCAATAGGCTATGTCGCCAATCCCGAGGCAATTTTGTATAGATATTTAATTCAATTAATTAATAATTTATATTTAATTATGAAATAAATGTACCACATATGATACCATGTTGTGAGTGCGTATAGTTTTTCCATAACGGTATCTGGTGCGCCAGTGGCTGGATCAGTATTTTCCGGGTCACTGGATTGGCCGCCGTGGTCCCGTGGAGTGGCCTCCGAGGTCCCCAGACCTCACCCCCCTTGATTTTTACTTTTGGGGGCACTTGAAGGCCATAGTGTACCAGGTGAAAATACAAAACACGAACCACCTAAAGGAACGCATTCGTGATGCGTGTGCACACATAACACCAGACGTGTTAACGCGCGTTTGCCATGACTGGACTGGGGGAACGCATCCGTATTTGCATTCAGTGTAATGGTGCCCACACAGAGCATATTTTGTGACTTACAAGTGATTGCATAATAAAGTGACCATTTTGCCTATGTATGGAGACTTTTGACTCACCCTGTATATATATAATACAACTCAGAATGTTCCCTGAGAAACTTTTGTTGCACACAGACCGAGCATAGAATAAGGAACTCTTCTGGGAAAATTGAATCACTATAGTTCGAATAAGTACAGCCTATATATATGAGGGGCCGTCAGAAAATAAGTTTTCACGACGTATAATTTCGTAACTAAAGGACCTACATTGATTATGTTTGTATCAGGTGAATTCGTTAAATATTGTTGGCAACACTGCAGGTCGATTCGGCTGCCATCTACCGTACAGTGGTTATACGAGTCAGTTGAACATGGCGGCTCGACTGGAACAGTACCCTACCCAACGGAGCAGGCCAGAACGTTACGTTTAATGGCGGCTCGTAAACGTTCCAATGTTGAACAATACGCAGCTGCATTGATTGTTGTGCCTTTCTGCATGAAGCCTGCGAGCAAAACTCCTTTGTGGTCTAAAACACGGTAACCATCACTTTGCTTGTGGACCTCACAATCTTGAACTTCTTTGGTCGCGGGGACCCAGGGTGTTTTCATTCCATGCTGGCACGTTTTATCTCCGGAGTACGGTGATGAACTATGTCTCGTCTCCTGTGACAATGCGCTCGAGAGACCACTGATAGACTCTGAGTATGGTTGCAGAAATGACAGGGCTCTGTTCCAGTCAAGCTGTCATGTTCAACTGACTCATATAACCAATGTACGGTAGATGGCAGCCGAATCGACGTGCAGTGTTGCCAACAATGATTAACGAATTCGCCTGATACAAAACATAATCAATGTAGGTCCTTTAGTTACGAAATTATACGCCGTGTAAACTTATTTTCTGACCGCACCTCGTACTTGAATTAGAGCCATTCAGTTATCCTACACTAGTAAAATTTACTTGAAAAATTATATTTTGTTGGTCTTCATTCGTTTATTTGTGCAATTAGATGTACAGCACATCCCCCAACATATTTCTTTATGCATGGACTAACTCTCACATCTAATACACAGGAAATGGCAAACATTTTACAATCTCAATATGCTTTAAGCTGAAGTACCCCTGTAGTAGCAAAGAAAATAAAAACTACAGCATTTTTGATAGAGAAGAAAATGACCAAGACAGACCATTATTGGAAGATATACAAATAACCACTAGAGATATACAACAGGCAATAACAGAGCTACCGGGGAGTTCAGCCCTGGTCCAGATGGAATTGGAGCCAAGATTCTTAAGGAATGCAAACATACTTTATCTCTGCCTTTGAAAATCCTGTGGAGATCCTCACTAGACACCAGTAGAATACCACCAATCATGAAACAAGCAAATATTATCCCAATCTACAAAGGAGGCAAAAGAAAGGAAGCCAAGAACTATAGACCATATCTTTGACTTCCCATATTATTAAAATATTTGAGAAAGTCCTGAAAAGGCACATTGTCAGTTTATAGAAAATGAACATCTCTTAGAAGACTTTCAACATGGCTTCAGACACAAGAGATCCTGCCTTACTGAACTTATAGACCATTGCAATACAATCCTACAATACTTGGGAGAAAACCACAATGTTGATGTCATCTATCTAGACTTTGCAAAAGCTTTTGACAAGGTTGACCATGGTATATTATTCCATAAACTAAAAGAACTTGGTATTGTGGAAAAGTAGGAAAATGGATCCATGCCTTTCTCTCTGACAGAAAACAAATAACAACTGTAAATGGAGCAAGATCTATAGAAAAAGAAGTGATTAGTCGAGTGCCGCAAGGCACAGTACTAGGACCAATTCTATTCATATAATGCTAAACAATATAAACTGTAACCTAGGAAGCTCTCTCCTGTCATTCGCAGATGATACCAGAATACTAAGACCAATTACAGAAAAAGAAGACTGTGTAGAGCTACAAAAAGATCTACAAACTATATATGCATGGGCAGATGCAAACAATATGGCCTTCAATGAAGACAAATTTGAACTAATTAAGTATGGACCAAATAAATACCTGAAAGAACAATTCAACTACACTGGACCCACAGGAAAAGATATTGCACAAACTGATCATGTCAGGGATCTAGGGATTATATTATCTGAAGATGCAACGTTCAATAGGCACATTGACAAAGTAACCTCATCATGCAAACAACTAATAGGATATATGTATACTGAGGACATTCAGAACTAGGGACAGTATGACCATGCTTACCCTGTGGAAATCACTTGTCCTTCCACGCATTGACTACTGCTCTCAATTATGGTTTCCCCACAAACAGAATGAATTGCAAAAAATTGAGGGCCTACAAAGAACCTTTACCTCGTATATTAAACAACCTGATGGGCAACAGGTGAGTAAAAACAAATTAAACTACTGGGATAAGCTTAGAGGCCTCAACCTTTATTCCATAGAGAGAAGGTTTGAGAGATACATCCTAATCTACACCTGGAAAATTCTAGAAGGGCTTTTAGTTGCCCCAATACTGAACCAATTGTGCCCACCTTAACAAGAACTGGCAGAATGTGTAAAAAATATCACCTCCCACCAAACAGTCTGAGAAGGATTCAAACCCTTCAATATAATAGTATCTCTAGGCAGGGTTCTCGCCTGTTTAACTCCTTGCCTCAGTACCTTAGAGATATAAGTGCAGTCCCAGTAGATACTTTTAAAAAACACTTGGACATGTTTTTAGCCAACATACCCGACCAACCCACAGTGTCAGGGTATTCCTCTGCCAGACCAGCCCCCACAAATTCAATAGGGGACCAAATCGTATGGCAGGAGCAAGAGAAAAGAAGGGTGGCGACCCCGTCGTGGCCCCGCCTCAGGAGGCGCTGAGTGGACTTCGTGGGAGCAGCGCACCCTTGAGGCAGAAGCGCTTTAAGGTAAATTTAAGGTAAATGGTTAGTGATTTCCAAACGTTCAAAATAGTCATTTTCCGCTTTGATTTCTCGGTTCTTAATCCCTGGTTTTGTGTGGCCGCACCAGCTTTCCAAATTTTAGGGTAATTACCCTAAGCCAGGGTAATTACCCTAAAATTGGAACATTAAAATGGGTGGGGATAGGTCATATAAACCAGTTTAAGCACGTGGAGATACCTAGCTTAAAACCATAAATATACTCATCATTGAATATTTAGTACTAAATATTAACGGCTTGGATCTGTGTGGATGTAGATTTAAGCCCGTTGAATTCAAACAAATAATCTTTATTTCAGACTCAAGAGGTATAAACATTATACAAGTGGAGTTAGTGGACCATATGATATAAGGTTGTGATACCTGTCTGGAGCAGTAACTACATAGGCCAAAGAAACACTATCTATAATTGTGTGTGTGTGTGTGTGTTCCAGCCATAGGTCCAAAATGGAAGCAGTTCCAAACGTGAAACTTCACACACATATTGATTAGATCCCGAGGTTGTGCACCTAGGTGTTAATAAATTAAATAATTAAAATTACTGTTCCCGAAGGCCCCAGCACCGCAACAAAAATACAGAAAAGAACGCAGCCGTGAAAATCTTGAGCTTCACATTGTGTCAAGATTTGTGAATCAAGATTTTCATTACTATAGTTTTATTGACCAAATAACTGACCCCAATTACTATCAGTTCAATTATTTGGTCAATAAGATTATAGAAAAGAACGCAGTCATGAAAATCTTGAGCTTCACATTGCCGCCCATAATCTTCTATAATAATAAAAGGACGCGTTTGTGTGTGTCTGTCTTTTCCAGCCATAGGTCCAAAATGGAAGCAGTTACAAACATGAAACTTCACACACTTATTGATTGAGTCCCGAGGTTGTGCACCTGGGTATTGAATGCCCGGTTAAGTCAACTGTACGCCCTTGACGATTGGTTAGGTTAAGTCGTGATATTTTCGTTAGCTTTAACGTTAAAGTTAACGAAAATATCACGACTTAACCTAACCAATCGTCAAGGGCGTACAATTAACCTACCCGGGCATATATACATATATAATCGTTCAACATCTACCCGGCAACGACGGGTCGCTCCGCTAGTAAACAATGAACATTCAGTTGCCACGCCAATGCTTCCAGATTAAAGATTCATAAAATATATCGGTTACCAGTCCACTTACCCTAACTTCAGTTATCTTATTAAATGACTCGCCAAATCAAGTGATAAATCTATATACAAAATTGCATATCAGTTAGGTACATTATTGACTACAAAAAACATACTGGCACCAAAAGCGACACAGTTTATAAACCTAGTTCTTAACAACACTGTTCGACGGCAGAATTTGCAGATATATTTTCTAAAAGTGGAAGCAGGCATATTTTAGGTCTTTTCATTGTAACTGTTTTTGAGTGCAAATTTGAGCATCTTGAATGCATTGTCTGTATACTAATACATGAACTTTGGAAAAAATAGTTTAATTATATCTTTAATTAGGTAAAAAAGCTTAAAAGGCTGTTTAACTTCTGTCGGTTGTTGTTGTTGGTTAGCCGATCAGCCCACCCTGATCGAGCAAGCCGTCGCGGCGGCACTCAGGTAACCGATCGCCCTCTCCGGAGTGGACCAGAGGTTCAGCGCACTAGTAATGATGTGTTGTGTTCTACGCATGTTGTGCTAGAGCGGTACAGTCTGTTATAATGTGTTCAATTGTTTGTGGCGTGTCCTGGCACAGGTGGCAGGTGTCGTCTGTGGAGTTGTCTAGTCTGTGTTTATATGTCTATAAGTTGGGGTGATGCCCACATCGGAATCGTGCTAAGTTAACTCGATCTGCTCAGGCTGGTCTCTGACTTGTCAATGGGAGACGGCTTCGCACCTAGGACCGCATTCAGACCGAGTCGTGTCAGTGCTTTGTGGGTTAGGTGTGTGTGCATGTGTTTTCTCTACTGTGTGATGTAGGGCGTGGTATGGAATGGAGTATTTGGTTATAATGTCCCTCTGGTGTTACCTTAATAGTGCGAGGTGTCGGTGCATGATTGTACATGTAGTGGCAAGGGTGTTGTGGGTTAGTTGTCGCTGCTGACATGAATTGTGTTCCCCTCATGTCTAAATGTTCCCTAACTTTCAGTACTTTTGTTTCTGTGTGCAGGTGTTCTGTTAGTGTTGTTTGAGTGCATCCTGTAATGATACGAAGTGCGTTGTTTTGTATTGTCTGTAAGGTATTTATCTGTGTGTGTGAGATAATGGGTGCCCAGCATGGGTAGCATAGTCCATAACTGAGCGAATATATTGTTTGTATATGAGTGATGTTTCCTGCTGGTGTCCAAATTTGTGCCTGTTAGTACCCTAAGCGTGTTAAGTCTTGACGTACATTTGTTTTAATGTCCTGAATGTGGTTTGCAAAAGATAATGATGTGTTGGATGTGACCCCCAAGTATTTTGGTCCTGTGAGTGTGTGGAATGTTGGTGTTGTTTAGTGTAAGCTGTGGAGTTATCTGATGTTCTTTTGTGTTGCTTGTTAGCAAGGTGATGGTTGATTTTGTGGGCCCTACTTTGAGTCTATTGTGTGTGAGCCAGTCTTGTATACTGTTTATGTACGTTTATAGATTATTTGTAGCGGTGTCGATGTTGTTGTGGGTTGATGTTAGAGTGATGTCATCTGCATATGATGATAAGGTAAGCTTGTTATCTATGGGTGTTGGAATGTCATGCCTGTATAAGTTGAACAGTGTTGGCCCGAGAGCAGAGCCTTGAGGGGAGCCCGCTCGGAAAAAGTTTGTTTTTGGATGACTTGCCATTAAATGTGACGTGTGAGTATCTTCCTGAAAGATAGTTGCTCAGCCACCTTTTGGTGTTATTGTGCATGTTTGTGTTGAGTATTTTGTTTATAAGATGGAAGCGTGGGATAGCATCAAATGCTTTACTAATGTCTATTGTTGCTGATAGTGTACGTTGAGCTGGTCGTCTGGAGTTGATGCCATCCATGATGTGCTGCGTGAGGTTAGTGAGTAATGTCGTGGTTGAGTGGTGAGGTCTGAATCCATGTTGAGTAGGCGATAGTGGTATGTGTGGGTTGGTGATTTGTAAGATTAGTCTTTCTGTTACTTTGGAAGGTGTGCATTAGCGTGTAGCGTCATGAGCGATCTGGAGGCACATTTCAGGTTTTGTACAATCAACCTTGCTGATTTCAGAAAAGAAATAAAAAATTTCTGCAACAAGCAGAACACCTTTTTCGTATGTAAAAAATACAAAATTCTTGTTAATTACAGTTGGCAACACTGACTAACATGGTACTTCTGGCAGCTTTCTAATTATTCTCAGTGAGTCATCCCCTGGAATTTCTTAGTTCTACGCTAGCTCGCTTGAGAGAAACAAGTGTTTTTTCTGTGGATGGGGTGTTCAAAAACCCCCAAGTACTAACGAAAGGTGCGTTATTTTGATATATACATTATACACATTTCTTTGTTTTGTTGTGTTTTACATTGTTTATAAGTTTGTTATATGTCTTCGGGTATATATAGTATATACCTATGCCATCATCATGCTATGGATATTTATATACATAATACATGTGTGTGTGTGTGCAGTATATTTTTATATATATATTGGTAAACTTATTGTTTACCAATAAACCAAGCCTTATATATATATATACTCATAATCATATATATTTTTTATTTATACGTTTGTGTTTTTGTTTCAGTGTTCCTGTGTGATACTTGTTGAGTTTTGCTGGTACAATGAGCACGCAAAAAACACGGGGATCTGCCAGCTACATTGTCTTTGGTTCTCCAGTATCAGAGCTTCCTCTGTCTGAACTTCCAACCCGTATACAAGTTGCAAGGCATTTCCTCTTCTTGAAGGAGAACAAGTACACCAGCAACAGGGAGATTCTTCCGGAGGTATGCCAAACACTCATTGACCTCTGGAATCGTGCTAACATTCTATCACAGCCAATCAAGAATGTGAAGACCAAGCTGCTCCGATTGATGGAAAAAGTCTCACAAGCATCGAAGCAAGGCAAGCAGGCCACAAAAACCAAAAAGTTCGAGGAAAGCCTCAATCAATTGTTTGACATAGCTGTCTGTCAATGCGATGATCTGTCTGTATGCCACTGTGAAAAAGAAATGAAAGTTCCACGACGAGAGCATGCCTTTCTGATCGACCAGAGAACCACGCGGATCATGCAGATCAGTCGGGTGGATACGAATGTGACTCAGATGATGGAGAGAAGGAAGTCAAGAGAGGATCGGATGCAAGAAAGACAAGAAGAAGAAAAATGGAACGGCAAGAGGTAGCATCCTCTGCAGATGTGGTCGAATCAGCTCAAGCAGAAGCAGACTCCAGTGGTGAAAGTGTTGGTGATAAGTGGATGGGTGATAGTGCCCAGGAGGACAGGAAAATCACACCGATTCCCACTGTTGCTTTGGAAGCTGACCGGTATGGTGTATCGAACAGGGCTGCTGCAGCTATCAGCACTGCAACATTGGTTGACTATAGCATCATTAGTTCTGATGATCAGATAAACGTAATTGACCACCACAAAGTATGGAGAGCACGGCAGAAGGTACGGAGGGATCTGAAGGAAGCAGTAACTAACCACGATGTGGAAGTCACTGCTTTATTTTTTGATGGGCGGAAAGACATGACACTTGTCAAAGAGAAAAAGGGGAACAAATGGTACAGCACAAAAAAAGTTGAGGACCACTATGTGCTGGTCGGAGAGCCTGGAACCTTCTTTCTAAGCCATCTGACACTGGAACGAGGAACTGGCACTGTCATTACGGATGGACTTTAAAATGCGATTGAAGAAATGGGTATTGCAGACAAAATAATTGCAGTGGGAGCCGACAACACAGCCACAAACACAAGGCACAGAAGTGGAGCAATACACCTGCTAGAGTGCCGCCTGGGTCGCCCTTTGCACTGGTTCATCTGTAGTCTGCATTTAAATGAACTCCCACTGCGCCACTTGTGCAAGGAACTCATCGGCCCAACAGAATCTGCAACTCAATGGAAAGGATCAATTGGCAAAGCTTTGGCCACATGTGAAAGTTTGCCACTTTCCTCTAGAGGAATTCAATGTATTGCTGATGGCCACACTCTCCCGGATGTTGACCTTACTGAATTGAGTCGTGACCAAGCCTACCTCTACAGAATGATAAAAGCGATAAGGACTGGTGTCATTAATGAAGATCTTCTACGAGAGAAGCCTGGACCAATCTCCCATGCAAGATGGGTTACAACTGCCAGCAGAATTTGTCGGCTATATGTAGCGATGGCGCAGCCAAGTGATGAACTGTATTCACTCACACAGTTTGTCGTGTGCCACTATGGACCCATGTGGTTTAGCATCAAGTGCCATCCAAGGTGCACAGATGGCCCAAAACATTTCCTGGAGCAAATCAAGCTGCTACGATTACTGCCACCAGCTAGCAAGACTGTCACATAGCCTGTGATCCAAAGAAATGCATATTGGGCTCACCCTGAAAATGTTCTACTGGCAATGCTTGCAGATGCAGATCAAGCAAACCGGAAATTGGTCATCGATGTAATCAAGACCATTCGACGAACTTCTAAACCTGCTCAACAGCAAGTCAGAGAATTTCGGCCACCAAAGATCAAACAAAGTGCTCAGAATTTGAAAGATTTACTTCCACCAGTGGAGGAGTGCAAAATGGAACCACCACTCACGAAGCAGTTCTCTGTCGAACAACTCGATAAGATCACTGAAGAGCCCCTTGTTGTCCGGATACCATGTCACTCCCAAGGTGTAGAACGCTGTGTTAGGATGGTAACTGAAGCGTCTGGGGCAGTGTATGGAAAGGATTCAAGAGATGGTTACATTAGAACAGTACTTAAATCCCGTGACTTTATGCCGTCATTCAAAACTAAACAAGATTTTAATGTATCATTTACTAAATGAAACTATCTAGTCTACCTACCTACCTACCAACAGTGTATATGTTTATTCCAAAAATAAATTTTACTATTTTTCCTGAAAAGCAGTACATTGTAAGGGGTAAAATGATAGCTCAAACCCTAGGAAAGCAAGTGTCCAAAAGTTATGGGTAACTAGCAATTTTCACGATTTTCACATGCGAAAAAGGAGGTGTTGCACTTGTCACAAAAAAATTTTGTTTTCATTTTTAAATTTAGGGAGGTCACTTGTACAAAGCCTGAAATGTGCCTCTTGATCCGTTACACTTTGCCCAATGACGCTACACGCTAGTGTGCATAGTAAAGTAATGGGTCTATAGTTAGCTGGTTCTGTTGGATTTTTGTTTGGTTTGAGTAGTGTAATAATTTTACCTTGTTTCCATATGTCAGGAATAATACAGTGTTGGTATGAATATGTGCTGATGTTTGTGAGAGCGAGTAT
This sequence comes from Bathynomus jamesi, assembly GCA_023014485.1. Lineage (NCBI taxonomy): Eukaryota > Metazoa > Arthropoda > Malacostraca > Isopoda > Cirolanidae > Bathynomus > Bathynomus jamesi. The sequence goes on along the minus strand of JAJOZX010000138.1, from coordinate 429,007 downwards.
TCCCTGTGGGCCCAAGTGTTTAAGGTGTATGTTAGATATGTTGTCTGGTCCAGTAGCCTTCGAATTCTTAATTCTTACGCCTGGCAATGATGCTGTAAGATATTTGTATCCTAAATGAATGTATGGGTGGAGCGGTGCTTTGTATAAAGCAGTGGTTGGCAAACTTTTTCTAATAACGGGCTGGAGTAACACGACTTGGGCATATGACAGGCAAGAGTGTATAAATTAGTGTTATATATGCTGGTCACCCAGGTAGAGAGGGTTTTATGAAATAAAATTTACTTTTCAATTACTTACCCTATATAATCACAAAACATCGCCACACATTTATATTTCTCTTTTTTATCTGCGCGTGAAGGTAAGTGACACTTCACAAAAATACTAGATAGATACAATACTAAACATTTTAGACAACTTGATGTTCACTACTCGGTCTGACCATCGCTGATGCAGCTTGCTCGCAAATGTGTTAACGTCAACATTTATGTTCATTACAGCTACCCTTATAGCATGACGCAAATGATCATCAGTAAAATTTAAAAATAAAGTAAAATAAATAGTCCAGCTTCACAATTATTTATGTCATTGTAAAAATTGTAAATAGTGCAGTAAGTCTTGACTTGAACTTCGACTTTCTCAGTTTCATTTTTTAGGGGGTCTGTTCGCAAATGAAAGTGCTCCCATAAACTGTTATCATGCTTGCAGCAAAGCTCTTTATTGCATCATACAATCATCAAACATTCAAACCCTAAACAAAAGTGACACACACAAAAGAAGTAAATAACTTTGGAAGTAAATTAGTACAACATTTTAATCTTCAAGGATGTTATTGTAACTGCCACGGTAGTCAAGTGGACATAATGACGAGTTGTCTATCTGAAGGGTGAGGATACGAACCTTCCTTCAGCTATTATGACTCCAACTTTTAGCGATTAAGCTACTTCATGTAGACCTACCTAAATGCCTCGATGGACTGTGGTTCGTATTTAACATTAACTATAGCTCCCCAGAGTGTACCTTTATTTAGTCAGGGCACGGTTGTACAAATTTCATACACTTTTGAGAAATTGGGGAAAATCCAGTGAGACCATAAATCTGCAAAAATACCACAACCATCAAAATTTTGAGCTTCACATCCAAAACTCATAAAACCAAATTTGTGAAGCTGCAATAAAAATGTAAGTGGCTCGCGAGAGCTTAAAATAAATGTTAAGGTGTTACTAACTTAAAATTTTCTGTTCCAAATCTTTTGTATGAAATTATTTACAGGTTATCATGCTAGCGTGAACCCTCTAGATATGAGTAGGTTTTGGCTTCCCTTTGTAATACAACCGAAATTACTCCTGCAACGTTAGTTAAATGCTAAAATAACCATTAATTTGTTCTTATTGTCCTTCCGTAATTATGTAGAGAAAGTTTATCTAGATGGCCAATGAATAACGAATATGTAAATACTTTTACGCTTGTTACTGTATAACATTTAAATCTAGATGAAAATTTAAAATCGAGGGTAATTTTAAAAGCAATTTGGGGTAAAACAAATATAAAGTTCTGGAAGCATTGATTGGGCTTTGGTTCAGCTCTTTACTGTGGTGTCTGACAGGACTCGAGTAAGAGTGGAGTAGCTGGTAAATGCTGGGATGTAAAGTTCATTTACTATTTTTAATATTGTTTTGCGGTTAAATTACATTTTGGCGTAGGTTTCTCATTTCCTGTTTATAGTCTAAATCTTTATATCATTAGTTCAGGAGTTTTGAAAGAAGATAGTGCAACTTTATAGAGGTTCAAACTAAAGGCTTAAGCCTAAATTTATTCTAGCGTATTGTGAGGTAACACCAACGCTTTTTTTAGGGGGGGGTGGGGTTGGGCGTAGGCGCCTATAATTAGGTGTAAGACCTGGTAAGTAAGGTTGACTGCTCTATAGTCCAGTTCGGTATTAGTCTAGGCAAAGGCCTTTGCACACTTACATTAAGCCTTACCACTTTGGTTGGTATTAGTAGTTCGGTAGGTGTTACGCTTATTAGATATTATAGGCCTAATTTAGTAACTAGGAATTAGCCCAAAAACACAAACTCGAGACAGTTCCCAGACGGCTCAATCCGCTTGAATTTTCCGACGCGTCACGCGAGGATCCCCCCCCCCCCCCACAACATAGACGGACTACACAATCTACTGCAGTTTTCCAATGGCCTTTAGTGGGTTTTTTTCCATAACACGCACCCTACGCCAGGGGCGGTGCCTCGTTTTTGAATAGGGGGGAACGAGATTAATATATATATATATATATATATATATATGGCTTTTTTTTGTGTTGGAATGCTCCAGAATGGTGTTCCAGAACCTTTTTTCTGAGATGTGTTCAGTTTATTAATAAAAATAGTAGTATACTATTTTTATTAATTTTGCCATTCTAGGTATAATATATGCATTCTGGTACCTTTTTTTTCCTAAAAAAAAAGCCATATACTGGTATATATATAGTGGTTGAATTATAAAATTTTAACAAGGGTTGGTAGGTTAGGGGGGTCTGGGGGCATGCCACCATGAAAATTAAAAAATGTAACTGCATAATGCTATATTAGTGATTTTTCAAGGGAAAGATAACATAATATCTCTATATATTTTTTTGCCAAGTACACTACAGTTTTAAAGGTTTAGTTAGTCTCGTATAACAAGTGCACATACAACATAATTTGGTTAATATGTTTTAAATGGTGGTGTTTGTGATAGAATTATGATGTACCATTCGTGTGGTTTTGACTTTGAGAATTTGATTCATCATGTGCCCTAGATGATTAATTGAATGCTTGGTTAGGTCAACTGTATGCCCTTGGTGATTGGTTAGGTTAAGTCGTGATATTTTTGTTAGTTTAAACGAAAATGATGAGAGCAAACTTTTCTGGTTAATTTTGAGGTTTTGAATGTTTCTTGTGGTAATGCGTCATTTACGAGATCTCGTAACATGAACATGTTAGGTTATGCTTTATTGTATAAAATGTAGTAAAAAATATATTTTCAAGTGTGTTTTGGTGTGCTTTGTTTGAATATGACCTTCATTTCTTGTGCAAATGAACAGAAATAGTTGTCATTTCGTGGTCCAAACACGTATTTCTGGTCATTTGCACAAGAAATGGTTATATTTGAACAGAGCACACCAAAATACACTAGAAAAATATATTTTTGAATTCAACTTCAGGCCATGTCATTTTCTGCATAATGACCCATAATTTATTTTAATTAGAATGATACCATTGATTCATGCAAATATTTCTTATTTTCTTAGAATTTTCTACCATTATTTTTAGGTTGGCAAAGTGCATTTTATTTAGATAAGGGGATAGTTGTTTGAGTTAATAAGGGAGATGCCATCCCCTGTTGAGCACTATATATATATATATATATATATATATATATATATATATATATATATATACCCCCTCGATTAGGTACTCCGGCTTGCCGGGCCGAGGGGGCTCGTACACCTCGTGGGTTGTTGAGGTTTCCTCAACTCCTCGCGGGGTGTGGGCGAAGAGTTACCTAGTTGCGTTTTCTTTTTCTTCCCCCTTTTCTTTTCTTTTTTTTGCTCCCCCTTTTTTTCCGTCTCCCGGAATTTCTTTTGTCTTGACTCGGTCCTGTGCCTCTGTCAATCGTAGTATCCCCCCCCCCTCTGTTTGTATTTGCAGTCTTGGGGTCATCAGGTGCACCCGCCGGGGGGCATCGCTCCGTGGCTGAGCCGTGCTCCGGGGACGGTATGGGCGCCCGGACCGCTGCTGCGTCTGGATTGGGTCTTTGCTTGGCCCTTAACGGACAAATCTCCGTAGTGCCAATCTGCTGTTTTTAAAACGACAGTTAGGTTGGGGGGCGGGCTACCCGGGACGTTGGGCCTGCGCTTTGAAGGATGCAGCGGCGGCTGGTGCATCGCCTTGGGTCCGAGGCTGCCTTTTTTGTAAAAATACTGTTTATGGGTTCTATTACTAAACTTCACTCCCCTCTTGTTGACGACTCTGGCCCGCCCTTGGATTTGGATCAGACTACTACTTCTGGTCGTTCAGCGGCCTCTGCCTCCGCTGGATTGACCCTCAAGCCGTATGGCCCCCTCTCGTCCTCTGCGGTGTCTGGCTCTCGTGGCCGGACTCGTGGTGGCCGTAGGGCGGGGTCTTCGCGGCCCTTGTTCTCTCGCCCACTCTCGGTTACCGTTACACATGGACCTGTCTCTGCTGTCAATTTCTGTCCGGTGGACAGGTTCCTTGTTCTCCGCCCTTCCGCTGGCTCCCTTCCGGGCAACTCGGAACGGGTGTTTCAGCGCCTTAAGACGATAGGGGTTCCCTGTCGTTATGATATCCGCCCTCTGAGGGATGGGTCTCTTCTTTTGAAGTCCCGTTCTTCGGGGGTGACTGGGTCCCTTCTACAGTTGCAGGATGTCTTGGGTTGCAGAGTTTCTGTGACTCCCCATCCGCAATTGAATAGCTGTCAAGGCACCATTTTCGCTTCCCGTCTGCTGTCAATCCCGGTTGGCGAGTTGCAGGAGGATCTTGCCCCCCAGGGGGTAACGAAGGTCTTCCGCTTTTCGTCGCGCCGGGATGGTGCTCTTACCCCGTCCGCTCGTCTGCTCCTGACCTTTGACTCCCTTGTGCCTCCGGCCCAGGTGTTCTGGGGCATGGGTGATCGCCGGTCGTGTGAGTTTTCGGTGCGACCATATGTGCCTGACCCGGTTCGCTGCTTTGGCTGCAACCGGTTCGGCCATGTTAGCTCTGCGTGCCGCCGTGAGGGTAAGCTATGTGTCCGCTGCGGTGGGCCTGCGCACCCTACCCCGTGCACGAAGCCCCCGCGGTGCTCGAACTGTTCGGGGGCCCACCCTTCCTCTTCTCGGGACTGTCCCGTTTTCAAGTTTGAATTTGAGGTGCGGTCCTTAAGGACTACCGAATTCCTTAGTGCGCGGGAGGCGCGCGATAAGATCCGTGACCGGGAGCCGCGGCGGGGGTTGTCCTACGCTGCGGCTCTTGGCCCTGGCGGGTCCTCGGGCCCCTCCCGTGCTACCCCGGCGTCTACTGGAGTGGTGCCCCCCCTGGAAGTCCCGGGGGTTGGTGGTCCTCCTGGCGCCGCGGGTCCTTCTTGTTCCTCTGCCTCACTTTCTGACATCCCATCTGATTCCCTGCCTACAAGTGCCCCTTCTCCCCCTCCGGCCTTGGGGTCTGGATCCTTGCCTACTCGTCTCTCGGGTGGGGAGGGGGATGCCCCGAAGGAGAGGAGGAAGCGTCGCCGTGGTCGGAGTCGGAGTCCTTCCGACCCGATCCTGACTGCTGCTCGCCTTGCTTCCCCGTCTTCACCGGAGGGGAAGCGGCGCGCTGTTCCTGATCCGCTCGGGACTCCCCCCCCCCCTATACGGAGCGCTGGTGGGCGTCACCTCCCGGTGCCCCGACCAGTGTCCGGGTGTCGGTCGAGGTACACTGCCCCATGACACCCTCGATTACTGACTCTGTTCCCATGATAGACCCGGTCGAGAGGGGCCTGGCCCTCCTTCATGGAGTCTCTCTCTCTCCGGCTCCTGCTGAGAGTGGTCGGGTCTCTCTCCTGGATCTACCTCTCCCACCTGTGGTCGACCTTTCCTCTCCCCCCCGTCAGTGCTTGTCTGGTTTGACGAGCCCTCGAACAGCTGGTTCCCCCCGGTCCCCCTCTTGTGGGGAGTTGGGGGTTTCGGCTGGGCCCGACTCGTCGTCTCTCCCCCGCCGGGAGAGCCCCCCTCTGACCTCCCTGTTCTACTCTCCACTTCTCGTCTACTACGGGTGCAGCAGATGCGGAGTCGGTGGCCCCTACCCCCCCAGTTCTGGGTGAGTCGGGGAAACCGATTCCGTCCCTGGTTACGGACCGTTGAGTTTGCTGCTCAGCTTGGTCCGTGGCTATTTCGCTGTTTTCTCTGCCTCTTATAATGCCGCTTCCCCTTACAGTTCCATCTTGCATTGGAACTGTAGGGGGCTTTTAGCTAACTGGGAGAACCTTGCCTCCCTGCTGGAGAGCGAGCGGCCTTCCTGTGTTTGTCTCCAGGAGACTATCCTGGCTGCGCGGGGACTCCCTCGTCTCTCTGGCTATGTTGGTTTCCCTTGCACCCCGGATGAGCGCACACGCCGGCGGGGTGCGGCGATTTACGTGCATCATTCGTTACCATCGCGTGGTGTGCCTCTTCGCACTTCCTTGCAGGCTGTGGCTGTGCGGCTCTTTTTAGATCGCCAGTACACTGCCTGCTCGGTTTATATTCCTCCTCATGACCCTCCTTCTCGCGACGCGGTTCGCGAGTTGGTGCTGCAACTACCCCGACCGTTTCTCCTCCTCGGGGACTTTAACAGTCGCGACCCGGCTTGGGGAGATGTTCGGTCGACTAATGTTGCTGGTATTTTACTCTCCTTAATGGAGGAACTTTCCTTTGCGTGTCTCAATTCCGGTGAACCTACTTACTTCCACGAACCCACGGGTTCATTTACCTGTATTGATCTCTCCTTGGTGTCCCTCGATGCCTTACTCGATTTTTCGTGGAAGGTGTTGGGGGACTCTTATGGCAGTGATCATTACCCAGTCTGTCTTGAGCCGGTCGGTCCGCAGCCGGGCGTTTCGTCTCGACCGAGGTGGTGCCTTGCGCGGGCTGACTGGCCATCTTTCAGAGCTCGTTCCGTCATTGTCCGTTCGGTATTGAGCTTTGGCTCTGTGGATGAGAGCTTGGAGTTCTTCGAGCGGGTGGTGATGGGCGTCGCGGAGGACTGTATTCCTCGATCTTCCGGTAACCCGCGGACTCGTAGCGTCCCGTGGTGGACTCCAGCATGTCACCAGGCGGTGTGCGAGAGGAAGAGGGCAACGCGCCGCTTCCACCGCACCCGGCGCGCGGGCCACTTGATTGAGATGCGGCGGGCGAAGGCTTTCGCCCGCCGGACTCTCAAGTTGGCCCGTCGGGCCTCTTGGCGTGCTTTTGTGTCCGGCATCTCCTCATCTACCCCTTCTGCTGCTGTGTGGCGGAAGGTACGTAGTATCGAGGGGAGGCCGGTCCCTGCTAGTCGCCCTGTCCTTCGGGACGGGGACGGCTTCCTTTCGGATCCTGCTGCTGTGGCTGATCGGCTGGCCGGTGCTTTTGCTGCGGTTTCCCGTTCGCCTTCAGCTGCGGATCGCCCTTTATCGGAGGTCACGTTCCCGCCCCCTGGGAACGAGCCCTATAACCATCTCTTTCCGATGCGGGAACTTCGGGCTGCCTTGGCAACCCGTCGTTCTTCCGCCCTGGCCCTGATGACATTCCGTATGACTTTCTTTGGAATCTGCACCCGATGGCCCTGCACTTCTTGCTGGATCTTTTCAACCGGATGTGGGTTGAGGGGTCGTTCCTTCCCGTTGGAGGGAGGCGATTGTGGTCCCGATACCTAAGCCGGGGAAGGATCCGGCGGAGGTGGCGAGCTATCGGCCTATTGCTTTGACGAGCTGCTTATGCAAGCTCCTCGAAAAGATGGTGGCCGTCCGACTTTCCTTTACACTGGAGTCGCTTGGGTTATGCCCCCCGACCCAGTATGGTTTTCGTCGATTTCGGGGTACTCTGGACCCCCTTCTCCTCCTTGGCCATGATGTACGGGAGGCATTTTCCCGCCGGAATCTTGTTCTGGCCGTCTTTTTTGACGTCCAAAAGGCCTATGACACGACCCGTCGGGGAGTTGTCATGGACCGTTTGAAGTCTCTTGGTTTTGTGGGCTTTTTGCCCACGTTTCTTCGCAACTTCCTCTGCCGTCGCACTTTCCGCGTCCGTAATGGGGCGGCCCTATCTGCCCTGTATGTTCAGGAGGAGGGGGTGCCCCAGGGGTGTGTGTTAAGCGTCTCCTGCTTCAACCTAGTTATGTCTGCGCTACCGGGAGCTCTTCCGCCCTCGGTGCGCTGTTCCATCTACGCAGATGATCTGGCTGTCTATGCCGCGGGGACGAGTCCCCCCCTCGTGGAGAGGCAAGTCCAACTCGCGGTCAATCGGGTTGAACGCTGGGCGTCGTCGGTGGGCCTTACGTTGTCTTCCCCGAAGACTTCGTGTGTGGCCTTCCTTCCGTCGAGGAGACGGGGATCCGGCGCCATCCCGGCCTTTAACCTTACACTCGGGGGTCAGCCTCTGGCCCTCGTTCCATCAGTACTCTTCTTGGGTATGGTTTTCGACAGCCGTTTGAGCTGGGTTCCCCACCTTCGCCGGCTGCGCGAGTCCGCGAGACGTACCCTGGATTTGCTGGGGCATCTGTCGCATACTACATGGGGCGCGGATAGGCGGACGCTCCTCCGTTTGTACGTGTCCCTGGTACAGTCCAAATTAGACTATGGGAGTGTGGTGTATGGCTCCGCCTCCCGCACGGCCCTTCGGATACTGGATCCGGTCCTCTCTAGAGGACTGCGCATGTCATCTGGCGCCTTCCGCTCCTCTGGTTGATAGTCTGCAGGTTGAGTGCGACATCCCTCCCTTGGAGGATCGGAGGTCGTTCCTCATTGCTAAACACTATCTCCGGATCCTCCGTCTTCCCACCTCTCCTCTGTTCCAGGTGGTTGAGAGGGCGTTCTGCCGGGATGGGGGTTGGTATTTCACCGACACGGTGACCTCCCTCCTCGATGGTATGGGCACTCCCCCTCCATCCGTTATACCGGTCTCTTTCAGTGGTGTTGCACCTTGGGAGAGCACCCCTGTTGCGTGCTGTAGGGCGTTGCGCCCCGTTCGCAGGACCGAGTCGGACTCTGCCTTGCTTCGGTCTCTGTTCCTTCAGCATGCGGCGTGTCACTCTGCATGTGTTGCGATCTTCACGGATGGCTCGAGGTCGTCGGGGGGCGTTGGATCCGCGGCTGTTCCCCAGTCGTCTGTCCTTGCTCCCCGATGTACCCGTCTCCCTGATGAGGCTTCCGTTTTTACGGCGGAGCTCTATGCCATTCTGAGCGCTCTGGAGGTGGTGCGGGAGCATCCGGATGGGTCGTTCGTCATCCATTCGGATTCCCGCAGTGCCCTGGATGGCCTGGAGTGTTTTGACTCTGTCCACCCGCTGGTCCGACGAATCCAGCTACTGTACCATACTCTTGTCGCTTTCGGTGGCAAGGAGGTGGTATTTTGCTGGGTCCCAGCACATGTTAACGTGGCTGGAAATGAGGCTGCCGATCGAGCTGCCCGTTCCGCGTGCCGACTGCAGGTTTCACCTGTGTCCCTCCCTTTTTCTGATTATATCCCTGGCTTCCGTAGGTTTTTGCGCTCCCGGTGGCAGAGTCGCTGGGATGGCGCTACGGATAACAAACTTTGCAAGATTAAACCCAAGTTGGGATGTTGGGCCTCTTCCTTCCATCGGTCGCGCCATAAGGAGGTGGCTCTGGCCCGCCTCCGTATTGGCCACACCCACCTGACCCATGGCTATTTGATGGCCGGGGATCGGGTGCCCCGATGTCCCAATTGTGACGTCCTACTTACAGTTGCCCACCTCCTGGTGGAGTGTCCGCTTTACTCTGCGCTGCGCGCAGAGTATTTTCCCTTTTTGGAGAGCGTCGGGCTTTGTGATAGGCTTGGCGCTCTTCTGTCTGAAGGTCCCTACTTTTCGATAACCGGGTTGTTCTTCCTCTTTCGCTCCCGACTTCTTTACCGGCTGTGACCCCACTATGATCTTTTTGCTTTTCCCCCACCTCCTCCTCCCCCGTCTATTGTTCATTTCCATTAGTTGTTCCATACTCTTCGTTCTGTGTTCGCTCTGCTATCCACCTTTCTTTTGGTGGCCATGAGCGGTCATTCTTTGAAACAAAAAAAAAAATATATATATATATATATATATATATATATAATATTTAAAATGTGCAGCATGATATTTAATATTTAAATTGAAGTTAGTCAATTAACTGAGTATTTTGGCAAAACTATAATTATAGTGGTGGTGATACATAAAAAAAAAATTGCGTGTGTATATTTTGCAGGCATTTTCCCTTGGCCCCTCTTTCCTGTATAAAAAAGTGTGTATCTTTCCATTTGTGTCTTGTATAAATGTACGAGTGTATGCTCTACTGTTTTAGTATACCTTATCTGCAACTATGACAATTATATTTTAGAGATTGGAAAATTTTTTAGTTTCTAGATATTCTTTAGCTAAATGTTTAATGAGAAAGCCGACTTTAAAAAAAATATATATACAGTATATATATGAAATTATTTCATGAAAGTAACATGTGAAAAATATTTGTGAAAAGAACCACAAAGGAAAGGAAACATAGCATGGTGCTCGAGTGCTTTTGTCTGACATCCTCAGGAACACTGATGTAAATAAAAAGTTTGAGACTATATATGGTATAAGTCATAAAAAAAATAATATAGAGAAAAGAAAAAAAAATTGTGGCAGGAGCATGCAAATTTATAAGGAAAAACTACCAATTTTAGCACTTTGCCCTTCTTTTCTAAATCCATTCTGAATGAGTTCAAAACAACAGGATCAAGCAAAAGAAGACCCTGGCTCATGTTAAAATTATTTGCAAGTTGGATAATAGCAGACTCAAGAATATTTCTCTCAACAATGTTGTTAGTGAAACAAAATTGAAGCATTATTCCAATCAATACAGTGAGATATAACTGACAAATGGATGAAAAAGGGCACTGGATGACTGTCCCATTCTAACGGAATATTGATGCTGTTTTATATGTGTGTGTAAATCCTTTCCCATCTGACCAATGTAAAAGGAATCACATTGTTTATAACCAATTTTATAGATAATGCCTGAATTATTGGTCGGGCATTATAAGGTCAATCCGACCAACGGTTCAAGAGATATGACCTCGGGAAATTTGAGGTCACTTGCGAGGTCACTAACATTTGGCGACCCATAACTTGGGTAATAATGGTCACAATTATATAAAAGTATATATATTTAGAATCAGATAAAATGACAAGGAATCCAAATATGCAAGTTTTAGAACTCTAGGTTGAAAAATAAAAAAGTTACACTGTAACCAAAATTTGAGGTCACGATTTGACCCCTGGGGTATCAAATGGAATTTTTTTAAATGTAAAAAATGAAGGCATAGGCATTGGCTATTAGAATCAGCAAAAAAAAGTTTGTTTGTTAGTATTTTTTCATGTAACTAACATATAAGTGAACACCATATTCATAAGTTGTGCATCAATTTCTACCTATTTTTTCACACTTAAGCTCATAATTTGACCTATAGAAATTCAAATTACATTTTTTTATAGATATAAAAAACAAAAGGCAAAAAATGTAAAATTGTATTTCACTGCTAATCTATACTGGCAATAATAGTTAATAGTGAAAGGGAAGACCTACTTAGAGGATTCATGTGCTAGCCTAATACAATTTTTGCATGCTTGATGTAGAGGGATGTAGAAAGTTCACAGTGAAATCATCGAACTCTTCACAATATTCCTGCACAATTCCATACCAAACTTGCATGTCATAAATGCAGCCAACATACTCTCCTGGTTTGACACATTTTAGGTTACCAAGCATTGCAGGTTCATTAGTAAAATGACTTTTCCTTATTCTTTTCTTTTCTCCAATGCCACTTGAAATGGGATACACCATCAGTTCTTCCTTGTTTAGGAGAACAAATCTATGATATTTCTGAGTTCCAGGAATAGCCCTACTATCCTTGAATCGATGTTCCAACTGTTCTTCTGCATCTTTCAAATCAGCTGTAGTTACAAAGAAAAAATTTATCTTCTTGCTCAAGTTTTCTTCACAAAACTGAAACATGTGTTCTGGTGTAAGAATTTGCCTCTCTGTAGTTCTCTGCAAACTGGCACGAGCAGTAGCTCTTTTCACTGTTCCTCCAATCCCATCACATGCATTTTTGCCATGGGATGTAGCAAAGAAGTGCCATTCACAAGACAGACCAAAATCCTCTTCATGGTAACAGAGATTTGTGAAGTTGTATCTGTTCTTATATTGGCCAGCACATCCATCTGAGAAATAGTGCACCTTCTTCAATTGTGGGCATCTGAATTTAACACATGTCATAAGCTTCAATATGAATGAGTAAACCATTATAGTGTTGTGTTTTAGTGATGCAGATAAGAAACAGACACTAAAATGGCTAAGTTCCTGGTCTGCAGATGATCTATAATAGATGACAAAAGGGTGAACTGTACACTATGAATTGTCCCAGTGAAACCCTTGGGCAGCATCCTGGACAATGAAAGAATAATTCTCAGAGAAATCACCTACTATAACTACCTCGCTCTGAGGTGGTAGTGTTTCTTTCAACTGCTTGAAGTACTGTGATTGTTGCTGAGCAACAAAGTGATGACGAACCATGCAGGATATTTTCATGCTTAGGGATGATAAGTATTCATGAAGTGGCTCCACCTTATCAACCATTGTACAACGGTCAACAGTCACCCATTGCTTGTAAGATATTTCATTTGGAGCTGATTTCACACTGTCAAGTAACTCAAGAAAATCCAGGACACCCTCTTGGGCAATCATTGCAAAGTTGCATCATGCAAGTCTCTCTTTCTGTACTGCAGACACTGTAATCCATAAGATCCTTGTATGAAAGACCTCTTTCTCCCAATGCAGCCAGCTGCAATTTTGGATTTTGATGGTATGTGCAGACACAGACAGAATGAGTCCCACCACTACTGGCAAGCACACAATATGATGGCTGTAATTTTGCAAATGTGGAAAATCCTATTTTGGGATTCTTTTCATCATTTTTATATAGTTCAAACATCTCTTAAATTCCCGAGGACCAATCGTTTTTGCACCTTCATTGCACCTTCAGCACTGATAACTTTCACGCAATCCTTTTGGCCAGGACACATACGACTAACCTCTTCTGACTCATAGAATCTTCTAACTATATCTTTGTGTTCTTCAGATATCACTTTTCCTTTGCTCATTAGTGGAATCTTCGGAAGGATTCCATGTTCTGATTTAAGTGAATGGCTTCTTTTCACCATGTATGTTGTAGTTTGAAAGAAACTAGCTGTTTTTTCAATTGTGTATGGTGAGAGTGTCAATATTTGTAGTTTGTGATGGTGACATTTGCTCTCCAGGAATGACTGTTTCAATTCATTCATTAATTTGTCGATGTTTTTCAGATTTAGTTTCAGGTTTTGAAGTATCACTTACCTCCTCGGTAATTTGAACACCATAACTGAGTTCTAGCCTCTCCTTCAGGTGTTTGAGCAGATGATAACTTACCACGAGCCTTGTGCTTTTTCTGGCTTAATGACAGCCTTTCTGAAAAGAACAGAAAAAAAGGTTTCACACACCTGAATATTAGTAATTAAATATTAATTATAGTACCTTAAATGCTATATAATTGGCTATATAGTAGATCAAACAGACCTTGTAGTAAAGTATAAGTTATTATATTAATTTATTACTTACTTTTTTTAACTGGTGTTTGGTCCAGAAATGCTAGAACTGGTTCAACTGAAGTTGAAGGATTTTCCTTTATCAAGCAATCACTGTCATTGTCCAGATCTTGAATTGAAGAGATGTTACTCAAGCCACTGATAGTAGATGATTCATTTGAATCCTGCTCAGACTCATTGTTTTCAGTGGTACTAAGTATAGTGGGGTTTTTCATTATCAGTGTCCAGCAGTTCACACACAACAATGAGTCTTTTTTCACTCTTCCAGCACATTTTTCAACAAGTACATCAGTCACTTTTCTAAGATTGATTGTTATGCGTTTCTTGTGTTTTTGAATAGGGTCCTGGCAGTATTTCAAGTGCCGAACCATTGTATTTTGATCTGTAAAGATATAGGATTTACAATTAGGTAATATATATTTTTTAGAAAATATATAGTTATACACACTTAATATTTTAGGCCTTGATAGTCTCTGAGGCTCATTAAACACCATACCCACCAGCCACCCACAGTGCTGGCTGGAACTGTACTAACCTGTAGACAAGGAATTTTGCAACTATCTGTGTTGATTCTGCACTTTGACAAGTAGCAACATGTTTCAACAGGTTTGTTTAGGCTACATGTGAGCTTAGTCTTCCCCTTTCACTATTATAACTATTATTGCCAGTGTAGATTAGCAGTGAAATACAATTTTTATTAAATTCTTGGAGCTTGAGATCAAATTGATAGCTAAAGATATAAAAATTCCTTGAAATGACAAGCAATTTATAAATATGGTGTTCACTTATAAGTTAGTTACATGAAAAGTACCAACATAAACAAACTTTTTATGATTGTTTCTATTAGTCAAGAACTCTGACTTTGTTTTTTATATCTATAAAAAATGTAATTTTAATTTCTATAGGTCAAATTATGAGCTTGTGTGAAAAAATAGGTAGAATTGACGCACAACTTATGAATACGTGTTCACTTATATGTTAGTTACATGAAAAATACTAACATAAACAAACTTTTTTTGCTGATTCTAATAGCCAATGCCCTATGCCTTCATTTTTTACATTTAAAAAAAAATTCTCATTTGATACCCCAGAGGTCAAATCGTGACCTCAAATTTTGGTTACAGTGTAACTTTTTTATTTTTCAACCTAGAGTTCTAAAACTTGCATATTTGGATTCCTTGTCGTTTTCTGATTCTAAATTATATACTTTTATATAATTATGACAATTATTACCCAAGTTATGGCTCGCCAAATGTTCGCGAGTGACCTCAAATTGCCCGAGGTCATATCTCTTGAACCGTTGGTCGGATTGACCTTATAATTTCAGAAATGGATTCAGGGCTCACAAACTCCCTATAAACCAAATTTCAGCAAAATATGAGAGATGAGGGTGTTAATTTCAATTTTTTTTGGTTGATCTGACAGAGAATGACCCCAAGGCCAAAAACCACGTAAAGTCAGAAACCAAAAAAAAATCTCCTGAATTGCCCTTAAATCACTCTATATTGTAACTGTTATATGTATAACATACCTATAACACAAAAGTGATGCAATTGGCAATGTTGAATTCCTTCCAGCATGCCATAACACACTTGTTAGTGCCGTCCTCCATGGCATTGTGAATGTGGACAAAGGTGAGACGTGTGTATTACTAGTATTAGGGTTATGACACTAATTTTTTGTCATAAATATTGTTTCCTGTATCATCAATCAATGAACTTTTGCTTGAAAACAATAAAAAAGGGCCTAATTTTTCAGAATTAAAAAAAAGTTACCCCGAAAGCAAATTTAGTATATTCGAGACAACTGCATTGCACCATTCTAGATTGGTTACCTAGTATTTTCTTGAATATTCCGGAATCTACTGAAAAGCACTAAATACTCTGGAAAATCACTGGAACAGAGACCCATCTGCAATAGCTATACCAAGGAGTAACCAATGTGCGGAACGTGCCATTAAGGTGATGCAAGAACTTTACGTAAACTGTAAAAATAAAGACAACCTTAATCATAGGTTTATTTTAAGCAATAAGTAAAATAATTAAAACAATAATAGAGTAAATGTATAATATTGCATTTGTATAATTAATATGTATTGTTATAGGTATAATGTTGTATAATATATGTTTATGTATAATAATTGTGAAATAAACATGCAAATTTCTATTTATTATTTTATTAATTTTTTATTTTTTATTTTGGGGTGAAGTTTTTTCAAAATATATCGAAAAAACTTATTTTCATTGTCGGGGGGTAAAAGTTCATCGATTTATGATACAGGAACATGAGGTTATAAAAATGTCATAACCCTAGTGTGTATGCTGCCTTAAAGCACTGAAATTGTAAAATTATAATCCGCGTAAGTTGCGAGTCTACTGTATTGTTATATGGAAATACTATATTAATATTCAAAAGTTTAAGTACTGGTACATTAGCAATGCCTAAAAAGCCTGGCAAAAATGAAAGTACTGAAATATTCTTTGATAAAGTGTGAGGGTTATTATTCATGCGATAGAAGGTTCATTTTGTCTTAAGACAAGATTCCATAAATGCAGGTGGGTAGCATAGATCACTTCCAATAGCTACCATTGATTTTTTTCTAATTTGGCATCCATGTACATACAGTACTGAAATTGGCTAGGATAATTATTTAAATTGGAATATGGGGAAATGTTAATTTCAAAGTTTTGTGGGAGTGTCATAAAGTACCTAGAAAAATTTATCTTTTAAATAAAAAACTTGTTTGAAGTTAGTCTTCACACTGCTCAACCTGCTATCTGATCTGCTGGTGTTTGGACTCTGCATCTTCTTAAATCCTGGTTGGTTACCCTGCTAGCTTGGCCTAACTTAGCTGTGAATTGAGAATGCTCAAGACTACTAGAGTGAGCTCTTCTGGAGCAAGATCTAGGTGTGGGCCTGAATTCTCTTCCCTAGTTACTGCTGACCACCACTCAAAATCTGCTAAATCTAAAGTTGATGTAAATATTGTGTCGTGTGGTACTTGCAATGTCACTGTTGATGAAAGTGCTATTGGTTGTGACAGATGCTCTCTGTTTCATCCCACTTCTCTGTGCTTAGGATTAAAAAAGGTTATTGATGATATAATTGTCTTGAGGAGTGAGGGTGTTGCTTACATATGCACTGTCATACTGCTAACCTGCTTAAACCTATCCATGGGACCTCTGAGTCAAACTTGCTTGCCTTGAGCGAGTTGCTTGAGACTGAAGGCTTTGTGTGCAACAGTTGCTATGCTTTCCACTCTGGTGAATTCATTGTCTTCATCAGTGAAATGCGGGCATACAGCACACAGCCCCACATGGGAGGTGATCAGGGAAGAAATTATTGAGCTCGAGGAGAGGTGCAAGAGAGTCATTTGTAATAATCAAGGGGCTGCCCAATCTGGACAGGCCATCTGCCATTATTGTGATCAAATCTGCTGCTTCTCAAATAACTCAGATTTCTTTTCAAATGTTTACTGTATTGATCAGGATAGAGGTATTTATAGAGCTAATGTACTGAATGCTGAGTATTGTAAGAATTTATTGGATAATGCAAATAAAACTAAGTCATCTTCTGATTATTGTAATGTTCATATTTCTGGGACCTAACATACAAGAAGAGATGAACTATTTTCGAGGCAGAGGCAAAATCTCCTGGCTTCCTTGTCTGGCCCTTCCCAGCTGAAGGATGTAATCTTGGCCACTATCCCAAAAAACTGACTTTCACCCATGTAAATATTGTATTTGCTAATGTAAATAGTTTACATAATAAGCTTGCTTCTGTTATTGATCTTATCAGTGAGTATAACTTGGATATTATTGGCATTGCTGATTCTTGGCTTTTAAGGTCTTTTCCAGATTTTCTCCAGATTCCTGGTTTCCAGGGGTTTTGTAGTGATGTGATGTTGAGGGAGTGGTTGAGTATTAGGTGTGTGTATATTGAAGTACCAGTTTCTAATGTTACTGGTGGTGGTGCTATTAGATTTTAATTTATCTTCTTGTGATTCACTGTCCTCCATCGTTGTCTTTAGAGCTTGATCAGGTCTTGATAAATTTTTTAAAAGATTTTGTCCCATCTAGGGAGGAGTTGATTTTGGGTGACTAATCTTCCTAGTTTGAAATGGGCTTTGGGGGTTTGGAAGTGCACCTGGAGTGTTCTGGTCAGGACACTTTTTTGAATTGTTTTGACTTCCTGGGTCTCACCCAGTGGATACAGCAACCCATAGAATAGAATAACCTTTATTAATAAGAAAATAATTTT
Source organism: Bathynomus jamesi (assembly GCA_023014485.1). Classification (NCBI taxonomy): domain Eukaryota; kingdom Metazoa; phylum Arthropoda; class Malacostraca; order Isopoda; family Cirolanidae; genus Bathynomus; species Bathynomus jamesi. The sequence goes on along the minus strand of JAJOZX010000138.1, from coordinate 411,392 downwards.
TTTTTCAATTTAGAATTACATTAATAATTGTGAAGCTCGACTACTTATTTTATTTAATTTGGCCCTTAAGCTTTAGGCTTTATTGGGCTCTTATTAAAAATAAGCAGCTAGTTATAAATAAATAAATAAATAAGCAAATAAGTAGTATTAATAGTTAAAACATGTATTACAATATTAATGGACAATATTAAACAATATTAGTGGACATTAATCCTAGATTTTTGTTAGTATGCCATTATTAATCAGGATTTCAATTGGCTTTAAATAAATTTACATTCACAATATTTTTTATATCGGCATGCAAGTCATTCCATAGTTTCAATCCAATGAAAATGGGTAGTTTTTTAGATGAAGACAATCTAAATTGAGGTATAATGAGCTTTGATCTATTTATTTCTGGTCTGATACAAGTGGATTTCTTGAGTTACAAAATACCTATTTACCCATTGCAAATTAATGATTTTGTTCTTACACTTGTAAATAAAAATAAAATGTGCCAGTTTGGTTATATCATTGAGCTTTAGTAGGTTTAGCTCTTTAAATAATGCACTTGAGTGATCAAGGAAATTGGCATCAGATAATAACCTTATTCTCGTTTTTGGATGACAAAGATACCATTTAATACGTTGTTAGCAGTTTCCCTAAACAAGGGTGCACTTGTTATATAAGGAAGAACAAGAGTATAATAAGTCAATAAAACTTGTTTAGGGACTACATTTCTAAGTTTAAACATTGTAGCAATGCTCCTTGAAATCCTTTTCGTGATATAATTTACATGATCACTCCATTGCAAATTCTTATCTAGCATTACACCAAGAAATTTTGTTACAGTACACTCCTTTATGGCGATTTCATTAACATTAAGTTCATCAAGATATACATTTCTTTTATTAGTAAAATCATGAAATTTGTTTTACTGGTATTTAGGAAGAATTTATTGGTGGTCAACTATTTCATTACAGTGATGAATTCTGAATGAAATATATTCTTAGCTGTATTAACATCTTTGCAAGAAAAAGAGAGTTGTATCATCTGCAAACATTATGAAGTTCAGTATATCAGATGAACGTGGAAGGTCATTTATATATCATATAAAAATAACAGTGGACCCAGAACTGAGTCCTGTGGCACACCATGTTTGACAAGTGCTTTAGTTGAGCAAACCTTATTTACTGATACAGAATGATATCTATTGGACAAATAACTTTTAAACCATTCACTGATTGCTCCTTTAAAGCCGTAACAATATAATTTATTAAGTAGAATATTATGGTCTATTACATCAAATGCCTTACTCAAATCCATAAATATTGATATTATTTCTTTGTTCTCCTTAGCTATATTTACATTTTCCATAAGATTTAAAATAGCCATTTCTGTTGTTTTATTATTACGGAAGCCATATTGATTTGGAGATAATAAATTGTAGGATTCTAAATATTGTTGCATTCTACTTTTTACAATTTTTTTCAAAAACTTTGCTGAACACAGATAATGAACACACCAGCCTGTAATTTGTTGTTAGTGTAGGCTCACCCCTTTTAAAAAGGGGTGTTATACAACTAGTTTTTAGCATTGACAAGAATATTCCTTTGGAAATACTTTGATTGCTAACTTTAGCCAAAGTTAGATATCTTATATTTAACAATTTCAATATAGGTACAGGAATGTTATGAATGTTATTTTTTGTTTTTTTAATTTACCAATAATATTCTGGGCCTCAGTAGAGGTAGCAGGAACAAAAGAAAATGAATTCAGTGGTCTGGGTGGCATATATTCTAGAGGTGTGTGATCATTATTTATTAATTGTGCGTGAAGCTTATCCGCTATTGAAGTAAAATGTGCATTTAAAGAGTGCAATAGCAGTATCATCAGTAATTTCTTTATCAACATTTAATTTCTCTATTGAATTTTTTTTAATTTGTTTTCTGAGGAGATTGTTTATGGTTGTCCAAGTGTTTTTCATGTCTCCTTTATGTTTGGAAAATTGATTGTTATAATAGTTATATTTTGCAATTTTGATTATTTTAGTTAATTTGTTTCTGTATTGAGTATATTGTATTTTAGGAATTTTGCCCTGCAAATGCAATTTGAATAATTTATCTCTGTTCTTTATTGAAGTGATAATTCCTAGAGTGATCAATGGATTTGAGACACTTTTGGGTGAAACATACCTTAGATCAAACAATATCTTGGATGTAATTCTTTCAACTGAATTTGATTGGATATCTGGCCTGGATTTCTTGCCTAATTGTGATGGTCATTATTTTTTGTGCATATACTTTTGAAAGAAGCCTAGAGGGCACTAGTGATGATGTTAAGATGATTTGGCACAGGGGTAATTACTGTGCACTAAATGCTGCTTTATGTGATATTGATTGGGATGTTGAACTTCCTACGAGAAATGTTAGTGACAGTTATGATGTCTTTTGCTCTACATGTGAGAGGCTAACTTGTCTTTACCTAACCAAAGCCTTGTCAACCATGGTGGACAAAACCACCAGCTATATTGATCTGTAAGAGATGTGATGCATGGCAGAGATATAAAACCTTGAGGATTTAGTATGGTAAAGGTGCTTCATGTACAGAAGTGGCTTTAACCACATTCTTGTCATCTAATTATCAATATCATACATTTTTCACTTCCAGCCAAATCAATTATGAAATGAAACTCAACCACTAGTTTAAGTCTAACCCTAAACTGTTCCATTCTTATATTTGGAACAAGAAAGTTAGAAAGTCTAGTATAGGTCTTTTGAAAATGTCTTGAGGAGAGCTGGTCTGACAGTCTTGAAATGGCAAACACTTTGGCTACTGCTTTTGCATCAGTATATTCACATACTACACCTGCAGCTCCTTTCCCTCACCAACAGTGTGACAGTGCACTTGATCAATTAGTCATTAATGAGAACATTGTATGCAGTGTGCTTGCTCATTTAAAGACATCTAGTATGGGTCCTGACACTATTCACCCTCTCCTTCCAGCAAAGTGCATCGATACCCTAGCTTATCCATTGTGTAAAATCTTTGCTCAATCTCTGGAAACATAACTACTGTGGAAAAGATCATTAGTGGTGCCAATATTCAAAAAAGGAGTAAGGGTGGATCCTCTTAATTATCACCCAGTTCGTCTGACTTCTATACCCTGGAAAGTTCTTGTGTATTATTGTTAAAACTTTATATACCTACCTGGATGAACACACAATTTTGTCTGATGACAAATTCAGTTTTATGACTTCAAGATCTCTCACCAGCTCTTGCTTACCTATAATGAAATTACTTCCTGGTTTGACATCCATGCAGTTGACCTAGTGCTTTTTGATTTTGCTAAAGCATTTGTTGGTTAGTCACACGATTTTACTTCAGAAGCTAGAAGCCATTGGGGTTACTCATTGGCTTGTGGGATGGATTAAGGAATTTTGGTGCTTTCTTGTTAATGGGAATACCCAACCACCCGCCATCATCTGGACTCGTATCTTGTGGAATTCATGTGGCGACAATGTACTGAAAGCAGCGGTGTTTTTTCTGTGATTTTAGATGACATAGACATTTTGGCCCCCTACTAACTGATTATCGCTTACATATTAACTAATTTCATTTAAATGATTAATAAATTTGGTACTTACATATTATTGGGACTACCAAACTGTTTATGATGTATTTTTGCTCTTGTCATTTTTGTTTAAACTAACAAAAATATCACGACTTAACCTAACAATTATCAAAGGTGTACAGTTGACCTAACTGGGCATTCAATTAATCAAACTGGGCATTCAGTTGACCTAACTGGGCATTTTCCGTTATATTAACCTGTTAGGTCAACTGTACACCCTTGATGATTGGTTAGGTTAAGTTGTGATATTTTCGTTAGTTTAAACGAAAATGATGAGAGCAAAAATACATACAGTTTGGTGGTGGGTGGTTGGGTATTCCCTTTAACAGGAAAGCACTGGAATTTCTTACTAATAGAGATACCTTACCTTACCTTACAACCTTACAAAGGTTCCGCGCAATGATTTCTCATTTCGCGAAGGTCAAGCTTGTCGTCCCTCCTCTCGAGTTGGCCTGGTGAAGTAGTGAGTTGGATTCTTGCGCTCTCCACCTCACATAGCCAGGTACGCCCGGCTCATTGGGGATTGTTCTGAGCCAGGCGTCTAGTCTTCTTTTGAAGATTTCCACTGCAACTCCCTTCGTGTTTCTTAGGTCTTTGGGCAACTGATTAAACAGTTTTGGTCCTCTCACTACAAAACTATTTTCTTTCAGGGTTAAGGATGTTCCCTGTCTCGCCTTCAATTTGGGAATACAACCCTACTACCGCTTCTACTTTCCATCGTTGTTTGGGGAGTTATGGGATTCAGAGTAAGATTAGGGACTAGTTTCTCCATTATTTTCCAAGTGTAAATAATGGTGTATATCTCTCTCCTCCTTTCCAGTGAATATAGGTCTAGTTCTCGTAACCTTTCCCAGTAATTTAGTTCTTTGCACCCATTGATCTTGGCTGTGAAGCTTCTTTGGATCCCCTCCAGCTGTCTAATATCTTCTTTTCTATATGGGGAAGTTAGGACCGAGCAGTATTCTAATTTGGGTATGATCAGGGTTTTCAGTAGAGGAATCATTACATTCCTATCCCTTCTTTTAAAGGTTCTCAATATCTGACCCGTTATTCTCTTTGCTCTGTTTACTGCAATCTTATTTTGTGTTTCAAATTTCGCATCATCTGTCATTACAACCCCTAAATCTTTTGCTCTGGAATTTCTCTGAATTTCCTGTCCATTTGGGGTATAATATTCCATGCACTTTAGGTCTTCTCTTTTTCCGTACCGTAATAGCTGAAATTTCTCGGTGTTAAACTTTATATTGTTGTCTTCATTTCACTTGTAGATTTTGTTTGTCGGTTTGTAAAGATCCTATGTCTTCTGGGTTTCTTATTTTTCTACTGATCTTTGTGTCATCCGCAAAGGATGTTACTGTGCTGTCTCTGGTAACATCCTCATCTATGTCAGTTAGCATGATTATGAAGAGTAGTGGAGCTAATACTGTTCCTTGTGGTACTGAGCTGAGGACCTCTGATTCTGATGAAGATAGCTCCTTGTACTGTAACGACTTGCCTCCGCTCACTAAGGAAATTATATATCCATTTCCCTACTTTTCCTGTTGTTCCCATATATTTCAGTTTATGTATTATGATTCCATGGTCACACTTGTCGAACGCTTTAGCAAAGTCTGTGTATAGTACATCATAGTTTTCATTACTTTCAAGTGAATCAATAATGTTGTTGTAGTGTTCCATTAGTTGTGATAGGCATGATCTGCCTGATCGAAACCCGTGTTGGTTATCATTGAATTTTTTCTGAGTTTCTAAAAAGTCATAGAGAGATTAGTCACCTGCACAAGGTGGGCAGTGGGGTGCCTCAGGGATCTGTCTTGGAGCCAGTACTATTTCTTATTTACATTAACCACATTATGGCCCATTATAAATGTAAAGTAAAATTTTTTGCTGAAAACTTGAAAATGTATTTGCAATTTTCTCCTGATTCCTTGTCATCTTTTCTCTTGGTTGTAAACCAATGCCAAAAATGATGTTAGTATACTCGCTACTACATCTAGGTCATGGGGCCTTTCTCTGAATATGTCCAAGTGTTGTGTGCTACACTTCAGAGGCCTGGTGCTCAGTTTCAGGAGATGGGTCCTTATACTGCATACTTCACTAATGATGAACAAATTAGATTTGTACAGTCTGCCACTGACCTGGGAGTGGTAATTGATGTTGAACTTCATATTCACTCAGTAGCTAACAAGGCTGGTGGGTTGGTGTTGAATCTACTAAGTTCTACAATTTGTAGAGATCTGAATTTATGAAGCAACTTTTTATTAGTCACATAAGACCTATTTTGGAGTTCTCTTCAGTAGTGTGGAATTTTGTTTATTTGGGAGACTTGAGTGTGCTTGAAGGAATGCAGCGTAGATGGTCAAAAAAGGATTGCTGGATTTTAAAATCTTTCCTACTCTGAAAAACTTAGTAGACTTCAGCTCTTTTCTATTCAGGGTAGACTTCTTAGAGCTGACTTGATTCAGTGCTGGAAGATATTTCATGGCAATTAATCAATTGACCCTTCTGACCTGTTTCAATGGCTTTCCCATATTAATACTAGAGGACATCCATTCAAGATATTTCATCCTCGGACTTTTCATGATTTCCGCGCAAGATTTTTCTGAGAGAGTTATACCTGTTTGGAATCCCCTTCCCGCTGCTGTGGTATGCTCAAATACCTTACTTGTATTTAAATACTCTCTGCATGGCCATATGGGTCACAGACTTTGAGTTCCATGAATGACTGGCCTTTTTGGCTTGCAACAAACTTTCCAGTCATAAATGTTGTTTTTCCTTACTATACAAACTACTACTACACTGAGCTGGTGTGTTGGCAGTTCCGGGGTTCTCAGGTTATGGCCATGGGAACCCAACCAGGTAAGAATGTATTCTGGGCTGGTGATCCTAAGAGTGCGGAGAAACATTGAAGAAAATATGGCTTTCTTAATGGGAGTGTCATGTCTGGAGTAAAAGTTTTTTTTTTTTTTTCTGATAAATACTGAACTTAAAGGTAAAGTATTACATTTGTGGCTCCATCTGTAGAAGTAGCGGAAAAACAATCAAGAATTATCACCAAATGCAGAAAAAAAACTATCACCAATTAAATAACTAAGGTTAATTGAATGCCCAGTTAGGTCAACTGTGTTGTGCCCTTGATGATTAGTTTAGATTAAGTTGTGATATTTTCATTAAAACAACGCAAATATCATTACTTAACCTAACCAATCATCAAGGATGTACAATTGACCTAACTGGGCATTTCGATTGACCAGGGGCAACTGACAAGTAGATAGGTCACAGCACTTCATTATTACATGTTCACTAGAATAATTATAAAAAATAATGAACGTTGATATAATTAAGATTGCAAGTTTCGCGCACCATGTTGGAATCTAGACTGAGAAATTGCGCAGAAGAATAACTAACCTAACAATCTTAACTTTGTTCTACATACCTTAATTATATCCTGGGTTGTACAATTTTGCTGTAGCTAAAAGGATTTTCATGAACAGTAGCAGTTTGTGACTGGCTAAATTTAACAATCTTCTGTAACTAGTTTAAGTTCACTGATGGAACATCCAGTGCACACATCCATCATCAACAATGTTACACTCCAAACTGACGCATTTCCACCTCATTGCCACATTTTATAGGCAATCATGTGGTGAAATGGCACAAAGTAGTTCTTATTAAAAATATTAATTAATAAACCCTTACGTTGCTACGGGGAGCCTGAGTGGCCTGCCATTGAGCGAGTGCTCATGGCTGCTACAGCTCTCCAGGCGAGTGAGTGCTCCTGGCTACCACAACTCCCCAGTAAAATGGTAATGCACCATTAATATTAGCTTATTGCATATATATATATATATTATATATATATATATATTATATATATATTAATATATATATTATATATATATATATATATATATAATAGACCTAGTATAGACCACCTTTCAAAAACTTAGAAATCATATAGTTATGCCCTTAATTTTCATTTTCTTTCATGTAGAATAAAAAATATGATAATTTTATGGGTATATAAACTAAACTGCAAAAAACTTGTTCGCTACCTGGATCCCTGGAAAAAATTAGAAAAATTCCAGGTTTTTTAGCGTTTCTGCTGACTCACGATCTGCATACTGTAGCAACGTAAGGGTTAAATATTTTTGGAGAAATTTGTAAAAAAAAATTAGAGATGGCAGGGTTTTTACCTATTCTATATAAATACATGACTTTTATAACTAAACAGTTGATTTTTGTGGAGCCATGAAAGTAATACTTAACCAACTTAAAACCTTGGCTTTCCCTATCTACACGCACATCCAAAAATGGGATTGAGTTTTGTTCTGCTTCTAAAGTAAACTTAATGGAGGGGACTTGATCATCTAACTGAAGGAGGAAGTCATCCAGGTTATGCTTCATGGGCCACTGGGCCAGGTACACAAAATAATATCACTGTACCCAACCCCCAGGATTCTCAGAATGTAAGTAATTTTGAAAAACTCCATATAAATATTGGAGAGGAGGGGTGACAAGGGATTACCCATGGCCATCCCAAAAACCTGTTGATAATACTCTCTTAAAGTGAATTTACAGTCTTTGATGCAAAGTTTAATGAATTCCAAAATGATGTGTGCAGGTAGTGGCAGGTCATACTTATGTAATTCTTCAGAGACCAAAGTCAAGCATATCATCAATTGGCACTTTTGTAAACAATGAACAAATGTCAAAACTGATAATCTATCATTGGTTTCAGTGCATACATTATTTAATTTCTCAGTAAGATTCATGGAATTTTTTACATGTGAATCGGAGATAGTTCCTAGAATGGGGGACAAGACTTTGACAAGCCATTTGGAGAGTTTAAGGTAATAGAACCCACAGAGCTAATAATAGGGTGCATAGGGTTGCCAGGTTTGTGGGTTTTAATAAGACTGTAAAGGTAGTGAAGGGAAGAGAAAGTGAAGTGGAAGTAAGTCCTTATGGTCTTTGAGAATGTGTTTCAAGCGACTATTGAATGATTTGATGTCATCCTGCGGGTTCTTTCTAAGCTTTCTGTATGTAGAGAGATCCTGGAGAAGCTCATTCATCTTTCTAATGTAGTCCACTTTGTCCATAATAACTATGGTGTTAGCCTTGTCTGCTTTAGTAATATGGAGCTCACCATCTTTTTTTTTAATTGCAAGAGGCTATTGCAAGATGCCTTTAACTATGTTAATGAAAGACTGAGGAAGATTACACTGTTTTTCAAAACAAGCAAGACTATAACAAATTTGTAAAGCAGAAGGTTTTTTAACAAAAAAGGACATACCAAATCCAAGGCATTTTTTGCATCATCAAAGAAAGGTTCAAAACATTTTTAGCTTGCTTTTTTACTCCATTTACTGTTTTGAATGACACTTTTAATTTTGCGATCCAAAATGCTACGAAGTGAAGTAGTTCTCTTACACAACTTGTAAGTTTCATCAAACAAAGGTTGGATGGATCCATGGTTGGGGAATAATTGTCACAAAATTACGTTTGGCAATGTGTAAATTTTTGAAGGTGGACCACTCATTTTGTCTGGCAACTTCAATGTTTCTTTAAAATTAATCTGCTGAAGCTGTTCAACAGATGGTCATCAATTTGTCTGGGGCGAATTGGAAGGATGGACTTGGGAAGGACCTGCTCCTCTAGACAATAAGAAACTTTCATTGGATACAAATTGCATGCCACTTCATTAATGTAGAAGGAAACAGACACAAATGGAGACAAGAGAGGGAACATCAAGCTGAAGGAATGTGTGGTGGTCATTATATGAAAATTATTTCATGAAAGTAACATGTGAAATAGATAGATTGATCAGTTTTGATGTTTGTTCATTGTTTACTGAAGTACTGATTGACAATGTGCTTGACTTTCTCTCCTGAGAATTACATAAGTATGACCCGCCACTACTACCTGCACACACCATTTTGGAACTCATTAAACTTTGCATCAAAGACTGTAAATTCACTTTCAATAGAGTATTGTCAACAGGTTTTTGGGATGGCCATGGGTAATTCCTTGTCATCCCCTCCTCCAATATTTATATAGAGTTTTTTGAAATTACTTACATGCTGAGAATCCTCAGGGTTGACATCCCATGGTTGCAGTACATTGGCAATATTTTGTGTATCTGGCCCATGAAACATAACCTGGATGACTTCCTCCTTCAGTTAAATGATCAAGTCCCCTCCATTATTACTTTAGAAGCAGAACAAAACAACTCGCTCCCATTTTTGGATGTGTTCATAGGGAAAGCCAAGGTTTTAAGTTTAGTACTGTATTTATCAGAAAAAACAAACAATTTGTCCTACATACACTTTTACTCCAGACATGACACCCTGATTAAGAAAGCCATATTTTCTTCAATGCTTCTCCGCACTCTTAGGATTGGCAGCCTGGAATACATGGATGCTGAATTAGAAAAAATCAATGGTATTGGAAGTGATCTGTGCTACCCATCTGCATTCATGGAATCTTGTCTTAACAAGGCAAAACAAACCTATCGCGTGAATAATAACCCTTGCACTTTGTCAAAGAATATTTTAGTACTTCCATTTTTCCCAGGCTTTTTAGGCATTGCTAATGTACTTAAAACTTTTGAATATTATTGTAGTATTTTCATAATATTGTGAAAAATATCATAGTAAAAAATTAGCCTTACCAATAATTCAGGCATTATCTATAAAATTGCTTGTAAACAATGTGATTCCTTTTACATTGGTCAGATAGGATAGGATTTGCGCGCACATGTAAAACCGCATCAATATTCCATTAGAATGGGGCAGTCATCCAGTGCCCTTTTTGTCCATTTGTCAGTTATATTCCACTGTATTGATTGGAATAATGCTTCAATTTTGTTTCACTCTAGCAACATTAATAGAAATATTCTCGAGTCTGCTATTATTCAACTTAAAATTTTTTTAACATGAGCCAGGGTCTCTTGCTTGATCCTGTTGTTTTGACTTCATTCAGAATGGATTTAGACAAGGGCAAAGTGCTAAAATTGGTAGGTTTTCCTTATAAATTTGTATGCTCCTACCACAACTTTTTATCTTCTATTATTTTTTGTGACCTATATATATAGTCTCAAACTTTTTATTTACTCGAGTGTTCCTGAGGATGGCATTAGACAAAAGCACTTGAGCACCATTCTGTGTTTCCTTTCCTTTCTGGTTCTTTTTTATATATACTGTATATATCACACACACACACACACACACCCTGTGCAAAGGTCTTAGGCACCCTTGTACAGTTTTATGTTGAATATTTCGGCATGCTAGTGTTTTATTCTAAATATATAAATTATAATGTATAGTTGGTCAATAATTTATTAGGCAGTTTAATAAAGAAAATGGATGTTTCATCAAAAGTCAAAATGTGCTACTGCTAGAGATAGAATGGAATTTAACACAAAGCTTCTAGGTACTATTTTACAAGATATTCTAAGCTCTTTCAGTAACAGTTTGTAAACAGAACTTCTATTATATGTTTTTGTAATTGTTTAATGCTCTTAACTAAATGAAATTTATTTTTTTTTAATAAAATTTCTTAATTGTTAATTTTCTCTTTCCAGATAAAGGTATAAAATTTTACATTGGTTAAGCAATGGCTAATGTATCCATTGCAACTCAACAACACTGGGTGGTATTATTGCATGAGCAGGGTCACTCAATCAGAAATATCGTGACAAACTGGGATATCAAGATGTGGTATTCAAGCAATTTGAATGGCTGAGTGGCAAACAAAAAGTTTTCTCAGGAAAGGAAAGTTGAAAGAGGTTCAAATATGATCAAAAGCACAAGAATTGGAATGCTAACCAGTGGAAAAGGGTCCCCTGGAGTGATGAGTCAAAATTTGAAATTTTTGGCACAAGAGAAGACAGTACATATGTAAGAAGAAGAAACTGAACAATTCAGGGAAATGTGTTTGTAGCCAACAACTAAGCATGGTGGAGGATCTATCCAAGTTTGGGGCTGCATTCTAGCAAATGGTGTTGGGGATCTTATCAAAATTGATTGAATACTGAATGCAGAAAGATACAGAGATCCTAATTCATCATGCTGTGCCATCAGGTCAGAGATTTTATTTTTCAGCGTGAGAATGACCCTAAGCATACTGCCAGTGTAGTCAAAACCTATTTGGAGCATAAAAAAGAACATGAAGGCTTGCAACTGATGGAGTGGCCTCCCCAGAGCCCTGATTTAAATATTATTGAGGCTGTTTAGGATTATTTAGACAGACAGACAGACAGACAAGCAAGAAAAACAGCCAAAATTGAGAGAGGAGCTATGGCAGGTCCTTTTAGATGCATGGAATAATATTCCAGTGGATTTCTTACAAAAACTCCAAGATAGCATTCCAAATTGAGTCGCAGCAGTTTGGCAGGAAAAGGGCAGTCATACAAAATACTGACTTTGATAGTTGCATGTAACTTTTGAGTATTTATGATGATGGTTCTCTAATAAATGATAAATCTTGAAGCTAACACATGTATTTTAACCTTTGAAATTGAAGAAATTTATCAATACAAGGTTTTTTTTCAGACCTGCCTAATACTTTTGCACAGTAGTGTATATATAAATATCCACATTACAAATTAGTGATGGGGATGAAGCTATAAATATTCAGCAGTAATTAGATTGGAAAATACTGGGGGGGACTGTCCTCCTCTCTCTCAGAATAAGGGGGTGGGGACATTATTAGGAGGAATGTTAGTTACAAGAGTAGGGAAGTCATCTGTAAATTATATAATTCTTATTTTAGACTCCACTAAGAATACTGCATTCAAGCTTGGTCACCTCACCTTGGACATGATATTGATATGCTTGGTGTACAATGTAGGGCAACCAAACTTATCCCTAACCTAAGAAGATTGGAATAGCTACAGGGAAAGATTAAAGGAACTGGTGGTTTAGTTTTGAGATATCATTTGAGGGGAGATGTGATACAGATGTTAAAAATGTTTTCATGTTTGAACAATTTAGATGTAATAACTTTTTCTTATTAGTCTGATGGAAAAACTTGAGGGTAACAAGAAAATTAGAAAACAGACTTGTGGACTTGATCTATGAAAATGCTTTTTTAGTCAGTAGTTATACAGTAGCCATCAAATGTTATGGTGGGTTCAGGGTTGGTACCCAAAAACCTAGCACAATATTCTGCTGTTTTTTGTACTTCCAGCATCTACTGCTGAAATCAGATATGGCTTTTTTCCATTTTGAATACTGTGCCAATAATAGGATCATTACCTACTGAATTCCAGCCATCTTATACTGTATAAGGGTAATGGTACAATCATCAAGATTAAGGTCATGCTTCATTTCATGGATTACTACTTCATTAACTTTTATTAACAGATCAGATGCCAACCTTTTCCTGTTTGGTGGTTCATATCCTGATCTTAGACCTTTGATTAATTTTATAAATTCTTTATTTTCTAAAATGTTGAAGGGTATGTTAGCTGAAAAAAAAACCTTGCAACTTGTAAATCTAATTCTTCCTTTTGGTCCATAGTTGTTCTTACCACAAATGGTGTAATTGATCTTTGCCTTTTATGCTTTATTGGTGTTGAATGACAATGTGGATGATGAAGAACCTGCACTGGTGTCACTCATTTCAGGCACATTTTCACTTATAATCTTTGGGTCATCTTTGCCAGAAGCCAAAGTTGGAGGAAGTGAATCAGTTTCAACTGATGCTCCAAATTTGAGTCTCGGCATACCTCTTCCTCATTTTCAAAACATTCCACTTTTCTTTTACTGCATTTCTCTAGATGTTTCACACTGAATTTTTTGAGTGATACTTTCTTTGCAATAATTGCATAGTACTCTAGTAGGCTGATCACTTAATAAAGTCACCTTGTCCCATTTGCTAGCTTTAGATCTTCCACCTCTATAACTCTGAGTTTGGCATCTTAAAAATTTAAATTTGAATTAGGTCTAAATAAAGCTGAAATCTGCTATTAAGAAATAAAGGAAAGATCTAAAATTAATAAATGCAAAAAACTTTTTTCTGTGAAGTTCAAAATATGATGATAAAAACCCACTCTAATAGACAGTTTATTTCCACAACAGTTTCAATGCCCACTGGCATCCTCTTCGGGTTTTTTTGTATCCACCTGAAGAGGATGCCAGTGGGCATCGAAACTGTTGTGGAAATAAACTCTGTCTATTAGAGTAGGTTTTTATCATCATATCTAAAATTAAAATGGAGAAAATTCTAATTTGTCATTATCTCTCATATCTGAACTTTCTGTGAAATAAAGATGTCTTTTTAATATATATTGTAAATTAGATAAATTAATAAGATATATTAGGCAGTACATAATTATCTAACCTTTGTAAAAAATTTCAACCCAGCAAAAACCCAGTTGGGTTATGCAAACCCATCACAAAATTTTACATTCCCAGTCATACACCATCCCCAGCAACAGTACTTAGTGCAACAAAAAAACATTAAATAACACTCGTAAAACATACCTTTAAGTACGTTGTGCTATTTCCTTTCTTAACCTCATGTAGCCTATGAGGAACTTAGGAACTGAGCTAATGTCAATATCTTGCAGTCATTTTTTTTATTATTGACCATAAATTTTCAATAGGATTAAGGTCTGGGCTATTACCAGGCCAGTCTTTAAAGTAACCCAGAGCACACAAATCAAACCATTCTTTCACTTGTTTACTTGTGTGGCAGGGAGCACCATCTTGCATGAATATCTCTGCATTATGGGTAATGACACAAATTTGCATTGGGAGGCATTTAAAGAAAGTTTTATGAATATTGAAAGGGAGTTTATTCCTCATAGGCCCAAGTGCGCTAGAAATCATGGTAGGCCCAAATGGTGGACTAGGGAAATACTCGAGTTCATAAACGAGTGTAACAGTGTGTATAGACTTAACAAGCGCAATGGCAGCTAACTTTAATAGATATGTCGAGCTTAGACATCAGGTTAAAAGATCAGTTAGGAATGCTAAGCATAATTTAGAGATACTTATAGCTGCGGATAGTAAACATAATCCAAAAACTTTTTTTGAATGTCAATAATCGTAAGCTGATAAAAGATAACATAGGCCCTCTAGTGAATGTTATAATGTTTCAGACCAACAAAGACCCTAGGGTCTACTCATGGCTGGTCTACCTAACTGTGTTCATAATCGTGTATTGTGTATGTCCTCCGTGGTGGCGGAGGGGACCTACAATTTTACGTGGGTTCCGAACCACAAGAACATAAGAAATTTATGTAAAAACTGCCGGTAAATTGGCAACGACCAATTTTTACGAAACTAAATAATTATCAATTTAAAAATAATTAATTATCGGTTTAAAACTAAAGATAGAATCTCTCGGTCCAGAGGAGCAAGTCATAATAGACTACTATCCACAATATGTTACACTCTACAGGGTGTCCCGTAAGTCTGGACCCATAGGGAAAAATAATAAAATTACAAAATAGTCCAAAAATTTATTACATAATCTGTTCAAAGTGTCCGCCGTTGTGTCGCACACATAGTTGAAGACGCAATCTCCACTGCGACAGCACTTTCTGAATCACAGTCGCAGAAATTTCTTGACACGCCTCCACAATGCGTGCTTTAAGGTGGAAAATGTTCTGAAGTTTGACCTCGTACACTTTGGCTTTCAAGTGGCCCCACAAATAAAACTCCAGCGGAGTAAGATCATAATAAAAAAATAATAAAAATAATAATAAAAATAATAAAAAATATTATAAATAAATTTTTGGACTATTTTGTAATTTTATTATTTTTCCCTATGGGTCCAGACTTACGGGACACCCTGTATATCTATTTATAACGGACATGCAAATATATCAGATCCAAAGAATCCAGTCAATTTCATTATGGTATCCATCAAGTCACGGTCCATATCGATTGCGGACCAAGTCAAAATTTACAACCATATACATTATCAATTTAAAAATAATTATCAATTTAAAACTAAAGATAGAATCTCTCGATCCAGAGGATCAAGTCATAATAGACTACTATCCACAAATATGTTACACTCTATATCTATTTATAACGGACATGCAAATATATCAGATCCAAAGAATCTAGTCAATTTCATTACGGTATCCATCAAGTCACGGTCCATATTGAATGCGGACCAAGTCAAATTTACAACCATATACAGGGTGGGCGGAAAGTAGCTCCCTATTTTGGATTGGTAAAAAAATACGTATATTATCCATTTATTTCAGAAGAAATAATATGAAAAGGTAGGCATACATGGTAGGTTTTCTATAAAATTCAACGTGGGCTCCAACTCTTTCCACCAGCTTCTGGAGCCGCCCAGGAATGGCGTCCACTGACTTTAGCAGGAACTCCGGCGGGATGGAGGACATGACTTCCCGAATTCGGTCCTCCAGTTCTTCCAATGTCCTCGGTTTGGTGTGGTAGACTTCTTTCTTTACCCACCCCCAAAGAAAGAAGTCGCACAGTGTCAAGTCGGGGCTCCTGGCTGGCCATTGATGTGGACCACGACGACCCATCCAACGCCCAGGGAAGTGGGCATCCAGCCACTCACGGACAACAAGTGCGGAGGGGCGCCATCTTGCATAAATATCAGATCGTCGATGTTCTCCCATGTGCTGACAACCGGCCAGACCTCGTTTCGCAACATAGCAAGGTACCGCTCAGCATTCATGGTGTTGCGCAGAAGGAACGGGCCCACAACCTGATCTGAGGTCATACCACACCACACCATTACACTGAACCGATTCTGCCGTTTTTCAGCGGTAACCATGGGATCCTCTCATGCCCAGTAGTGGCAATTGTGGCGGTTGACAAAGCCTCCGACGTGGAACACCGCCTCGTCGCTCCAGAGGATGTTGCGGAAGAGATGGGGCCAGTCTTCATGCCAAGCCAGTATGATTTCCCTGAACTCCATGCGAATGTCGCAGTCCTCGTCCGAGAGAGATTGGCAGTAATGCGGCTTCCACGCACGCCAGTTCAGCTCCTTCTTCAGCACAGTTCGCACTGAGTAGCGGGAGAGTCCACTTTCCCGAGCTGCCTGGCGAGTTGACTTTCGTGGACTCCGTGCGAACATTTCCTGAACTGCCTGCACCGTCTCCTGGGCCCTGGATGTCGAAGGGCGACCACATCTTCGAACATCTGCCACAGACCCCGTGGTCATGAGCTTCGAGTGGCAGTTCTTGATTGTTTTCGGGTCCACTTGGGCACGTGGTCCGTGAATGGCCCGCCACCATCTTTGAACTCGAACGACAGATTGCCAAACTTCGTACCGTGCCGCCAACTGGGCACGCTCCTGCAGTGTTAAACGCTCAGCCATGTTACCCTTCAATCTGAAATGAAAAAAAAAATGAATGTTACAATTGTACCACTTTAGAGAACACAAAGAGAACACTTTAGAGAAAAAAAGATTACCGTTACAAATATACCACTTTAGAGAACACACCATAACAATATAACAATACAATCACAATTTATACATAATTTATATGTAATTTAAATTAGGGAGCTACTTTCCGCCCACCCTGTACATTACAATATATACACTTCCGAGGAACAGTTTTTACCGTAGAAGACTTAAATAATGTCCCCAACGTGGATGATATCGTTCCATTTAGTAGCAAGACTATTTTGGATGAAATGACTGTTTACGAGGGTGAGATTGCGCATTATATTGATAGGCTAAAAGTTAGGAAGGCTCCAGGCCCTGACGCTTTTTATCCCAGACATTTGAAAGACATTATTGTAGGCCCCTTAATGAAGATTTTTAATCAGTCACTCGACACGGGGATTATTCCTGAAGACTTCAAATTAGCTAACGTTACGCCTATTTTTGAAAAAGGTGACTGCACACAAGCTAATAATTATAGGCCCATTAGCTTAACGTCACTTGTCAGTAAACTTTTGGAATCCGTAGTTAGGGATCGTATCATCAGTCACTTAGAAAGTAGAGATTTGATTAATAGTAGTCAGCATGGGTTTCGACACCATAGATCCTGTTTAACTAATTTGTTAGAATTTTATAACGAAATAGTGCGCGAATACGATAGGCATAGAGTGGCTGATGTTATTTATTTAGATTTTAAAGGCATTTGATACAGTTCTGCATGTCTGTAGTTTGCATGGTATGACTGAGTTAAGACTGTGTTTGCATGGTTTGTAAGTGTTCTTATTTTACTTCTCCATCTTTCATCCCTTTCCTATTCTCTCTGACTATTTTTCTGACTTGTCGGAAGTGGCTGGTGAGTCTCTCTTCTCTTTTTCTGAATGAATGTTAACCTATGAGTGATAGGTGTTGCTACTTACTTAACCCCTTATTTTCTTCTCTTAACACCCTACTCTTTCCTTTCTCTCAGGCTAACCTTAGAGTGGATCTTAGGGTCTTTGTTAGCCTTAGCTTCTGTAGATCTATAGATTACACTTGTCAAAACATTCTCCAGATTGTCATACAATAAATCAAGGTACCTTTCATGGTAACACCTTCCTCTAAAAATTAAATTACCTCCATAATAAGAAAAACAACCCCACAGCATAATTGAATCAGAGTGCTTTACAGTCTTCATGGTGTACCATGGGTTGAACCTGTCTGATTTCCAGGGCTGTCTCACCTTCCCTTGTTTAGTGCCTGACACTAAACACACTTTGATCTAACCACAAAATGTGCCACACTTTCTCCAAAGGCCAGTCTTTAATTTCCTCAGCAAAACTAATTTGTTTTGCTTTGTGGCAGGTGGTTAAGAGAGGTTTCTTTGCTGCCTTCCTTGTTGGCAGATTGAGATCTCATAGTGAATAATGCTGCTCCATTTTTACGGACACATTACCCAGTAATGCAGGATAAGTTTCCTTTATTTCACATGCTGTTTTTGTAGGCGAGGCATTCAACTGTCTTTTAATAACATTCAAAGTTGTCTTACTACATTTATGTGGCCATCCAGACTTTGGTAAATGTGTGGGTGTTTTGTCATCAACTGCTGCCCTGCAGTACTGAAGCCACTGTTCAACAGTTCTTTGAGTGACCAGTCATTTCCACAATAGCTTTTGCACCAAAACCAGCCTTATGCAGGGTGTATATACAGCTGATAGTATCCTGATATATAATGTGCCGAGGTGCCATGTCACGCTGAGAGATCACAACAATCTGAAAAATATGCTTGAATTTAGACACAAGCACTGGAATATTGGCCACTAAACAACTCTCCCCCTTCATGCCTGGATGAATGTACGGATTGAAGTCTGAGCTCTGAGGTGTTGCTATGGGACTAGGCAAGATGCCAGATTAACCATATTTATAATTCCACCCATACAGGCTGGCTGGGAAGGGTATGAATGGAAATGTCAAATGTTGTGGCAGGTTTGTGTGACCCACCACAACATTTGATGACTACTGTAAATTTCTGGAATGACTTGCTGTATGATATGGTAAGTAGCAGCTCTTTAGTTAAGAAAAATTTGGATGCTTTCATGCAGGGCTGTGGAGTAGGAATCGGAGTCGTGGAGTCGGTCAATTTTGAGTGGAGTCGGAGTCGGAAGTGCATAGTTGGATGGAGTTGGTCAGTGCAAATCCTTCAATTATAACCATAGCAGCCTACGCCTACGCCTAGCTCAATTTTATGAATAAAATAGATTTAACTTAATGTTTTAATATATAATATAATATATAAATAATATATTTAACAACTAATAATAAGGAAATTTAAAAATTTTGTACTAGCAACCCTAAATCTTTTTCAGATTTTTAGATTTCAATTTGATAATTTTGATAAGCATCACTGAAAGAAGATTTAATGGAAGTGATCCTTTTTTTAAGAACAAATTCAGTTTAGGTTAGTACATTTTGTTACGGATGTTTATAATAATGCAAAAACATCTTATTAATTTGCTAAACCAATAATAATCTTATTTTGTTTGTTTCAATCAGTTTGTATTTTGGGATTTATTGTAATTTTTGAATAAAGAGAAAAAAAGCCATTAAGGCATAGTTACAGCCACTAAGTAACCTGATGAGTCATGTGGTGGTGATGAAATGCCTTGTTTATGAATCTCCATTGGCCTAATAAAGCTAATCGTAATCAATTTTGCCTTAACATTCCATCAGAGTCGTAATTATACAAGTCAGATTTCTGGAGTCAGTCGGAATGTTAAAATTTTTGGAGTCGGAGTTGGAGTTGGCAAATTTTATCACCGACTCTACAGCCCTGCTTTCATGAATGAAAGTGAGTTTGTAGATTGTAATTAGCTCATGACTTAGATAATCTCAATAGGCCTGAGTGGCTTCATATTTTCCAAATCTAATGTATAGAGACAATCCATAACAGCTTAGTAATATGTTAAATTAAGGTTGGTTAAGTTAGTAATTAGGGACTGTCCATGAGCCACTGTCTGGATAGTAAAGTTTTTACCATATTTTAATATGCCGAGGTTAATATTTGCTTTTCTTTCAGAGTAAATGCAAAAGTGGCCCTCAGAACAGATTTAAATGATGCTGAAATTGATGTTAGTAGAGGGATATGGTTTGGCTGGTGCCTCATTTACTGAGATTGTTCATGTTTCACCTAGAATATTGTGTTGGGCTACAGTATGCACCAAGAAGAAGAATGGCAAGAAATTAAATTATCAAATAAGCACAACAGTGAGTGGAAAGTAACTGAAATGGTGACACACTAGTATTGTCACAAATTGTGAAGCGTGACAGATGCTGACAGCACCAATTCTTATTTTAGTTCTTCTAGTTATTTTGATTGTGATAGTGTATGGTTGTCATTGCAGATACCTTTTTTATCGCCATCCATAAGGCCATTTTTATATTTATTCTAGATGAAAAGCAAAAATCAACCTTGGCATATTAAAATATTAAGTGTTCTAGATATAATATGGATCCATAGATCACTTTGATACAGAATGTGACACTTTATCCTAAGTGTGAAACATGAGAAACCTGCAGGTGCTTAACAGCTTTTGAGTGTGTGTGTACGTGTGTGTACACTGTATTTTTTGGTGTATAAGACGCACTTTTTTTCCCAAAAAGGGGGTCTCAAAATCACCCTGCATCCTATATACCGAAGGTCATAATATTACCTTTATATGGGCTAGAAGAACTGATGAATTTTTACAAAAATTCATCATCTCTTAGTCCATCCTGACTGTGTATTGGTTTGGCCAATTTTACACTAAGTTTCTACTCTTCCCAACCCACTGATAGCAAGAAAAACAGTACGTATTGCATAATGATTTACTTTGTTTCATAACATATAGTAGTAGGCCTGTTCAAAAATCAACTTTTTCTTATTTCCATAGGTTTCTGTACATTTTCCCATGCTTTTTGACCTGAAAAAGCCAAAAAATCACAACTATTTTGACCTAGGATGTTGGGAAGCATTGCCGCATGGAGCTTTAAATTTTCTGCCTTGAAATCGGCCAAAGTGCCAATTCCGGGGTCCCTTGAATTATGTTTTGCACTTTAACTTTTGATCTAAACAAGATAGAGCAACAAATTAGGTATCAAATGAAAGAGCATAAAATTAATAAAATAATAATAAATAAATAAATAATAATTAACAACAATAATAATAATAATTATCTATCATTTTTCAGGAAACAACAGAAACTCAATCAGAATCTAGAAAACCATCTACAAGTTACAACTTCACAATGGCATTAAACAAGGAGCTGAGGGAGCTCTGTGGGCGCACAGTTGATATCTCAGAACCTCCATGTACTGTCCACAGGCAGGTGTCAACTGGGCCATCTACCAGATCTCTCACTGAAACTTTCCTGGTTGGATACCCTTCAGCTTTTATCAGTGGTTCCCAGCTTCCCACCAACAGACAGGCGTTCCAGTATTTCCTTAATCTTCAGAATTTACCGGAAAATGCAGGGAGGCCCATGGTTCAAGACCTTGCATATGAAACAGTTGAATCTATCATCCCATTCTGGCAGATGGCTAGGATCAAGACAATGACCAAGTACAACGCAATGAAGCTCTTCATGAAACTACATGAGAAACATCGTGCTCTGGTGAAAAGCAAAGGAAGAGCAAGTAACCCTGGAGGAAAAAGAGGAGCATTTGTGCTGGAATTAGACAGCCTGTTCGATATAGGAGCTCCAGATGCAATCCAGGAAATACAGAACAACAGACTGTTATCCAGAGAGAAGAAAGATGAGGATATCAGGTTCTACGAAGACCAAAAGACTGAGAGGAAAGGTCATATGTCTGGTCATGACAAGATTTTTGACAAGATCCCTGCAGCAAGCAGCGAGGAATGAAAGACTGCAGCATAGACAAGAACAAGGTAAAACTAATTACTTTGAATGTTACAAAAAGTTTTAAGTTTTACTCCATTGTGATATTTAGCATGTACTTAACAATTACTGTCTTAACATGTTGTACTATTTTACAGCTGTGGCAGAACAAGAGGCAGTTGTTCATGTGGATGACATTACCTGGGGTGACTCAACTGACAACGACGCTAACACAGAGGACATGGATTACCATCAGCCTCGTCCTGGATGTTCTCACCATCAAGACACTGTGACTAGTGTGACTTTGACGTTTCCAAGGAAGATCATGGAATGTGATGTCATCTGCAATACAGCTGATCATCTTGGTTTATCAGACAATCAAGTTACTGCCATGGTTTCTGCCACCTTGAAAGCTGGAGGGGCTGATCTGGATAACTTCATCATCTCAACCTCAACAACACGTCGCAACAGAATGCTGTCCAGGTATAATATCAGCCAGTCACATGTCCAAGTTTTGTGAAAACCCCCACAGTACGCTGCCTTACACTGGGATGGAAAGTTGCTCAAAGATGTCTTGGGCAGTGAACCTGGAAGTACCTCAGAGACTTTAGCTGTGCTAATGTCTGGTCCACCTTCATACACTGAAGGAAAGTTATTAGGAGTACCTGTCATCGACAATTCTTCTGGCACAGCTCAGGCTGAGGCTTCAATGGATTTACTGGAGACATGGGAACTTACGGATAATGTTACTGCCCTTGTTTTTGACACTACATCCAGTAACAGTGGAGTTCACAGAGGAGCTGCCAAACTGCTAGAGAAAATGCTGAACAAAAAGGTGTTTTTATCTGGCCTGTCGACATCACATCCTGGAAATCCTAGTAGGAGCAGTTTGGGAGAGCTGTTTGGGAAGGTGAAGGGGCCAGATAATCCCTGGTTTGAGCATCTGAAGGATGTTTGGACGGACTTGTCCAAGGAAAACCCAAAGATGCTGGCTATCAACAGCAAATGGCTGAAGGAAAAGAACAGTGAAGAAATACTCCAAGACATTCTAACAACAGAAAGGCTTCCAAGAGCCGACTACAGGGAAATGGCTGAACTGACAGTCATTGTTCTTGGAGGAACGCCTCCTCGAGGTATTCACTGGAGTCAACCAGGCGCCATTCATCAGGCCAGATGGATGGCCAGAAACCTGTACTCCATGAAAATGCTGATGTTTGCAGATCAACTTGAGTATGACGAAGACACTGTATCAAAGCTGGAAAGACTCAACACCTTCCTTGCGCTGTTATATACTCCTGTATGGATGATGTCAATGTCTGCTGCAGATGCTCCCGTGAATGATCTAAGTCTAATCCAGGACATGTTGAAGTACAAGAAAACTGACCCAGAGCTTGCTGATGCAGTACTTAATAAGATGGAAAACCACAAATGGTACCTGACTCAGGAAGTTGTGCCATTTGCCCTGTTCAGCAGTAGATTGAGTGACACATTGAAGCACGACATTGCTGCCCAGTTACATGCCACTGAGAAGCCAGACAGCTTCAGAACAGGAAAGCCTCTATTCCAGAGTCACAGCTAAGACCACCCTGGTTGATCTCATTGGCCCAGAATCACATTTCCTGCTGGACACACTGAACATTGGATCCGAGTGGCTTCTGGAACCTGTCACGTCTTGGCCACAGAATGAGGACTACAGAAAAACGTTGGACTATGTTAAGAATCTGAAAGCGGTGAATGACATTGCTGAACGTGGTGTCAAGATGATGAGTGACTGCAAATGTCATCATAACAGATGCCAAGCAAAGGGACTATCTCCTTCAAGCTGTGGAGTTCAACAGACGCCGCTTTGACAGCTTCAAGAAACAAACTCAACAACTGACTGTGTAAATATCATTATGAAATTA
This sequence comes from Bathynomus jamesi, assembly GCA_023014485.1. Lineage (NCBI taxonomy): Eukaryota > Metazoa > Arthropoda > Malacostraca > Isopoda > Cirolanidae > Bathynomus > Bathynomus jamesi. The sequence goes on along the minus strand of JAJOZX010000138.1, from coordinate 387,639 downwards.
ATCATCATGTAATGCTTTCACTTCTTGATCAATTAGACTTGACAAAATGTTAATCTCAAATTTGTGTCATGAATAAGGCGCCTTGTCTGCCTTGAGTGTGAGAAAACGAATTTTGTGATATTTCTGAAATCTTTGTATGTACCAATGTGCCATTTCTTGTTCCAAGACTATCATAATTGTATAAGTTAGAAAGAAGATTAAAAACACTTTAATTTGGTGCCTATTTTGTTGCTCTATCTTGTTTAGATAAAAAGTTATAGTGCAAAACATGATTCAAGGGACCCTGGAACTGGTGCTTTTGGCCGATTTCAAGGCAGAAAACTTAAAGCTCCATGCGGCAATGCTTCCCAACAACCTAGGTCAAAATGGTTGTGATTTTTGGCTTTTTCAGGTCAAAAAGCATGGGAAAAAGTACAGAAACCTATGAAAATAAGAAAGTTGATTTTTGAACAGGGCTAATATAGTTGTCTCCCATATACTTAATACTATTTTCTTATAATGAGTATGGGTGAAAGAAAAAGTATCACCATACTTTTGATGGAGGGTTTTAACAAGTCAGCCTCGTTGGTAGGAAATTATGGACATTTTCTGACAACTAGGCAGTTGGTCATAATTTTTTTCTTGAAAAAAGGCCTTGAAAATAGGGGTGCATCTTATACGCCAAAAAATATGGTGTGTATATATATATATATATATATATAATGAATAAAACCATGAAGGAAAGGAAACACAGATGGTGCTCAAGCGCTTTCGTCTAATGACATCCTGTGTTCCTGAGGATGTCATTAGATGAAAGCGCTTGAGCACCATCTGTGTTTCCTTTCGTTCGTGGTTTTATTCATCACAAATATTTTTCACGTGTTACTTTCGTGAATATATATATATATATATATATATATATATATATATATATATATATATATATATATATATATATATATATACATACAGGGTGGGCCGTAAGTTTCCATACATAGGAAAATAAAATTTTTTATGGACAACCATTTTTATTTATATAATATGCTTTACATGGTTGCCATTGTTTTGAAAACACATTTCAATACGTGTTCCCCACTGTTGATGAACACGCATTAGCACAGTTGACGTTATGCTTGTAATGGCGTTGGTGATACGTTCCTTTAGATGATTTATGTCTTGTATCTTTTCCTGATACACCATGGCCTTCAAGTGCCCCCAAAGATAGAAATCAAGGGGGGTGAGATCTGGGGATCTGGGAGGCCACTCCACAGGACCACGCCGACCAATCCAAGCATCCGGAAACTGCTGATCCAAATACTGACGCACGTGAAGACCATAATGAGGTGGAGCTCCATCTTGCTGGAAGTAAACTGGGAAGTTACCTTCCTCGTTTAGCAGGGATGGGAAAATCTCTTCTTGCAACATGTTAAGATACCTTTCGGCATTAAGATTTCCACTGACAAAAATTGGTCCAATAATTCTGTCACCCCATATCCCGGCCCACACCATCACTTTACCGGCACCTTGCATTTTCGTCGGACTCAGCCAGTTAGGGTTAGCATTACTCCAATAACGTATGTTTTGCCGATTAACCTCCATTGACGTAAAAATTTGCTTCATCAGTAACCAAGATCTTACGTCAAACACATATTCTTAGGGTATCTGAAACATAAAAACAAACGTTTAATTTTTCCTATGTATGGAAACTTACGGCCCACTGTATATATATATATATATATATATATATATATATATATATATATTATCAGGGTTGGTACCTAAAAACTCGCATCAATTTACTTCTGAAACTTATTTTTAACTTGGCATTTTTTATAATATGGTTATGCAGTCTTATATATTAACAACTATAAAGTATAATGTGATAAGGCCAATATAAACTAAAATTTCCAGAAACTATTTATTTGACAGGTTTCATTATGAACCTTATATCTAATACTGTATCTAATTTATCTATCTACTAATTGGCTACCTATATCTAAAAATAAATCATGTTTCTTTTCAGCTTTATAATTTATGTGCTACCTAATATTGATTATATTGATCAGTATGTTCAGCATCTTTTGACCTTAGGTGGCAGTAGATTCAAACCAACATTTCTGCCTTTTCTTTCCCTAACCTATTTCGCATTTTACTCCATACTAAGCCAAATGTTGAAAAAAAAATATTTTCAATGATCTGGAACTGGCTGGACAACTATGAATAGATCTCATAAATTTAGCAAAACCAAATGGTAACTTGGTTTCCCCCCCCTCCAACAATTTTCCACCAATTACTAGCTGATGTAGAGCTCACTATATCTTTGAATAAATAAGGAGGAAAAATTAGTGTGTCTTTGAAGCATAATGCATAATATCCTGCCATGTATTCTGAATTTATTTCAATCAGCCATTCTTCAGCCTTTTCCTCTTGAACTCTATTCAGTTTTTGTCCTGAAAAATAATAGAATTGTGTGGAAACATAAATAAAGCTAATAATATACAGGGTGGGCGGAAAGTAGCTCCCTATTTTGGATTGGTAAAAAAATACGTATATTATCCATTTATTTCAGAAGAAATAATATGAAAAGGTAGGCATACATGGTAGGTTTTCTCTAAAATTCAATGTGGGCTCCAACTCTTTCCACCAGCTTCTGGAGCCGCCCAGGAATGGTGTCCACTGACTTTAGCAGGAACTCCGGCGGGATGGAGGACATGACTTCCCGAATTCGGTCCTCCAGTTCTTCCAATGTCCTCGGTTTGGTGCGGTAGAATTCTTCCTTTACCCACCCCCAAAGAAAGAAGTCGCACGGTGTCAAGTCGGGGCTCCTGGCTGGCCATTGATGTGGACCACGACGACCCATCCAACGCCCAGGGAAGTGGGCATCCAGCCACTCACGGACAACAAGAGCGAAGTGCGGAGGGGCGCCATCTTGCATAAATATCAGATCGTCGATGTTCTCCCATGTGCTGACAACCGGCCAGACCTCGTTTCGCAACATAGCAAGGTACCGCTCAGCATTCATGGTGTTGCGCAGAGGGAACGGGCCCACAACCTGATCTGAGGTCATACCACACCACACCGTTACACTGAACCGATTCTGCCATTTTTCAGCGGTAACCGTGCGACTTCTTTCTTTGGGGGTGGGTAAAGGAAGAAGTCTACCGCACCAAACTGAGGACATTGGAAGAACTGGAGGACCGAATTCGGGAAGTCATGTCCTCCATCCCGCCGGAGTTCCTGCTAAAGTCAGTGGATGCCATTCCTGGGCGGCTCCTGAAGCTGGTGGAAAGAGTTGGAGCCCACATTGAATTTTAGAGAAAACCTACCATGTATGCCTACCTTTTCATATAATTTTTTCTGAAATAAATGAATAATATACATATTTTTTTACCAATCCAAAATAGGGAGCTACTTTCCGCCCACCCTGTACATAGATTAGTATATAATTTGTTATGGTATCTAATTTATGGTAATTGTATCTAATATGGCAATGCCAGATGATTTGATTCAGATTAGAGAAAACTCTTCTGCCCATACAGTTGAGTTACCTATGTTTTATATACTATTGATAGTAGTTAAGCATTTAGGTCCTATTTACCTTCATACTTTAGGTCAGTTATATTTGCCAGAAGATGACATGGCTCCATAGCTTTTTTAAATCTCTTAATATCTTTTGTATGGAGCTAATTTTTCATCTTGGATTAAATTGAGCCAAATTTCAACAGCATCAGATAATGTATTATCAGCCTGCAACTGTAACAAACTATAAAGTTATATATCTAACTTCATAGTTTTTTTTTTTTTTTTTTTTTTCACCAAAGCCCATGGTTTTTGGGTTTCTTAATTTAAATTAGTTATAGCTATGATTTTTAGAATTTATATTTTTTGTTTTAAGGTCACTTTCAACTGAAGATTGCAGTGTGCTGTTGAAACGTATTGTGTTTTCATTTAACATAGTGTGGCTTTTGTTCTATTTTGAATCAACACAGTAGTGTTTTTTTCTGAATTTTTATTGCAATTTGTTTACAGGCCTAGACAGTAGACATTATTCTTATTTTTGAACATTTTTTTCAGAGATCAGTTTTAATTAATTAATGTCTCTTTAATAATGCCTAAAGTTAGACCTGCACATACTGGTGGCAGACTTAAAGCTGCTAAATGGGATGAAGTAAAAATGTTGTGACCAACCAAATAGAGTTTGGTGCAAATACTGCAGGTGTGTATTTTTGGAAAAAATAGAATGAGTGAAACATAACTTAAATTGATGCAATAAAAAATGGGTACAGGCTTGTGATGATGAAGCAGATGAGCTTACAAATACAGCTACATCAGCAACTCCTCCTCCTACACATATACATGGCAGTTTTGAGAGTAGACCCTCTTCAAGCAAATCATATGAAAGCCTTGTTCATGACAACAGTACAATTCACAGTAGTGAGACTTCATTCACTTCAACCACTTCCAAATCTTCCATACCATTTTTTCATTCTACTCCAGCCAAGAAAACGCAAGGTCAGATAATGCTGTATGTGGTTAGAACAACTGTAGATAAAAAAAATGATTTGCAAATGGTCAGATTTTTCTTTTCAGCAAATATTCCATTTGTAGTTAGAATAAAGAATTTATTAAATGGGTCCAAAATTTAAGACCAGGCTATTCATTTGTAATTCATAAGAATTCTTAAGCATTTAAGATCAAGTAATACATGTGAATTTTTATATATATATATATATATATATATATATATATATATATATATATATATATATATATGAAAATTATTTCACAAAAGTAACATGTGAAAAATATTTGATGAATAAAACCACGAAGGAAAGGAAACACAGAATGGTGCTCAAGCGCTTTTGTCTAATGACATCCTTAGGAACACTGAGGATGTCATTAGACAAAAGTGCTTGAGCACCATTCTGTGTTTCCTTTACTTTGTGGTTTTATTCAATATATATATATACCTTACCTTACCTTATGTTGTTTCATGTGTTGGTCTCTCTTCACACGGAGGTCAAGCTGGTGGCCCCGCCTCTAGGTCTGGCCTGGTGGAGGAGCGAGTTACTTTCTTGCACTCTCCACCGTACATAGCCAGGCACGCCTGGCTCATCTGGTACTGTCCTGAGCCAGGCATCCAGTCTTTTCTTGAAGACTTCAACTTTGACCCCCGTTACGTTTCTGAGGTCCTTAGGAAGCTGGTTGAAAAGTCTTGGCCCCCTGACAACCAAGCTATTTTCCTTCAGGGTTGAGGTGGTCCCTTGTCGTGCTTTTAATTTGGGAACACTACACATTCTGCCTTTCCTATTTTCCAGTGTTTGAATGGTAATTGGGTTTAATTTTAGGTTTGGTACCAGTTTTTCGATCATTTTCCATATGTAGATTATGATGTACCCCTCTCTCCTTCTTTCCAGTGAGTACAGATTTAGTTTACGTAGTCTTTCCCAGTAGTTGAGTTCTTTGCAGCCATCAATCTTGGCTGTGTAATGCCTTTGCGTTTCTTCTAGTTTATTAGTTTCTTCCTTTTTATATGGGGATGTCAAAACTGAGCAGTATTCAAGTTTTGGTATAATCAGTGTTTATATATATATATATATATATATATATCCATATATATCCCCCTCCCCGCGGGCGGTCTTTCTGGGGTGGATCGCCCGCGGGCTCCTGCCTCCATGTGGCGAGGGGGGTCAGCCGCTGCTGGGGGCCCTGCCGGGTCCCCGCCCGGTTGCGAAGTGGACTTTTAGCATACCCTGCTATCCTACAGCCCCCTCTTTCCTGTCTTCCTCTCTTTACCCTCTTCCTTGCCCCCTCTGTTTTTTCTGCTTTCTTCTTCTGTTCACTTCGCGCGCCCCGTGGGCTGCCGGGGCTGGTCGCTGGGGGTCTCGCTCCCATGGCCGGGGCCGGACTAAGTTGGCTGGTAGGGTGCCCAGGCCTGGGACCCTGTGGGGGCCTTGGTCTTTGCTGCCGGCGGGGGAGAACTTTCGACGCTGCAAGGGCCCCTTTTGAAACGGGGGTACCTACATGGGACGAGGCACCCATCCCCCGCCGGCGTGCGCTTGGTCCCCGGGTAATCGGTTCCCCGCGGCCCCGGGCGCGAAACAACAATAAAAATTTTCTATGGAAACACTTACAAATCTAATGGACCTCGTTGACGACCCGGCTTGTGCATCTGACCTCCCTCTGACTACCTCTTTGGACCGTGGGTCTGGTAAGGGCAGTCGGCAGCCCTCGCCCACCCCGTCTGCTCTTCTTGCCGACACCACCTCTCCCTCTCTTCCCCAGGCTCGTGGCGCCGCTGCCCGACCCCCGCCAGTAGCGGATGGACCTGCAGTGGACCCCCCGACCCCTGGATCCCCCCATATTTCACGTCCCGATAGGGACCCACCTGCTTTTTCGCCCTCAGGTGTGAGGCCCGCGGCCCCGGTCGCCTCCCACTCCGGTCGGGCCTCATCTCCCCCGGCCCCCTCCCTTGGGGGACGTGGGACCCGACGTCGCCGTCCGCCTTTCTCGTCTTCTCGCCCCCTCGAAGTTCCGGTGATGTTTGGCGAGATGGCTTCACTCGGCCTTAGGACGATGGACAAGTTCCTCCTCCAAGCCCCTCCCCACTAACCACGAACGCCTCTTTCGAGCGATCCATGGGAAGACGGGGACGGCGCGTTTTGACCTTCGGCCTCAGAGGGATGGCTCCATTTTGATAAGGTCGCGTTCCTCTGCCGAAACCTCCTCTCTGCTCGCTATCCCTGATGTCCTGGGCTGCGGGATCACGGTGACTCCCCACCCCCGCCTCAATCAGTGCCAGGGCACGATCTACGCTGCTCGTCTTCTACCCATCCCGGTGGAGGACCTCCAGACTGACTGACCTCGCCTCCCAGGGTGTGGTGAGAATATACCGTTTTCACGACAGATCGCGGTCCCCAGCCGTCCCTTCTCCTCGCCTTCTCCTTACTTTTGACTCACTGGTGCCCCCCGTTTCGGTATTCTGGGGCTTTGGTGAGAGAAGAGCATGCGAATTCTCGGTTCGGCCATACGTGCCAGATCCTACGCGCTGTTTTCAGTGCAATAGGTTTGGCCACGTGAGAAGTTCCTGCCGTCAGCCGGCCCCGTTGTGTGTCCGCTGCGGCGGCCCTCCCCACCCCTTGCCCTGTACTGCTCCGCCTTCCTGCACCAACTGTCATGGACCGCACCCTGCTTCATCCCGCTCTTGCCCGTCCTTCCTCTTTGAGAGGGAGGTTCGGGCCCTCTGTTCATCAGAATTTCTCAGCGCTCGGGAGGCGCGGGACCGGTTGCGTGGCCGCGAGGCCCGGCGTGGTACCTCGTACGCCGAGGCTCTCCGTCCCCGGCCGCCGCCGGCCCAGACCCCGTCCTCACCGGCGGTTCCCGACGCGCCTCCACTCACCGTGTCCGCTACTCCCTGTCTATCCTCTGCCGCCCAGCGGACTCCCGCCGCGGCTCCCTGTACTACCAGCGCGTCCCCACGTGCTCCCTCCGCGAACGCCGATGCTTCGTCGGCAACCCCCCCTGCCCCTTCTACTCCCTCTCCAACGGCGCTTTCGGCCACCCCCATTCCGGACCGTGACCCGCCGTCGCCCATGCGGGCCGCACGACGGAGGGGAACGGGCCGCAAGCGCCGCGCCAATAGTGACCCCGAAAGGTTCGAGGCCATAGGCCTTGCATCACCTTCCTCCCAGACACAAACGCCCCCTTCGCCCTACCATCCCGGTGTCCTCACCGTCCCCACTGCGCAACCGTTATGGACGCTCCCCCATGGGGTCCCCGACGACCCTCGTGGTGGGGGCGGAGATACATCCCTCACCGGTTCGGTCGATGGACCCACTGGAGGGGGAACTCGCCCGCCTGGTCGGCGTGGGTGGGATGAGCACGCCCCCGCGCGTGACCTACCCACCCCTCTCCTTGACCTGCCTATGCATCCGGGTGAGGTATCCTTTTCCACTCCCCCCCTGTAGTCCAGCCTCCCCTGCACCTCCGGTGAAGGGAGGGCCTTCTGGATACCCCTCACATCCCCTTTTCTCGCATCGCTCTCCCCCGGCGTCCTGGTGACTCCTCTTCAGGAGGATTTGCCGGCGTCAGTTTCCACATCGCCCCCCCGTCCGGGTGACCCTCGCCTTCGCCCACGTTCGGCGTCCCCCGTTGGGCCCCGGGCCTTTCCAATCCCCTTGTTAATCTCGGCCGCCCGATCGGCCCACCCACCCCATAACCATCCGTTTCGCAGACTTTCCTACCCCTCCATATACTTCGCTCCTGCAGTGGAACATCCGCGGGCTCCTGGTAGGCCTCGAGAGTCTCTCTTCTCTCCTGGCCTCCAGTGTCCGGCGTGTTTCTGCCTTCAGGAGACGATACTACTGGGCTCCCGTTCCCTCCCTCGAGTGTCCGGCTACTGCGGGCTCCCTTCCCCGCCTCTCGATGGGGCGGGTAGGGGGGCTCCGCGGTCTTCGTGCACCGCTCCGTACTGTCTTGCAAGCTGTGGCCGTGCGCCTTTCTTTGTGGCGTCAGCTCACGGTCTGCTCTCTTTACCTCCCCCCTAACGTACGCCCTCCACCCGATTCTCTCCGTGACCTAATTCTGCAGCTTCCCCGCCCTTTCCCTGCTTCTCGGGGACTTCAACAGTCGGGACCCGGCCTGGGGGACGTTTGCTCCACCTTTCTCTCTCCGGGACCCTTCTCTCCCTTATGGACGAGCTAGAGTTCACCTTTCTGAACGATGGCTCCCCAACCTGCCTCCACTCGGCCCGGCCATGACAGTTTCACCTGTATTGATCTTTCCCTGGTTTCCCTCGATATCGTGACGGAGTTCACCTGGGAGGTCCTGCCGGATTCTTCCGGCAGTGACCATTTCCCTGTGTGTCACCCCAACCCGTCTCCTCCCCCCCACCTCTGTCCGCCCGCGCTGGCTGTTCGCCCGAGCTGGCTGTTCGCCCGAGCGAAATGGGCCTCATACACGAGGTGCACGGCGATCTCGCCGTCCATTCCTGCCTTTCCCTCCGTTAGTGAGGCCCTCGCCTTTCTCGAAAGCAAGATCCTCTCGGCTGCCACCAGTTGCATCCCCCGTACCTCAGGCTCCCCCAGGCCGCGCAGCGTCCCATGGTGGACCCCAGAGTGCTCCCGTGCCGTTCAGGAGCGGCGCCGTGCTGGCCGTCGCTTCTACCGGACCCGCCAGCCGGAGCATAAGATGGCGTTTCAGCGCCTGAAGGCAGTGGCCCTCGGGTCTTGAACTAGCCCGGCGTACCTCCTGGCGGAGTTACGTGTCCGGGATCTCCTCCTCGACCGCCCCCTCGACTGTTTGGCGCAAGGTGCGTAGCTTTGAGGGGACCCGTGTCCCCCCACGATCCCCGTTGCTTCGGGTCGGGGACGACGAGTTCGTGTCCGATCCGGAGGCCGTCGCGAACGCACTCGCGGCGCACTTCGCAGCCATCTCCAGTTCCGATTCCCCCCACTCCGCCGCGACCCACCGAATTTCCACCTCATAGGGATGACCCTAATCACCTCTTCCACATGACAGAGCTTCGGGAGGCCCTCCGCCCGGCCCCGATAATATCCCCTATGACTTGTTACGGCACCTCCACCCCTCTGCTCTCAGCTTTCTACTGGACCTCTATAACCGGATTTGGTTGGAGGGTTCATTTCCGGACCGATGGCGTGAGTCCATCGTCGTCCCCATCCCGAAGCCCGATAAAGACCCCTCACTCCCGTCGAACTATCGCCCCATTTCCCTAACATGCTGTGCCTGCAAGGTGATGGAGGCGATGGTCGCCTCGCGGCTGTCCTTTACCTTGGAGGCGAGTGACCAGTACCCTGCTACCCAGGCTGGTTTCCGGCGCTTCCGGTCTACCACCGACCCCCTCCTTCTCCTTAGCCATGACGTGCAGGAGGCTTTCTCCCGGCGTCAATTTGTACTCGCCGTCTTTTTCGACCTCCAGAAGGCCTACGATACTACCCGGCGGAGCGCGGTCTTCGACTGCTTACGCTCCCTGGGTTTCGTAGGCTTTCTCCCTTCCTTTATTTATAACTTCTTCTCCGCCCGTTCTTTCCGCGTCCGCATCGGTTCTGCCCTCTCTGACCGCTTTCCGTTGGAGGAGGGTGTCCCTCAAGGTAGTGTCCTTAGCGTCTTGTTTTTCTCACTCGTGATGAACACAGTCGCTACGGTCCTGCCTACATCCGTTCGTAGCTCCCTCTATGCCGATGACCTGGCTATCTATTGCTCTGGCCGCCTCCCGTCTTTGGCTGAACGTCGGCTCCAGCTAGCCATCAACGCGGTGGTTCGCTGGGCGTCCTCGGTTGGCTATGCTTTCTCACCCTCTAAGTCTTCCAGTATGCTTTTCCGTCCTCGGCGCCTCCGTCTGTCGCATACCTTCGCCCTTACCCTTGCCGGCACTCCTCTTCCCCTCGTCCCATCCGTTAGATTCCTGGGTATGACCCTCGACGGATTTTTCGGTTGGGTTCCACACCTTAGGCGGTTGCGGCAAACATCTCGCCGCACCCTCTCCCTTTTGGGTCATCTGTCCCACACGACCTGGGGGGCGGACAGGCGTACTCTGCTGCGCCTGTACACCTCCCTGGTGCAATCCCGTGTCGACTACGGCTGTGTGGTCTACAGCTCCGCCTCCTCTCCGGCACTCCGTATGCTGGATCCTCTTCTCCACCGTGGCCTTCGCCTGGCGTCGGGTGCCTTCCGCTCGTCCCCTGTCGCTAGTCTTCAGGTCGACTGTGGACACCCCCCCCCCCCTGCCCCTTCGCCGGGGCCTTCTCATGGCGAAGTGTTACCTTCGCATCTGCCGCCTTCCGATGTCCCTACTCTTCTCCGCGATCTCCCAGGCGCTACTCCGGCCTGACACGTGGCATTTCGCTGCCTCTCTGGCCAAGATTTTCTCGTCCCTGGGATCCCCCACCCTCTATTCTGCCGTTCTCCTTCGATCTGTCGCCCCCCTGGCGGACGACCCCTATCTGCCGTTGCCAGGCGCTCCGTGGCCTGCGTAAGGAGTCTCTTCCTGCCGTCCTCCGGTCTTCTTTTCTGGCCCATCTTCCCGTCCATTCGGACGACGTTCCCGTCTACACCGACGGCTCGCGCTCCCCTGCAGGTGTCGCGGCCGCCGTCTTCTCTCCGTCATTGTCACCTACCTCCCGGGGTATCCCCCTGCCGGTTCAGGCCTCCATCTTTTCCGCTGAGCTCTTTGCCCTTCTGGAAGCCCTCCGTCTGGTATCGGGTTGTTCGCGGTCCTCCTGTACCATTTTTTCGGACTCGCTGAGCGCCCTTCAGGCGCTCGAGCGCTATGATTCCCCGGACCCCCTCGTACGCCTTATTCAACAGGAGTACCATGTCCTGCACACCGTTCACCGGATCCGGGTCACCTTCTGCTGGGTTCCCGCCCATGTTGGTGTTTCCGGTAATGAGGCGGCGGACCGCATAGCCCGGTCCACCGCCTCGCTGCCTCCCCTCCCTCGCCCGCTCCCCTTCTCAGACTATGTGCAGGTCTTTCGTTCCTTTTACGACCGCATGTGGCAACAGTCCTGGGACGATGCCACCGGAAATAAACTCTGGTCCATCCGCCCCCATCTGTCATATTGGGTGTCCTCTTTCCACCGCTCCAGACACAAAGAGGTCGTCCTTGCGCGGCTTCGCATCGGCCATACGCGCCTCACGCACGGCTATCTTATGTTCCGGCAGGAGGCTCCTCGTTGCTCCTCCTGCCAGTCGCCCCTCACTGTCTCTCACATCCTTGTGGAATGCCCCACCCTGTCGTCAGTACGTCGTCGCGCCTTCCCTTCCCATTCCTTTCTGATTTCCCCCTCCCCGAACGTTTACGCCTTATGCTCGCTGAGAGCCCTCTCTTCTCGCTTGACCGTCTTTTCCTCTTCCTCCCAATCTCGCATCCTATCTGAGCTTTAGGTGACTTCTCACCTGTAGTCCGCTGTTCTCCCTTTTCTAGTGCCTTTTCTCCGTCTCCGTTTCTCTTTCTCGCATTCCGCCTCGCCATGATATCCGCTACCATATAGCGGGAAGTGGTGGTAAACGCCCCAATACAAAAAAAAAATATATATATATATTACATTCATTCATTCATTAGTTTTACTATACTCTATTTGTGTCTGTTGTCTGGACACCATTTAAAAGGCCAATAAAACTTTCCAATTTTTCATAATCTTTATTTACACATTGCATAATTTAAGAATTGTTTTATAAATCAGCTTGCTTGAAATAATGAACATGCCAAAGCATTCTAATTAGCTACAATTTAACAATGTAGCAATCAGAAAAATTTAAATTATTTTAAAATAAACTTCAGACCAAAAACCCACTAAAAATTCCCCCCGTTATATATGGCTGAATGAAAACATCTGTAAACATTTAGAATTATGCATTGTTAGAATTTATTTTTTGGTGTTACAAGTTACAACACACAAAAGTGTATTTTAATTATTTATTAGTAGTGCTTTAGTACAGGATTCTATAAATAAAATGTGCACTATAAGTCTATAAAATATCTTTAAATTAAGTTATTTAAAGTTAAGTAATTTTAACTACATAATATAAACACACCTTATCTAGAGCATTTCCAACAAGTAAGAGTTGTGACTGTAAATTGAGTGCCTCTCTCTGTATAGGTAAGTTATCTATCAATTTTCTGATGTGATCAATGTCTTCAATATGCTCTTATTTCTATATATAGAGAGTAATTTGACAAATAGGTTTTTATGCATTCTAACTGAGAATTCCATCTCGTTTCATTTGGTAGTTGCGGCATCATACCTCCTTTCTCCATTAACTAACCATAAAATATAAATTTTTATTACAAATATTGCTGGATTTGACAGCATAAATAAATAGCCTATGCAACTTATTAATGAGTCATGAATTAGGATTCACACTGGTGACATTGCTAATGCATAAAAGTGAAGCTGACAGTAGCTAATTTATTGGATTTGTTTTTAGCTTACATAAGGTTGGTGATGGTTTCAGAAATATTTGTTAATTTCTACATGCTTGAGAACTGATTTTGGGGGGAGACCTTTTTCTACCAAGTTTAGATGGTGTGCTGAACAGCCATAAGTAATAAGATTGTAGTTGTCCTCCTCCAAGAATTTCTCATTCTTATTTTGTTTTCATTATCAGTGCATATAGCAAATACCTGAAAATAAAATGTCATAACTCATAAGGAACTGAGCATTTGAGTATATGAAGGCGGAGAATTACATTCAGTTTATAACTAAAATAAAATGTACCTACAAAATAGTTATACTTACATCAATGCCATATATTTCTTTAGTTTTTGTTATTGTTTCTCTAGCTAACTGTACACAATATTCTGCTGTCTTTTTTGTACTTCCAGCATCTGCTGCTGAAATCAGATATATATAGCTTTTTTCCATTATGAATACTGTGTGCAATAATAGAATCATTACCTACTGAACTCCAGCCATCTTGTATAAGGGTAATGGTACAATCATCAAGATTAAGGTCATTCTTCATTTCATGGATTACTTCATCATTAACTTTTATTAACAGATCAGATGCCAACCTTTTCCTGTTTGGTGGTTCATATCCTGATCTTAGACCTTTGATTAATTTTATAAATTCTTTATTTTCTAAAACATTGAAGGGTATATTAGCTGAAAAAAAGAACCTTGCAACTTGTAAATCTAATTCTTCCTTTTGGTCCATAGTTGTTCTTACCACAAATGGTGTAATTGATCTTTGCCTTTTATCATGCTTTATTGGTGTTGAATGACAGAATGTGGATGATGAAGAACCTGCACTGGTGTCACTCATTTCAGGCACATTTTCACTTATAATCTTTGGATCATCTTTGCCAGAAGCCAAAGTTGGAGGCAGTGAATCAGTTTCAACCGATGCACCAAATTTGAGTCTCGGCATACCTCTTTCCTCATTTTCAAAACATTCCACTTTTCTTTTACTGCATTTCTCTAGATGTTTCTCTCACTCAATTTTTTGAGTGACACTTTTTTGCAATAATTGCATAGTACTCTAGTAGGCTGATCACTTAATAAAGTCACCTTGTCCTATTCACTAGCTTTAGATATTCTACCTCTATAACCTTTGGCATCTTAAAAATTTAAATTTGAATTAGGTCTAAATAAAGCTGAAATCTGCTGTTAAGAAATAAAGGAAAGATCTAAAATTAAAATGGAGAAAATTCTAATGCCATTAAGTGGGGGCAATTGAGACCAATTTTTTTTATCATTTTCATGATTGATGTAAACATAAAATAGTTAGTTAGTTTCAATCATTTAATGGAATTATATGTATATATTAGCTAATGACAAAAATTAAAGTATCATACAAGTTTATAGTTAATCTTGGCTCTGTAGTAAACAGTTTTGAAAATTTGGTTTCAATTTCCCCAGAGATGGGGCAATTGAGACCAAATTTGGACTTTTAAAAAAAGGTGACGAAATACATGTAATAAAAAAATACAATCACAATTCCTTTTATAATTCCATGATAGTTTGTTGATGGTGGTTATGATGATCCTGAATAAACATCTGGATGTTGAAAGCCAATCCAAAGTCACCTAGAGCCGCTAGATTCTGGGCTATCAACATCTCACCTGGAAGGAATGCAGTCTTTCGACAAATCTTGAGGTGATTTTGATCTTCCACTGCATCTTTGGTGCAACGTTGTTTTAGGGATTTTGAATGTCACAGCAGCCAACTGTTGAGGCATGGCATGCCTTTGGAGATAGCTACTAGTGCCCTTGCTACATCATCATCAGAGTAATTCATATGGCCAGTGTTCTTCTTGTAATTATGCACCATCCTGGGAACAGCAAAAGCAATGATTAATAATGATGCACCATAGCCTAACTACTCAATTTACATGAACTAATTACTATAATATTAAACTGTATACAGTACCATCAAAGTAAATAATCAATATTATTATAAATAGTAATGCTATTACAATAAATAGATATGGTATAGAATTAATAATATTATTAGAAAATTAATCCCGCAAAACATTGTAAAATAATGTACATTTGGTCGCAAAAAGTATTGTACAGTACACTTTGTCTCAATTGCCCCAGTGGAATTAACTACCATTAACTAATAAACTACCACACATAATTGCATTTGTTTTCATTAAATGCTTACCTTGGAGCTGGGTCTCAACACAGAAGGTTCTGAATTTCTAAATGGTATAAATTTTTCTGTATTGGTCTTAGGATTTCAGAGAGTAACAATCACCTAAAACAAGAAGGCAATATATTACTTCAGATAATGTGTACATTGATAACATCATTAAATTAAGACATATAAAAGGTGCACAAGGCATTAATGCTACATTTCCACAAAAAAAAAAAAAAAGAGAAACCTTACATAATTTTGTTTTTATTAATATTTTTGTAGAGGAAGGCACTTTGGTCTCAATACCCCACTTTACAGTATGTCATTATTCTCTCATATCTGAACATTCTGTGAAATAAAGATCTCTTTAATATATATTGTAGATTAGATAAATAAATTAATAAAATAAGATATATTATGCACTACATAATTATCGAACCTTTCTAAAAAAAATTTCAACCCATCCAAAAACCCAGGTTTTTGCCAACCCTGATAGAAAGTATTTTTTAACTTTCAAAGTTTTAATTCATGGTTATAGGTATTATTAATCTTTGAATGATCCTTATGTACTGGGTTTTAATTGAATCTTTCACTTAATCAAAAATGTCTCGGTATACACTGTTCTTGTTTCCTTGTGCATACAGTACTGTGCTTTTTTTCAGAGTTTGTCATATTTTTCTCTCTAAACTCTTTCTGCAGTTGGTATCCAGTGAAGAATCTTGCTTGGCCTTTTAGGATGAATGGAGTTTTGAGTTTTGCTTTATTATGGTTCTCAGTTAGGCCATTTAAATGTCCATCTTCCACTCAAAACAGAGTGAAAAAGTGACAAGCTTTTATTAACATGTATAATTAGGGACTACTAATAACTAGAAAAAGAATGTGATATTTGGCTGTTGGAGTTGCCCCTCACTATCCTAATTGAATTTAGGTTTAAGTGCTGGTAACTGCTTTATTTTCAGCTGTAAGGCCTGTGTAGTAAGATTAAGAAAATTAATAATTTCATTTATAGGGTAAAACAGTGGCATACAATTTCCTGAACACTGTAATTGATACAAGAATAGCAAAATATGGCTGCAAGTTTTGCGCGTTACAAGGACCAGCTTATTAAATATTTATATAATGAAAAGAATTCACTAACTGCAGTTTTTATTCAGGCAGAGTCTAAAACTCAAGTCAGAAGAGAATATTTAGCTTTAGGTAAGTGAACTGTGAAAAAATGACATTTTAATTAGGATTAATTTATGGAGTTTTTATCTGGTGATAATAGGTGTGGGAGGTTTATAGCAAGTTGTTGATATTTGACAACTACTAGACCCTAGACCAGTGGTTCCCAACCTTTTTTTGCTGCGACCCTAAACTAAATTGGCCACCAACAGGACCTCCCAACCCTCAGGCTTATGATAAAATTTAAATATGTACAGTACTATATAAATTGAATTAAGTGAATATAGTGACCCTTTGCAACCCGAGGTTGGGAACCACTGCCCTCGACTAATTTAGGTTTTGACCAGAATAGAGAGAGAAAAACTTTGAGCTTTCGTTATTGATTAAACTTTAGATTATGATCAGTTGTTGTAAGCTTTTAGTTCACAGCTTTTCGGATGTGTTAAAGTAGGCTTGGGGCAAGTTTTCATGTGATTTTAGAAGGGATATTAAATAGAGCATCACTAAAAATTACTTGGTACCAGTATAACCCCAAACCTGGCCTAGTTTCTTGGTTGATTCTCCACAACCATATCCAAAATGGTGATAGTTCACAAGTATTTTAGTGTAGGCTTAAATTTTATGAAGTATAATTTTAAATAGTGCTAATTTGCTGCAAAGTATTATACATATATATTGGGAGACTGGCTTGTTTTTTAGAAACTAGGTGACCTCGCATTTCTGAATTGTACATAGCCAAAATGCATGCACAGAAGTAAATTATTGGCCTGTTAGGATTGTGCTTAATCTTAAAACCAAAGAATTGTATTCTTATCTAATCAAAAAGTTCTGTATCTTAGGTACGTCACAGGTATGTGTAATGTAATCTACATATTTAACAACTGCCTTTTTTCCCATTTTTTAATAAATTGGATTGCAATTTATATAATGAATATTTCTGTTCTGTAAGTGCAAGTGTTAAGGGGTGAACATGCCTGATCAAAGTAAAAATGATGCAAAATTTTATGTTGAGCTTCCATGGTTTATAAAAGATATTCTTGAAGATGAAAGAATCAAAAGACTAATGAAAGATGCAAAGTGGCCGATTTACAAATATGGTGAGCAATGTAGTATTTTTTTTTAACCTGTTATAATGCTGTAGCTAAGGGTCTTCATATTGCTGGCCAGCAGTCTGAGGTAAGTTTCTATTTTTAAGCAGATCGACACGTGTAATTTGTTATTATTAAATGTATAAAGATGAGTGATATTGTAGGGCAATAAAACACTTTTTTTTTTCCGTCCTATTAATTTTTTCTTTGAAAATGTTAGGCAAATTGTATGTTAGCAAGCAGTTTATTGTTACAATACTGTAATTACAAACTTGAGTATTATTACACATGGTGTAAATTTAAGCCGATTTTATGTATCACTAAGCTTATATACCTACAGTTTTTATTGTAGTAGTAGTAGATAGTAGATATCACAAGCAGTAACATGCGATTTGATCAGTTTATCATTGTAAAGCTGTTCATGAGTGTACAATGTTTTCATATAAAATTGAATAACGTGGTAGACCTACACCCACATCCAGGCTTATCGATGATATTGCTCTTTGGCATTTTGTTGAAATTTAAAAAAAAAAAAAAAGGTGGGTTCTTTCTTTAGCACTTGCTTGGTTCGAAATGTTATTCGGCACTCATTGTACAAGTTACACTTATGTAATAGGTATACCATTGAAATGTATTGGAGAGACCGAGAAAGCATCTGTCTGTTGCCTGTGGCAGGAAGGCCGCCAACCGTTATTCTGATTTTCTGTTGGTGGGCTGGGGGAAGCTAATTTCTTGTCATGAGTGTCATGCATCGTTGGATCACAGTTTTATATATATATATACATATTAGCGCACGTGTGCGCGCACATTCATGACTTTTTTTAGGTATATTGTAAGTAATGTAGGTTCAAATCGAGACATTAAATTGTTTAGGGTGTGTATCTGTGATGAATGGTTCCATAAATGCTACTTTAATAAAATTAAGGTGTTTTTTTATTTTTCTTGAAATATCTTGCCATGGTAGTTTTATGTATTGGAGAGAGAATCTTGGGTCCCGTACTGAAGCCTATTTTATTCGTATTAGTTGCCTAATGTTTGTAGTAGGTACACCTTTGCTTGTGATGGAGGGGCCTCTTTACGTTTATGAAATATTAAACTTTATGATGTAATAAAACTTGTGCTGTGAAGGCCGAAGTACAAGTGTGGTCTTGAATGAAGGGTTTCCGTTATGTGGTGAGATTGACTACAGGCATAGGCCCTATAAGTTGTGTAGGGTACTCAGGTTACTGCAAACAGCGGTTTTTTTTTTTTTTTATTAAAATTTTAATTTTCTAGAATAGAAGATTAAGTCGGCTACTAAGAATTACTTAATACTGTACAGTGATTTCAAAAAGTTTGGTGCAGTATTTTTTAGAACGTGATGTGGCAATGATGATCAGTCCTTGCTTAGAAATATAAGTTACTCGCAGAGGGGAGGGGGTTGACATTCATATTCAAAAGATCTTATGGTCTATTTGCTTACCAGAAAACCTTTTTACTGGTGTAACGAGCGCGAGGTGTTTTTATCCAAATAATACATAGTAAAAACACACGACATTGCTCAGTCTTAAAAAAATGGTGCCCCCCCCCCCCCCCCCCCCCCCCCCCCCCCCCCCCCCCCCCCCCCCCCCCCCCCCCCCCCCCCCTCTCCCAGAACAAGGACGAATTATGCCTGACGGGTAACATTTTAAAAATAGCGTTGGGATAACTTTTCTGCAATGGTTATACATGAAAATAATTGTTAAAATAAAGCGTTAGGCCTATTGATTCAAACCCTAATTTTTCTACACGCGTTGCATTAGTCATTCCTTACTCGCAACTCTGTATGTCCAGACTGATAGAATTATCTTATCTTAGATAATTTGTCAGGAAAAGAAAGTGTAAAAGGGAGCAAAGTTTACTATTTTCTCTTGGTAACTAAGTATTATTTAAAGCTTAACAGTATTTTAAACATTTAAAATTAAAGTTAAGATAAACCAAATAATTTTTTTTATTTTTAAGATTCTCCCAGCAGACTTTTACACGATTTAAATGTAGCGTCGATTAGAAATAGGTTCCATTCGATAATGAAGTTGATATTGGTCGATTAAAGTTATTCTTGATTGTATTTAGAGATTATTTTAATCGAGGCAAATGTAAATATGATCTTTGGAAACAGTATAAAGGACCAACATTTAACACTAGCCCCACCATCGTAAAAATTAATTCTCCAAAAAGTTCAATGTCATTCTTCATCCCCCCCTCCCCCCCTCCCCTCCAACTTCGCAAATCAAGGCCGAGAGTTGTCAGCTGAATTTAATTACCTTTTGTCTGTGTTTAACTTCTCATAGTTACTACTTTTAGAACTAAGAAAAGTTAGTTTATCCCTTGCATAAATGTTACGAGTTTTCATGACTAATTTAATATAGGACTTTAGTGTAGATTTAGTTTCGACACTTTAGTAAAACATAGAAGAGGGAAAGTACATTTTTTTTTGTTTTTCAGGTTTCATTGTTCTACTTAAATTATATTTGATTTTTGGATATGGCGCACAGTTGCTCTGCAATCTTATTGCATTTGTTTATCCAGCCTACTGCAGTATCAAGGTATTGTACCGTACTTATTAATACGAGTTATAAGTTAGTGTACCAATGTTCCCTCTAAAGTCTAAGGTGTGCGCGTGCGAGCGCGCACGCGTTGTGAAACCCGCGCGCACAGCAAAATAAAATGCGCATAGGCTCAAGCGTATCATGAGTCACGACAGTAAATGAAGTAATTTAAAAAAGTTCAGTTTAATGAATTCTATGAAGAACAAATTAAGAAATCGCTTGAGAGAAAATCATTTGGACGTGCTCATGCGAATTAAAAGTTACCTGACTGATGACGGATGTATTAATCTTCATGGAGTTTATTTGGAATGGGCAAATGCTAAAGATCGTAGGGAGAAATCACAATCATACTTAAATGAAAGTGCCTTTCATTTAATGTTATTTCGTTATTTTATTTTATTTTCTTATTTTGTGCATGGATAAAATCATATTAATCTTGTGTATTTTAAATTGCTAAATGCTAAAAATTGTTTTGAGGAATGGTAACGAAAATAGTCATTTTCAGTTAGTTATTTTTTATATTCATATTTTTAGAATGGATAAAATGTTTTCTTTTTTAAGAATATATAATATTGTAAACAGTTTCTTAATATCCATTTCATAGTACCGTATGATTATTACCTTATGGAAATATTTATATATACAGGGGTTGGACAAAATAATATGAACACCTTGATAAATGGCGGTTTTTATTCTTAATATGGAGTTTGTCCTCCTTTAGCGGCAATAACAGCTGCAATGCGTCGGGGAATTGATTCATACAGCTTTTGGACAGTGGCTAGAGGAATCCTGAGCCATTCTTCGAGCAAACCCTGCTCCAGTTCCTCCAAAGACGCCGGCGGTGGGAATCGGCTTCTGACCTGCTGCTCCAACTGACACCACAGATGCTCGATAATGTTAAGATCCGGGGATTGTGGAGGCCAATCCAAGCGTTCTACTTCACTAACATGCTCTTCAAACCAGTTTTTAACGACCCCAGCGGTGTGGATTGGTGTATTATCCTGGAAGACGGCGCCGCCATTGGGAAACAGCGTTTGGACCATGGGATGGACCTGGTCAGCCAATATTGACAGATAGACCTGGGCGTTAACCCTACCATGCAGTACTACAGCTGGGCCAAGAGTATTCCACGATATTGCTGCCCAAACCATCACAGATCCGCCTCCATGCTTAACGGTTGGGGTCAGGCAGTCGTGGTCATAAGCATCTTTAGGCTGTCTCCAGACGTAAACTCGACCGGAACATGGAAATAGCGTAAAGGAGGATTCGTCGGAGTAGACTACATTCTTCCACCGGTCCATTGACCAATTCTTATGGTCATTACACCATTTTCTGCGCCACTCAATGTTGATGTGCGAAAGGAAGGGTTTGGCAATTGCAGCCCTCCCATGGTATCCAGCTCCACGGAGCTCGCGACGTACAGTTCTGGTCGATACCGGGCTTGCAAGATGCTGGTTAAGCTCTGCAGTCACTTTTGGTGCTGTGGTCTTATGGTTCTTTGTCACAATGCGCTTTAGCACCCGGCGGTCTCGATCACAGCTTCTTCTTGCGTCCAGTATTGCATTTGTCGGTGCTTGTCTTTCCATGGTTTTGGTATGCAAACATGACCATAGAGACAGTTCCTCTGGATACATTGAACATCTGAGCAGTTCGTCACCGATGCACCAGCCATCCGCGCTCCGACAATTTGCCCTCTTTGGAAGTCTTGACAGGTCTTTCATAACTGCTAATTCATAATTCACTCAGATCTGTAAAAACAACGTGAGGGTTATAACATGACGTATGCACTCTGTTACGCATTTAAATAGGTTTGCCAGTTATTTGACCGTTTACTTTGTGTCTGAGCAGTCCGTAAAGATAACCGGTGAAATCGGCGGGTGTTCATATTATTTTGTCTAACCCCTGTATTTAATTTTGAAATAATAGCGCTCAGAAAAGTTTGCACAATTTTTCACCATGAATCTAAATGTTATGCACAACGAAAATTTCTCGCGCATACGGACTGACTTAAAAAAAAGGAAGAACATTGGAGTGTACTGACAATCAAGGAAATTTTTAATATATTCGTCTCATAGCAACAGGCTAAGCATTATATTTAACTTTAAAATTCGTCAAATATTAAAGTACAGTATATCAGTTCGTGAAAAAGTGACGTTAACAGGTTAAGGCCTTTTAAGTGTAATCTTTTCAGTATTGATATTCCCATGGCTGTTTAAAAGTACGGAATGCAAGAGTTCATTTGAATTTGGAGTGCGTACTGGTTATCACAACTGATCTGTTGTATGCTGATGACGTAGTGCTTCTGAATGAATTAAGGAAAGCCTTACAATTTTGTTGACATTGGTGAAAGGAGATTATTGGAAGTAAAAGGAATGTTCTCGTTGAGACGAGAATGTGCATAAATATTTAAATATTGTGGGTGTTTGAGTCACTATAGTTAGTACATCATAGAATAAAATAGAACAAGCAGTCACGGGTGGGGTAAAGGCACTTTGCAGGAAGTATCTTTGTAGACGCTTGAAGTGGACTTCAGATTTAAAATTCCTATTGAGTAGCAAGCAACTTAATTTATTTCATGAGTAAGTACTTAAAATTAGAGCAACTGATGCTCAGTCCATAGCAGACAATGAATAAATTGTCAAAATCTACTATGTCGTATCTAATTAAATGTGATAACGGATAGGATTAATATTTAGTAGGTGAAACAAAGGGAGATGCCAGAATTTAATAACGGTTTGGTGATTATAAAGTTTAAACTTGTCTATCTTTTCTTTTCAATTGGTCCATGTCGTAATTATGTCGAGGTTAAACTGCTACATTACATTTTTTCAACTTCGAGTGGACCATAAAGACCAGCGTAAATTTAGTTAGTCTTCCAAATTATCTATATTCTGTAAAATAAAGACCTCAAAGGCTTTTTCCTCCTGTTGTTGAAAGCAGACAGGAGTGGCCAACCCATAGTTCCCGAGATCTCAGAGGCTGAATTCATAGTCTGGGGGTAAGTTAGCTGGGTATTTAAAGTACCGGGTGTCCGAGAATTATCTGTACAATTTTTGGCTGTTATTAAAAGTCAACCATGCAGTGTAGAAATTCGTGTTGTCCCATTTTACAGAGAATATCTAAGTTTTTTCTGATACCACGTTTTGACAAGTTTTTTAGAAATGTACGCCGGTGACAGACATTGATGATTTAAAAGCAAGAATCACAGCTGCTATTGAGCGAATTGATGTGGATATGCTGCAGCGTACATGGCAACATTTGGAGTATCGATTGGATGTTTTGCGAATCACTAATGGTGCACATATCGAATGTTTGTAAACGTTACTTTAATAAAAGAAACTTTTGAAAATACAGATTCTAAATAATCTTGTTTAAGAATTTTACGTGTTATCAAGAATTTTATTAAAAGATGAAATTGTACAGATAATGTTCGGACACACTGGAATTTCTAAAAAACTTGTCAAAACTTGGTATCAGAAAAAACTTAGATTCTTTGTGAAATGGGACAACACTGGAATTTCTACACTTCATGGTTGACTTTTAATAACAGCCAAAAATTGTACAGATAATTCTCGGACACCCTGTACTAGGCGAATTCTGCTGGTATGATTGAAGCAATTAATTGTGGGAAATAAAGTTTGAACCTTAGGAATTGGGGTATACTCTCGAGTACATAATTAGCAGTAAATGCAGGCAAGTTATAAGTATAAGTAATTTGCATTTGTTTTATTCAGGCCTTGGAATCGCCTCACAAGGAGGATGACACAAGATGGTTGACATATTGGGTGGTCTTCGCTGTATTTTCGGTGTTCGAGTTCTTTTCCGACATTTTGCTCTCATGGTTTCCACTTTACTGGCTTGCGAAGGTTAGTATTATTTTAAGAGTTGCCATCCAAAACCAAAAGATCAGAAAGTACTTCCTGTCAATGCGAAAACTTAAACTACGCATTCACTAGTAAGTTTGCCATGGAATGGAGATGCATTAAAAACTTGTAAGCAACTGGAATAATTTAGCATACATTTTAGAACGTACACGGTAGAATGAGGCTTATTTATTTCGTTGGGTCATCATCATATCCCAAATAATTCTGAACCATTGAAAAGTCCAAATTAAAATTATTTCGAACAGAACATTACCAGTTTCCTCATTCCACTGCATATTAAGTTTTTTTTTTCCTGTTCCAGTGCATGTTCCTCACTTGGTGCTTCATGCCAATCTCCTGGAATGGAGCCGACCTCATTTACACCAGTTATTCGGCCCTTCTTCATGAAACACCAAACGGGAATTGACTCTGCCATGAATAAAGTTACAGATAAACTCGGTGACTTGGCAGATAATGCTGCTCGAGCCGCTTCAACCGCAATGAAGACGGATTAATACGTTACAGTACATGCATCATCTTTTTTGATTTTTTCCCTTCATTATATATGTATATTAGATACTGCAATCATGAACTTACTACTATGCTTTCGTTTAAGGAATTTTAGTATTACTAAAATGATTTCTTTTCGCATAACTTTTTTGATGTAATTTGTATGTATAACACAGTATTATTATTAAACATTTCCCACCAGTTAGCATGTTCATGAACCTGTTTAAAATTTATATAAGTAGGTGGCTGAAAGAAAAAAATGCACACTGAAGTTAAGTGTGAAACCCGAGAGAATTCATGGCAACTCCGCCATCGAAGGAGACCAAAATTCTCAAATTCAACTTGTCTTATTAAAATTCAACCTTGCTCAGTGTAGTTTTCTATTCTACAATTCACCGACGGGTTATCTAGTTTTTTTTTTTTTTGTGAGAGTTGCAACTCTAAGGAAGAAACGCCTACCCAAGGTGCTGTCAGTTTCTGAAGATGGACGAGTCCTGCCACGTAATGTAAAATCAGTGACGAAAGTTTGAAAAAAATTTCAATACCGATAATTATGACGGGGATGGCCTATACAAATAGCAGTCAGGACCTTCCGTATATCGAGGGCAAAATCTATATTCGAACTTTACTGCCAAGTCGTACGGGGTTCTACAACTCGGCTCACAGGTAATGGGTCAGTCGCAAGGGAACCGACTAGTCTGTAGTTGAAGGGGAACTTACCGGGTAGCCCACTGTATTTCAAGAAAGTGATTTAACTTAGAAAAGCAACCACCATTGTATTTCGGTTGCATAATAATACAAACTATCTTAAACACGTTACAATGACGCGTGTATAAATTTCGAGAAATAGTTGAAGGTGAACCGGAGAGCCCATCTTAAGCATTGGATGTAGTATATTTGACCAAATGGCCTGCAGTCTTGTTGCTTTTTCAAAGAAAACTAAAAAATCTGCACGAAACGCAAAATTATGAATTTCTCGGGTAAAAACGTTTACCCTAATGGATAACCTACTACTATGAATAAAAACTGGAAAGGGAGCCTGTAAATCCGACGACAGCGGAGCAAAATGGAAGGTGTTTGCATGTTGGGAAGATTCCAGCAGGCTAGGGTAGGCAGCAGTGGCAGTTGAAAGGCTGTGGGAGGCGAACATGACGTGTGCAAAGAGGAAACGCAGGGTCAGGAAGAGCAGCCAGGCATCATACCAAAGTAGTAGTATGAATAATTTATCCTGCCATTGAAAAGTAAGAAAAATACCAGTAAATGTGACAGAAAAATTTTCTTTCCAACCGATAACTCGAACCTATTTAAATACGTACAAAATAAACCCAAAGCCCGAAATAAGGATCATTATTTTACAATGAAAAAAAAAAAAAAAAAAGGCACGTAAATTGGGCACTGAAAGTTTTGAAAGTAATCCTAACCTATTAAGCTAACTTAAAACATTTAACAGCCAAAATAACACACACTAGGAGCCTGTCTGAACGGGCGAGTCGACCGAATTTTTAATTCGACTTTGAAATTTAATTTCAGCTTTAACTTTCGACTTTAAATTCATTGCCTGAACGAAAATTTGAACTTTAACAATTACAGTTACGACTTCATTTTGGCTGACTACTTCAAATTTGAGTAACCGATTTTATTTTCACTTTGCTTTTGTCTTCAAATTTAAATGTATCGGACAAAAAAGCTGAAGCTCGGCGAGAAATTCATAAATTTTTTTTTTTTTTTTTTTTTACTCCATCAAAAGAATTTTTAAGAAATGTAAAAATTAGAATTAATTTTTCAAGTTTATAATCATACTAGCTGATGTGCCCGTCCATGACAGGCATGTTCTACCAGTAGACAACTGGTAAAAAGTTTTTTTTTTTTTTTTTAAACATTTGGGTAAACAAAATCAGACCAAACCACCATGTAGAAAGCAAATAAGCAGCACGTGAATCAAGAAAAGACAGATAAGCAAACATTTACTTTTTAAAGTTTTCGCCATGATGTGAATAGCCTGGGAAAAGATACTGAAAATGAACCTGCGTATGTAAACCCAGGAGAGGGGAACCCGGACATGGCTCAAGAGGTGCAATGTAATTCCTGAAATCCTTTGAGGTTGCTGGACAGTGTTCGTATCAAAGAACACAGATAGCTCTGATAAGGTATCAAGCAGTGAGCTCAACAAAATTTCCTCAGCCCATTGGTATGGGTTCTGCATGGAAACCAAATACTTATTCCAGTTTGGAGGATGGTTCGGTGGATAACCAACAATTACATTGAGCTGCAACTAGAGAGGAGAGCCAAGAGTTGCCTGATGTGATGCTTGAATTGCATATTCAACTATATAGTTAACTAAATTTTTGTGGCACACGTAAAGAAAACAAAAATAATGACTGAAAAGAATGTAAACAATGAAAGCTATGAAAATTCACAAAAACCAATATTAAGTTAAAATACTAAAATGACTAGATTAGAAAATAATAACTTGAATCAACTGGTGAAATCATCAAATTCTCTAGAATTCAGAAATAAGCAATTTAATTCTGAAGGACTGTTAAATTGGACACGCGCGCACCTAAATAAATAAGGGCCTCTATGTCGTCATATAGCTTTTAACCAATAGTCTACTGGTAGAACATGCTCGTCATGGACGGACACGTCAGCTAGTTATTAAATAAAGTTATTTAAAAACAAAAATGTATTACAAATGTTACTTTCAAGATATACAAAATTCATACATCAAACAGTCTCCTTCACTATTTGTTTTAGTTCGCCTTTAATATTCAATTAAACTTAACACAATCCTATAAATGAAAATACTAGCCGACTTTTCAAAGTAAGAAAACTAACAAATATCAAATATTTCGAGTAAAGCTTTGACAAAATTAAATTAAACATATAATTATCATTTCGTAGTTAAATTTAAATATACCTTCGATTTACACAACTAACGCTTGCAGATTTCAAAAACTACAGCACTCAATCTCAGAACAAAAAATGCATTCATACTACACGTATACAATTCAACACGATCATACAATCCAGTAATGTAGTCGAGGCCACCATGGCTGAGACTGAGACCAGATGCAATTTTTGCATGTATTCAATATTGTGTAATGCTTATAACTAAGCTAATGTGAAATACATTCAGGAATAAAGATTCTAAAGAGGTTATCGAGTGACAATTGCAAAATTTACTCAATTTATTCACATTCATAGTTTGACATTTTTCAGCAGTTAACTGCCTACTTCAAACACGATAAGTGTTCGTTGCACTTGAGGAACATCCAACATACTCAGCAATAATGTCAAAATCTAAGCACCCGAGACTGAGACCAAAAGTCTCGAGTCCCATACAATCACCCAACCAGCACGTCACACATTGACACGAATCCTCGGATATATAGTGTATATAATCTTTTTACACTATTAATATTTGTTTTTGTGAATTTCCATAGTTGTTGTTTACACTTTTTTCCAGTCATTATTCACCGTTTTAGTTATAACAACTTTTGCGTTACACAAGCACGCCTTTACAGTTTTAATGTATCGATTAAGAACGTACTCGACAATTAGCACTGACAGCAAGTTCTACCGATCACAGGTATAGATGTACACATTATCATACACGTACAAAAAACTAAGATTATATGGGAAAACATTTGTTCTACAAAAAATAGGCAAGCAAATAATGAATTCACTAAATGAACTGCCAACCATGAGAAACAAACAACTCAGCTTGTTCAATCTTACGAGCTAAACATTTAGGAAATATAAACTAAGTAAAGGGACAAATGATGTACGAAAAAAAAATGGATTTATATACGCAAAAGGTAATGGACCCACTGAAATATTTAACCAGAAACCACTCAAAAATATTCTTCAATTCTCCATTGAAACCAAACATTTCGAATCTTTTTCTGCAGCCATGAAAGTGAATGGAATCTTTTCTCTAAACAGCTACAGTAGGTGGAATATCTCGTGCTTCACCCACCCACATTCTAGTTAGTGCGTCACTCAAGATCAAAAATGAATGAATGGAAACTGAACCCGAGAAATATTCTTGCTTAATCTGGGCCAAAAGAAATGAAACGAACAAACTAGAATTGAAACCTATCTGCAGTGCAGTGAAGTAGGGTGCTGATAAACTCGCTTAACTGTGCTGGAATCCTTCAAATGAAGCGAAAACTTGCATTTCTGAGCTTCGCTTCAATAGCAACGAGTTTTCAGTAACCATTTAAGGACTGAAGGTACAAATTGGTAACGTTTCAAATACAAGCATTCATAACTTAACCCTACAAAAAATTCAGGGCTTAAAGGGTTAACATCTGTCTGCTTAGCTTTCAATTCCTTTTGCATTCCTTGTACTACAACTACAATATCTCCCAAGTTAGTAAAGGAATGAAACGTCTTAATTCCAATGCTTTAGGTTACTAACAGATTCTCTCTCAAGCCAATTTCAAAAGTCTAAATAATGACATCAATAAGAAAAGATTTAGTAAAAAAATGACAAATAACATTTTATTTGAAACAGACTGCGATAGCAACTACGAAGTCTGAGTAAATGAATAATATACCTTCGGGAAATTCCCTATAGTCAGGACTCCAGTTTCAACTTCTTAATATCCTCTGCAAAGAAAAGGAATTCTTTTATCATCACGAGAGGAAGACAAGATATATGATAACTGTATAGTACCATTATAAAGAACGGCTAGTGTAAAATTAAATCAAACCAAATAGTCAACATCTAAATACGAGGGTCACTCAATATATTTTTCCCACCTTTTTTTTTCTTTCCAAATTTCCTTTAAGTTCCAGAAATTTTGTACACGAGTAGTTACATACCTTTTTTACAAGTTTTTATTTATCCACATAGTCTCCATCCTTTTCTACGGCCTTTCTCCACCTCGAAACAAGGGCCTTTATTCCTTGCTGGTAAAAATCCGCTAGAGCCACCTCTTAACCTCCTCAACAACCTCATCGTCACTCTACAATTTTCTTCCACGAATAGCATCTTTCATTGACCCAAACAAATGGAAGTCTGAAGGTGCCAGATCCGGGCTGTATGGAGGGCAAGGCAACACAGTCAAGCGCATTTTTGTGATGGCCTCTGTTTGCAAACTGTTGTGTGGTCTTGCGTTATCGTGCAAAAGAAGGACGTCTTCTAGTTTTCTCTCCAGTCGAACTCGCTTTATACGTCTCTGGAGTCTCTGTAAGGTAGCAATATATGCCTCCGAGTTGATTGTTTGTCCTTTCTTCATAATGTTCACCAGAATCACCCCTTTCATGTCCCAGAAGATGGTGGCCATAACCTTTCCTGCAGAGAGAGCCATTTTTAACTTTTTCTTGCGTGGGGAGACTGCGTGATGCTCCTCCATGGATTGGCGTTTTGTTTCAGGTTCAAAGTGGTGTACCCAAGTCTCATCCCCAGTCACAATTCGTGAAAGGAAGTCATCCCCCTGTCTCGTATCGAACCAACGACTCGGAAGCAATTTCTTTTCTTTGGGCTTCGTGATCTTCAGTCAGTTCGCAAGGAACAAACCGTGAACACACTTTTGAGTAACCCAGTTGCTGAATTATCGTATTCACACTTCCTTCACTAATTCCTAGCTCCAGTGATAGCTCCTTGTATGTGACGCGCCGATTTGATCGAATGATATTGTTAGCACGTTGCAGTGTGAGATGTCACAGCCGATGCCGGGAGACCGCTGCGTGGCTCATCATCTCCCTCTCTCCGATGATCTCGCACGTTTAGATCAGCGTCCAACTGTGCTTCGATCAACATCATCTCCTTAGACGCTTGTGAATATTTCCAATTGTTTCCTTCTCTGCGGTTAAGAACTCGATAACAGCTGTTTACGACGCACTTCACTGTCAGACGCCATTTTCGAAACTGCGTTAACCATCGGTTTTATACAAGGAGGGGGAGGTTCAAACTGGAAAAACCCGGTTATGTGAAGCGCAGAGTTTAAATTTACGACCCAAAAGACATTTCAGCCCCATGGCCTATTATTTAGTAAAGAAAAAAGGGTGGGGGCAAAATATATTGAGTGCCCCTAGTAAATACAATTCGTAAATATATAACGATTAAAATTGAAGTTAAAAAAAAAAAATAAAAAAAAAATATCGATACAAACTTTATGAGGTGGGCGATCTCCCAGTTAGTCTTCTTTCTGAAGTCGACTGTCTCTATGGAAACGCCGTCCTTCGAGACGTCCGCCATTTGGTACTTGAAATGCGCTCTGCAGTCCCGGTAATAAAGAATTTCCATACAATTTGCCATCAACTGGAGAGAGAGAATCAATATAATTTTTAAAAATTATTCAATTTCAGGCTTTGATCATCTTAACGTTTAGCTACAAGGAGTCTACGTTACAAAATCACACACACACAAGTTGTAGGTCTAAGAAAGGGAAGCGAAAACGTTGCGCGTTTCGTCGTTTGCAGAATGGTAAATAAATTGTTTAATAAAGTTTACTTCGTAAAAGCTTACGACGAAGACAACGTAAATCTAACATCGTTCGCTTCGGCCTTCAGTACAATGATGAGATGAAAGGAAAAAAAATTCCTTGAACCCAAATAGTGAGCGAATGCTTTCTACCTTCTTTGCATCTTCTCTGGAAATACTGGATTTTTTCTCTCTCGCTTCTCTGATCATTGGGAGGCAGAAGTGAACACCAAATCCACTCGAGATTTCCTCCGCTTCGTACGCCATTCCGATCTTATTCACAAACCCTAAGAACCTGATCAAAGAAGTTATAAATGTGAAAACACTTATAAAATGAATGGTAAAGCTATTTACAGACTACATACAATTTATAGCTCTGTTTCTTTGAAAGGAAGCTTAGTTATAAGGGAAACCGGAATGCTTTAACAGCCGAGAAAAGAATTACACCAATGGAAGAAACTAGAAGTGTCAAAGCGGGTTTGAAGACCAAAATTACTTTAGACTCTCTCCATACATTTCAAATCTTTCAGTAAGAAAAGCTATCAGGTTTTCATACAGCATATTCAGATAAGAATACTTCGATTAGATAACTTGCCATTAAATACAGAATCGAATAAAAATGCCGATATTCTGTAAATCTATATTGATTATACAGGGTGTACATAAAGTCAGGATCTATTTTTGTGAAGCACTTGGAAATTATATGGAATTCAATCATAAAATGATAAAGTGGTAACATTTATTAAATAATTAAGAGTAGGATTCGACGTGACGCCCATCAGTATCCCTGCACAGCTCAAATCGTTCCGCAGCATTTCTAAACACATTCTGGAGCATTTGCGGGGTTATGTTATCTGCAGCAGTTTGTATACGTGTACATAAGTTTTCAAGACTCGTAATCTTCGTCTGATAGACGTGCGATTGATAAAGCCCCATGCAAAGAAATCTAAAGGGGTTAAATCTGGTGATCTCGCTGGCCAAGGTCTGTTGCTTCCGCGTCCGATCCAGCGATTTGGAAAACGTCCATTTAGATAATCCTGAAAAATTTGGGCATAGTGACAAGGAGCACCATCATGTTGATAGACGACGGGGATAGGATTGTTAGTACCGTCGTCTATCAACATGATGGTGCTCCTTGTCACTATGCCAAAATTGTTCAGGATTATCTAAATGGACGTTTTCCAAATCGCTGGATCGGACGCGGAAGCAACAGACCTTGGCCAGCGAGATCACCAGATTTAACCCCTTTAGATTTCTTTGCATGGGGCTTTATCAAATCGCACGTCTATCAGACGAAGATTACGAGTCTTGAAAACTTATGTACACGTATACAAACTGCTGCAGATAACATAACCCCGCAAATGCTCCAGAATGTGTTTAGAAATGCTGCGGAACGATTTGAGCTGTGCAGGGATACTGATGGGCGTCACGTCGAATCCTACTCTTAATTATTTAATAAATGTCACCACTTTATCATTTTATGATTGAATTCCATATAATTTCCAAGTGCTTCACAAAAATAGATCCTGACTTTATGTACACCCTGTATAATATTTCGCTTGAACTATCGAATACTCTATACATTATGTAATATATTCTATTTCAAGTAAAAATGTTATTTGTTTGAAGATATAAAATGACGACCACAAAGCGTTAGGCTAACTTTTAGATAAAGAAAAACAAATCTTTCCTGAAACTTACGGTTTATCATCTTGATAGCCACCTACGACACAGTCCAACCACAACGGATCAAATCTAGATCTCCTGTTATAAAGAACTCTCGTCAACCAGCAGTGCAGTGCTCCAGCGTCTAACATTTTTGTGTAACCTCCACATTCGTCATCACGTCTAAAATTAAAGGTTAAATATATTAGGATTTTATAAATGGGAAGTTCCTAAAAAAAAAAAAAATTGCCTCTCACAAGATGAGTACCCTTAACACAGTGAGGTAGCTTTTATGCACAAAGATTACCAGTGGGGATAAAGCACTACCCTAATCTCAGGGATCTTGTGCTAACTTTCATGACAAGGTTGGGAGTATACGTCTAGTGGTACATCAGGTGAGACCAACATCTCCATTTACACACTTTACAAACTGCTACCCTTCTCCTCTTTCTCATTAATGATCTATACGAACCCCGACGTTTTTTCACACATTTACTCTTTATATCCATCTTTTACGCAATCTTCATGTATTTTTCACATCACATGTACACACTTGCTATCATACATCCTTTTTTTTGCAATTATATCATTATTTATTCTCTCCACAACCATACTGATACAGCATAGTCTCCTCTGTTCTTATCTCCAATAACTAACTCCACACCTTAAACGAGTAGCTTCATTCCTCATATGATCAAAACATTTTACACAAATCATACTATTTTAATTGTTCATCTCAACTGCTATCATTTCTAACGGTGAACTACCATGCCAAACAAGTGTCTCCCATCCACCCTATATCAATGTTGGCACCAATAAACCTTCATGTAAACCTCTTGCTGCACCTACACTGAAATGCTTTCTTCCTACCAAGACGACTTTCAGGGTGACAAGTGGTAGGATGAAATGAAATTCCAGGTTTTCCAGGCTAACAATTCTCATTTTCCAGGTTACACTAACGGGTGCGGCAAAAATAACGCCCTTTTTAGTTTATTCTCTTTTATTGAAGGAAATAAATCAATTACAGCATTTTAAGAGAAATAATAAGGTTTTTAAGAAAAATACAGCATTTTAAGAAAAATAATAAGTACTTTCTCAGTAAAAACTAAAAAATAACAAAATGATGCAATATAAAACTAAAAAATTATACTGTATAAAACTATAAAGATACAATTATTAAAAGGGCGTTACTTTTGCCGCACCCGGTAGATTACAATTTATAATAAACATATCACAATAAATCCTGTTTTGTACTTGCAATGAGACAGTTATGCATTTAATATCTAAAACTAATCCTTTTGTGCAAATCAAAATGAATAAATATGAAATACAAACCCATTCATTCAAGGCCCACCCCTAATACCACCCAGTAACATAAGTAGCTTTACCTATGGCATACTATTAATACTAGGTCCTTGAAC
Source organism: Bathynomus jamesi (assembly GCA_023014485.1). Classification (NCBI taxonomy): domain Eukaryota; kingdom Metazoa; phylum Arthropoda; class Malacostraca; order Isopoda; family Cirolanidae; genus Bathynomus; species Bathynomus jamesi. The sequence goes on along the minus strand of JAJOZX010000138.1, from coordinate 353,848 downwards.
ATTTTTACTGCCACATTTTCATTTTTTTTTATTTAGAAGAACATGCAAACGTAACGTTATGTATATGAACTCAAAGATTTGAATAAACAACAATAGAAATAAATGAAACAATTCCTAAGAATATACAAAAAACAAATTATGGTATCACAGAAACCACAAGATAAGAAACAATATCACAGACACCATTCATTGTCCTGCTTTTTTGAGTTCATCAGTTTCCTGATCTAAACATTTCATTTCAGATTCAAGATCCATCTTCATTCTCTTCTTTTTCTTTGACAAGAGCAGCTGCTCTTTTTTTTGCCATCAGATTGTTCTCTTCATCACTGTTTCTTTTTCTGTTCTACAAGCACTTTATATCTCATATGAGACTGGCGTGCATAATTAATAAATGATTTTGTCACAGTAAAATCTTCAAGAGCAACGTCACTACGAGTAACTGAGTCATATATAACTCTGAGCAATAAGAGAAGCTTCTTTTTGATTCTCTACAAGAATCTCCTTGTTGATGTTAAATCCTCTTTCAACTGTAGCCTGCCCATGAGATAAGCAGAGGATTTGGAAAATGAATGTTTTCAGATCATTTGATGATATTTGGTCTTCAAGCAGACTGATCCAAAATTCGTCTAGTCATGTTTTATGGCTATATAGTAAGCCACTTTGTCTCTAACACGTGAATTTTGACAAATGTTGCGAAATTCAGTTTTGACTGAGTCTGCCTTAAATCCATCAATTAATCCATTAGAAACAAATTCTTTTAGAGCCAAATCTATTCTAGTAGACCACAGAGCTTCACATTTGGCAATACTGGGATTCAAGCATGCGTTTCCTTTCACAAAAGCATGCTTGAGAGCACTCTTCTGTTGTAACTTTGTAATAATTGTGACCAGAAATGATCGGCAGTGCTTCTCAAAACTGAGGATGCTTTCTCTCTTCAGAAGAGAAAGAGGCTGTATCTGCAGCCTGAACAAGATTGTTCATTTTTATGAGGTCCAAGAGGTGAATCTGCTTGCTGCTCAAGTTCTCCATTACTTTCTTAGGCACTATTCTGTTCATCAAATCTTGGAGTAGAGATGTAATATCTGTGTCCATGAATGGTACCATAGGTGCATTGGTTTGGTAAGTTTGCAGGAACACTTCAAGAATTGAGGCAATGCTTTGAAAGAATGACAATTTAGCAGGAAAATCATCTTCTAAGGCTTTCTTCATTTGATTATAAGACCTGCTTTTTGGCTCATTTTTATCTTTTGTGACACCTTCCACAAATACTTTTAAACTTTTGATCATGGATAAACCTCAGCTCGCCACACATACATTTTCGACCCACTGCGTTGCACAGAATTCAAGAGGGAATTCAGAATTTTTAATCTGATTGTGAGCAAGAAACAATGCTCATCTCATTGGCGAGTCTTTGAACACATAATAAGCTGCCATTAAAAAGCAGCCAACATTCCAATAACTGTCTTCCTGATCTGCACTTCTGAGGCTTCCACAGACAATATGCAATGAGCATGAACCAAAGTCAATCAATGGTCTCATTATATCCTTTCTACTGTCTTGCAGGAGTCTAAGAAATTTCAAATTAACAGCTGGTCCATCCATTGATACTTGGAGCATTTTTTTTCTGATCCAAACTTTTTTTCTGCAATAAACTCTCACCAATGTCTAAGAATCACAAATGAGAAAATGAGAAATTTTCATGTTACTATACTAGAGACTCCAGGAGTGTCAATTCCTGTAGCAAAAAAAATTTACCCTCATAGGGATTAGTATTAATGTTGGAACAAAATTCCAGGCATTTTCCAGGTTTTCCAGGTTTCCCAGGGTGCTTATCACCCTGTCTTTGCCTTGTTTCGCTCTGCTTTCAACTACCACTGTACTTGCCTCACTTTTGTTCACCAAACACTCCAACTATTTAAGTTTTTTCACAACCTCCATGTTTTTCCACTCACTGTAATGTTACATGCTGACTATCCTCATTCAATAACTAAGTCCTTCTTTTTATTATATTCAAATTCAATAACCTCCTTTCATATATGTTAACAAAACTTCTCCCTGTTCTACTTCAGTTATTCTGATTCATCCAGAAGCACCACATCATCAGCCATGGGGGACATCACAGTTCTATCATACTTCAACATTAATACCAAACCAATCACTCAACTCTCTATCCATATAAAAACTTCAGTGCTTTTAACAATCTACTACTAACCACAAATTCTAGGCATTTGTTACATCGATCTATTCACTTTATCATATGCTTTCTCCAAATCCAAAAATGCCACAAATATATTTTCCTACCATTTTTCATTATTTCCCAATCAGCTTTTTACTGCAATCACTTGATCAACACATTCTTTACCTTCTCTTAATCCACTTGTGCTTGAACCAAAGGATCTGTAATTTTTTTTAATATTTACCCCCATGATTTTTGCAATAATTTCTTTCCCTTTAATTTTGTTGTAGTACAAATAGAGCTTTTGTTCAATCATATAGAACATAACCCACTTCCCCACACTTTTTGAAATATCTTTTACAGTCATTCAAGCACCATTCCACTCCCTCATTTAATCATTTCACTACATATCCCATCAATTTCTGCCAACTTTCCTTTTTTTCAATTTGCATACTGCTCATTCAACTAATTCTAAATTGATTTATTCCATTTCCTGGTACACACTTCTACTTGTGCCACCAAAACCAACTGCATCCACATTCACTTTCCCTTCATCTACAGGCTCACTAAAATACTTTTTCCAATTGCTTATGTATCTTCTTGTCTTGCATTAACATTCATTTTCTCTCTTTCATATTAGTGAACCAATCATTTCATCAGACTGATATTTGCACTTTCTCGCGTCTTTCGAGCGTAACTTTCTTTTCTTCACATGCTGCTCATTCATCTTTCTTCCCAAGTCTTCAATGTACTCTCATTTTACTATTTACTTACCATTCTTTGTACAGCTCATTACATCTTTTATCACACTCAGGCTTAATTTATAACATTCATCTCCACCTTTTCTTTCACTGCATTTTTTACCTCATCATTCCACCACAAGCCTTTTCTCTATATTCCATTTTATACACATTCGTATATGCTCAGATGCTGTCATAACTCAACATTTCCTATATACATCTTGGTTACCTTGGTTTTGCTTTCACCCAAACTGTACTCATTTATCTACCAACCAATTTCTTTGTGTAGAAGGATAAACAGCTGGGTTTTGCTGTGCACCACCTGCCATCACTGGGTCTTGATTCCAAGGCCAATGGATTCATAGTCAGTGATGGTAGCCACCACACCACCAAGGCGCACTTTACTCATCTCTCCAAGAACTTGTTCTACTCTTCTTATGTACTCTGTTGCCATATCATTTGAAGACAACCTTTCAATTTTTACTCTCCACTCTATCTTCCCTTTATATTAAATACCAACCAACTTAACATAGTACAATCCAGGGCTGTGGAGTCAGTGATAAAATTTGCCGACTCCAACTCCAACTTGTATAATTACGACTCCGATGGAATGTTACGGCCAAATTGATTACAATTAGCTTTATTAGGCCAATGGAGATTCATAAACAAAGCATTTCATCACCACCACATGACTCATCAGGTTACTTAGTGGCTGTAACTATGCCTTAATGGCTTTTTTCTCTTTATTAAAAAATTACAATAAATCCCAAAATACAAACTGATTGAAGCTTAAACAAAATAAGATTATTATTGGTTTAGCAAATTAATAAGATGTTTTTGTATTATAAACATCCATAACAAAATGTACTAACCTAAACTGAATTTTTAAATTTCCTTATTATTAATTATAATCCTTATTAATTATAAGCAACTATATTTATATATTATTTATATTTATATATTTATATATTATATTATATATTAAAACATTAGGTTAAATCTATTTTATTCATAAAATTGAGCTAGGCCTAGGCTGCTATGGTTATAGTTGAAGGATTTGCACCGACTCTGACTCCATCCAACTATGCACTTCCAACTCTGACTCCACTCAAAATTGACCGACTCCGCGACTCTGACTCAGACTCCACAGCCCTGGTACAATCACATATAATCTATCTAAACTCCATTCAACCATGCTTCATAATTGCTTAAGGCTCACTGTCTCATTCAGATTATTTATTATAATAATTCTATATGCATTCGCCATGATTCCCCTTACCATATTCCAGAAATCACCCTTCTCTTCTACACATCTATCACCACATAACACTACAATCATTCAAGCTTAAATTTAGCATACAGACCTCTATCTTTACCATGCAGCCTACACTCAAATTTTCATGTCATCTTTCATCTCCAAAGCCACTCCCACCCCACCATCCACTACAATGAAAACATGCCTGGTACAATGAAAACATATTCTGGTACAATATCTCCCACTTTGGTTTTGGTTCCTATCCTATTATTCCTATACTGGTTTTAATTATTAATTGTATTCTAAAATGTTGACCTTACACTTTTTGTTCGATAACATCTCTAATGAATTGATAGTCAGCGATGTCTCCTCCACATGTTAGAACAGCTTTGTCTGTTACTTTAAACAGTCTGTCGACATCCATGAAACGAGATAAGGAACCATAGGAACCCTTGGTATCAGCAGCAATCATTACTCCATCATCATACACAAATCCTACAACAGAGGTTCCAGAAGTTGATGGATATCTGTATTAAAAAAGAATTAATTAATAAACACAATAATATGGTATTACCAATACAGTATGGGTCCCTATCTTTGATGTACTTGGGACAGACTGACTAACAAAGCAGTACATGCCAGATAAGAAACATTCAGCCCCTCTGTCCCCAAATAGAAGAATCAAGGTCTTGTAAAATTATTATGACATTATGATTAACTTAAACAGCATTCTGCATGAAATAGTTATGTAATTATGTAAAATGTCATAAGTACTATTATTAGGCCAAAAAATAATGCCATATATAGTGCACAATGGGTAAACAATACTGTAAAGCAAATTGCAATCTGAGTAGTTCATGGCCATCAGATATACGAGGTGTGATCCAAAAGTTCCCAGACTGGCAGCATGGAGTGCTAACAGGCCATAGTACAGACTTGGGCTGCTAGATTGCACTAAACAGCTTTATTGTGAAGCAGTGTGCCAAATGACACGGTGATACACGCACACATTTTTTTCACAAGCATTTTTGTGCATTAGTGTTAGTGGTTTCATGCGATTTTTGCGAGAAGAGAAATGGCAGATTTGAAGGAGCAGCATGTGTGCATCAAGTTTTGGTTCTGCAAAACCGCGTTGGAGACCCACGAAATACTTAAACAAGCATTTGGTGATGATGCCATGGGCAGAAGCCAGACTTTAGAGTGCTTCTCGCAGTTCAAACATAGGCAAATATTGGTTGAGGATTCCGAACATTCTGGTTGGCCTTCAACCAGCAGAACCAATGAAAATGTTGAAAAAGTGCATCAGGCCATCCACGAGGACCATCAGCGAATGATTAATGACATCTGCAGCATCGTTTGGTTCATGCCAACACATTCTCACGGAGGAACTCAACATGAGGCAGATTGCTGCCAAATTCACTCTGTCTGTGCAGCAGTTTTTGGCCAAAAACATGGCAGTGGTCCCCCAACCTAGCCCCCTGTGACTTCTTCCTGTTCCTCAAGATGATGATCCAGCTGAAGGGGCAACAATTTGATGACATTGAGGAGATTCAGGCGGAATTGCACGAGGTGCTAAACATCCCCAAAATGGAGTTCCAGAGGTGCTTCTAGCAGTGGGAAAATTGCTGGGCCCACTGTATCAACTCCCAAGGGGACCTACTTCAAAGTGGACAGCAGTAATTAGAATCTAAGGTAAGCCTACATTTTTTTGGCTGGTACAGTCCAGGAACTTTTTGATCGCACCTTGTACAGTTCATGCACCAAATTTAGAAAACAATTTAGAGACCAAGGGGTTGTGCCAAAAATATACAGTGCTAAAGATAGGGAATCTTACTGTACAATGTTTCAAATCTGCATAGGTTTCAACTATAAAATTGTGTGTGTAGGCTACGTAATGATGCAACTGCTATTTTTCAATCTTTGCAAATATACCAGTATAGTGCAAGTTTTAGTCAAACTGCTAGCTTGATTTAACATGTTTCTGGCACACACTAACTAAACTGGGTGAAATAGGCATATTTGGATTCTGGACTGGTCCATGGACCTCAGGTTGCAATTACTAGTGTAGGCTACATGCTTAGAGAAATATTAATATTTCTTAGTTTTAGTTATTTAAACTTAGCAAGTCCTATGTTCAATCCTATTAACACAAATAGCCACATTAACATAGAAGCTGCTGTCGGGTCATTCCATAGACTCGGTCGTTACATTCGTAGGCAACTTATTGTTATATTCCCTGCTCTTGTGAATAAAGTATGAACAGCAGCGGCACAAATTTTCTTGTGAACATAAACAGATGGTTGAGCTCTAAAATGAGACTAGGTTTTGCATATTTCGTTTCTTGGTTTTTGCTAGGAGCATATCCAAATTCGTCGTCTCGGTCGTTACAACGATGCAACCTCAGTTTTCAGTAGGTTGTACATACAATGGTGGGCACGCGCAACAATTTTTGTAGCGCCGCAACCGCAACTCTGCTGAAATAGTTGCGCTGCACGCGCAACCCTTTTCAAAAAGTTGCCCCGCAAGCGCAAGCGCAACCAAAAATGTTGCGCCGCAACTGCCCACCTTTGGGTACATATGTGTAAAAGTCAGTGAATTGGCCAGAGCTATTCAAATGAGAATTCTACCATGGATACTTGAATGTTGTGGCCCCAATTTGAGACATAGTTTGTTAGAAAATATTAACTTGTATTTTAAATATATATAAAAAACTGCTGTCTCGGTCGTTACCATCGGTATTTCAATATAAAATTGAACATTTATCATACAATAAAGCAGACATATATCATATTATTGGTATTTATGACTTACCCTTCAATGTGTGTATATATATAATATATATACGTACAGGGTGGGCGGAAAGTAGCTCCCTATTTTGGATTGGTAAAAAATACGTATATTATCCATTTATTTCAGAAGAAATAATATGAAAAGGTAGGCATACATGGTAGGTTTTCTCTAAAATTCAATGTGGGCTCCAACTCTTTCCACCAGCTTCTGGAGCCGCCCAGGAATGGCGTCCACTGACTTTAGCAGGAACTCCGGCGGGATGGAGGACATGACTTCCCGAATTCGGTCCTCCAGTTTCTTCCAATGTCCTCGGTTTGGTGCGGTAGACTTCTTCCTTTACCCACCCCCAAAGAAAAAAGTCGCACGGTTACCGCTGAAAAACGGCAGAATCGGTTCAGTGTAACAGTGTGGTGTGGTATGACCTCAGATCAGGTTGTGGGCCCGTTCCTTCTGCGCAACACCATGAATGCTGAGCGGTACCTTGCTATGTTGCGAAACGAGGTCTGGCCGGTTGTCAGCACATGGGAGAACATCGACGATCTGATATTTATGCAAGATGGCGCCCCTCCGCACTTCGCTCTTGTTGTCCGTGAGTGGCTGGATGCCCCTTCCCTGGGCGTTGGATGGGTCGTCGTGGTCCACATCAATGGCCAGCCAGGAGCCCCGACTTGACACCGTGCGACTTCTTTCTTTGGGGGTGGGTAAAGGAAGAAGTCTACCGCACCAAACCGAGGACATTGGAAGAACTGGAGGACCGAATTCGGAAGTCATGTCCTCCATCCCGCCGGAGTTCCTGCTAAAGTCAGTGGACGCCATTCCTGGGCGGCTCCAGAAGCTGGTGGAAAGAGTTGGAGCCCACATTGAATTTCAGAGAAAACCTACCATGTATGCCTACCTTTTCATATTATTTCTTCTGAAATAAATGGATAATATACGTATTTTTTTACCAATCCAAAATAGGGAGCTACTTTCCGCCCACCCTGTATATATATACTGTACTGTATATATATGTAAATATATTCCATATAAATATATATAACTACGCAAAAGGGGAGAGTGCAGGAATGTTGCAAAGGGGGTGGGATTTTGCAAAGGGGGGTGGGGGTTGTTGCGAGAAAAAGATACCCCAAAGGGCCCTTTGTTGCCAACCGGGGTTGCAAGGGGCATGCAACTTGGGGGCCTCCCCCAAGCTATTCCCCCCAAAGGGCCGTCTTGGTCGTTACATTGTGCGATGTAACGACCGAGACGGAAAATTATGTAACGACCGAGACGTACCTTTACAAGAGAAGTATAGGAGCTGGACTTAATTTTTTGTAATGGACACGTACCCCATAGGAAACTAGCTTTGCGATTAAGACAAATTTTTTTTTCGCTTCAAATAACTAAAGCTATATAAAAAATTCGGAAAAAACGTCTCGGTCGTTACATACAAATGTGCCTTATATAGATATAGGCTCAGTTTTTATTGATTCGGTTAATGAAAGTTATTTTATGTGGAAATCTTTAAGGAAGACCTACTTTATGACATAAATAAGAAATGCCTATTATCCCTCAACTATTTTGGCCATGCGAGCTTTCAAAATTGAGGGAAAATATCACAATGATTATTTAGACAATAGTGCATTGTGTATGAACCTCAGTAACTTTCTTTCTAGATGCGATAGAGTTAAAAACTCTTCAGATTTGGAAACTAGAGATTCTTACCTATCTAATGATGTATCACATGATACATTTTGATGAATTTTGAATTTTCGACCTCAGGTTGACACTTTCATGGAATCACCCTGTCTAGTTATTTATCAGGAATGTTAATGACTACCTAAGTCCTCTCTAATGATTTTGTGTTTTAGTATAAGCCTAGGGTGGTAGCCCTAGCATATTTTATATTATTAACCTTTTTGCTGTTACTGACATTGTCAGACATGCCAACCCTATGCTAGAAAAAAAAACAGGAGTATAGCTTGGAAAAAGTTCATGAATTTTATTTGCACACTTCAAATATGATATTATAAAGGTATTATTCATCGCTTGAAGTGCTTGTATAATATACCTTGAACTTTCAACAATAAAGAATTACTGAATTGTGCTTTATAATATTTCTGTCTCTGGCTTTGGAGTCACTTTTTGGACCATGAGGTCTGACAATGTATTGATGCCCATAATATCTTATAACATCTTATACACTTGAATTAAGTCACCTCTCAAAACTCTTCTTTCTGGTTTCATCATAACATTCATTTTTTTCAATATCAGGAAATTGTGTAAAACAACAGGTTTTTGACTCCTGCCAGGAGTTTTGAATTTGGTACAAAAAACAGGAGACTTGTTTAAAACATGAGGGTTAGCATGTCTGCATTGTAAGTGATCAAAAAGTCTCCTCAGGAATGCATCACTGACAGTGTTAGTGATTTGAATCATTTAGATTTCATTAAGTTATCTATGCAACAAAAGAAAGAAAACCTTTATTTTTAACAGTAACTAAGCTATATCTATGTTAACTTTTAAAACATAAATGAATGTTATAATGTTTCAGACCAATGAAGACCCTAGGATCCACTCGTGGCTGATCTACCTAACTGTGGTTGTAGTTGTGTATTGCATATGTCCTCTGTGGTGGTGGAAGGGACCTACAATTTATGTGGGTTCCAAACCACAAAAATCTTACTTTTACTACCTAAACTATACTGTACCCAATCTATTAACATGTACATCTAATTGATTTTTAAACATGTTTATAGATGTGCTACTGAATTACTTCTACCAACAAACTATTCCAGCTATTTACTATTCTATGCATAAAAAAGTTGCAATACAAGTAGCTAATCAAACTCTTCAACTCACTTTGCATCATTCATGGAATTTAAACATGGTCCATAGCAAAAGGGTTAAGCCTTAGATCCTACTATTGAGTAAACTTAGCTTACAGAAACTATTATATCCTTAAAAAAAAAAAAACTTACAAGGTTCTTTTGAGAGAATTATCTGGAGAGTTTTTGGTTGAATTTATATTAGGAAAATTGTAAAACTCTCCTGGCTTAGGACCCCCACTCCACAGAGGTGGAGCTATATATTGAGCAGATGAAAACATTGTACTGTACCTAGGCTAATCAAGATAAAAGCAACTATAATATAAAAAGTTATATGTATTAAATTACAAATGGATAGTTCAACCTGAAAAAAATTGGCAGAATTAGTCAAATAATGGAACACTGCAAGTTATGCAGTTAGTTAAAAGCTGAGACTGTCACTACACATTAACCAGTTCAAACCTAAATTGGCAGTGGGATCTTTAAAAAAAAAGATTTTTCTCAAACCTAAAATTCTCTGATGAAAATATACTGGCCTATGTTAAAAAACATGCTCATGATAAAACACAAAATGGTCTTATAAATATAATTAATATATAAATAATGTATGGACCCAGAGTATCTGCTTTCATACCAATGGTAGCAATTTCCTTTTCTTCGAAAGTCAAGACTGAATGGTGAAGGAATCTGCCTGGTAGATCAACCAAGTGGATTGGTTTAAGTCATTTACTTTCTCTAAAGAAAATCTAGTATCATGTTAAAATATTAAATCTACAAACCATCTCTTTCATTCATGAAAGTTTCAAAATTTTTCTTAAAACTAACTAAGGAGCAATTATTTCAGGGATGGGGAGTCGGCCAAAAACAACTGACTCCCGACTCCTGAGTCGGTATTTTTAAAAACCGACTCTGACTCCTGACTCTTTCCTTATCATGCTGATCTACAACCTTATAAATATTGGGATATTTGTTTCGTAGATGGCGTTTCAAGTTTGAGGCTCTAGTTGGAGCATTAGCATGTTTCCCAGTGTAAGTACTAATTTTTGCATTACACTCTTTACCATCCTTTTCTACTTGACAAATAAAAATACTTTCATCCTCATTTAGCTTAAAATATTGAAAGACTGCTGATTTTCTACTAGGCCCATGACTCATTACTAATAGGGGCTAATTAAATTAATAATTAATATATTGCTAATTTTTATATGGTACCTAGTATCCTAAAATAGAAATATGAAATTCATTTGCTAAGATTTACCAGAACAATAAATCAAATGTAGAAATGTGAATCTAGAATTAGTTCAGGAAGATATTTATTTAGGGCAGAGTAGTATTCTGGTAAATTGTTGGCATATAGAAATTGAATCAAAGAGTCGGGAGTCGGTCATTTTTACCGACTCGCGACTCTTCAAAAAAGCCTGGACTCCTGACTCCCCACCTCTGATTATTTACATAATATGACAAGTCATTCCAAAACTCTACTAGACTACTCATGACTTAAAGTATTTTCATATATCAAGTCTACAATTCTGTTTTCTAATTTCCATATTACACCCTCAAGTTCTTCCATCAGACTAAGACATCTAAACTGTCTAACCCTAAACACATTCTGAACATCTGTATTACATCTCCCTTCAAACAACGTCTCTCAAAACTAAACATACCCTGCATTCCAATCTTCTTAGGCTAGGGATAGATAAGCTTGGTTGCCCTATGTTGCACACCTCCAAGCATATCAATATCATGTCTATGATGAGGGAACCAGGCTTGAAAACAGTATTCTGAGGCCAGCACTGTACCATAATTATTGAATGTTTCACCAACACTGAAATTAATATTCAAATTAATTTTTCTAATGAATTTTGGTGTGTTCTGTTCAAACATGGCCATCTCTTACACAAATGAACCGAAACAAAGTTAGGAAACATTAAAGTTTTCGGAGCTATTGAAGAATAGGGACCCCAGCCTTCTTTAGTTAGGCTTATAAGGCTAACTAACAAAAATATCATGACCTAACCTAGCCAATCGTTAGGTTAACTATACGCCCTTGATGACTGGTTAGGTTAGGTCATATTTTTGTTAGTTAGCCTTATAAAGCTAACTAAAGAAGGCTGGGGTCCCTATTCTTCAATAGCTCCAAGTTTTCCTATGGTTTGGTTCATTTTCACTAGAAATGAAGGTCATATATGAACCAAATACACCAAAATACATTAGAAAAATATATTTTGGATATTAATAAAAACCAAATAGGTTAGGAACATGTATCAGTATATATATAAAACCTAACCTTAACCTATGTTCTGCAATTGAGTATGCTAACCAGAGGGGCTTTGCCCCCCAGACACCACCCCATCATAATATATACGTACTAAAAACTTGGTAATTATTGAATGTCAAGGTCAATATTGGTGAAACATTCAATAATAACACTTAGACCTAATGCAAGTATGGAAAACTATACATACCAGTCATAGTTTACGCTGCAGTCCATAATAAAACAATTTAAACCCCAGCCTAATTTCAATTTTCTGTATCTACGCTTAACTTCTAATTTGTGTTAGGCCATATAGTAAAAACTCGCTGGAAAATTTGGTAAATATTTACTATTACACCGGTCTCCAGTAGAGAGTTTTAAAAGCTAGTTTTCAATGTGCTCAATTAACCCTTTGGATGCCGTAGTCGACTGTAGTCGAACGATTTTTTGGTAGTCACAAGTGCCATATTCGACTCTAGTCAATATTCTGTAATAATATTTTTCTTTGGCGCACTGTTCGACTGAAGTTCTATGAGTTCATAAGAGTTGCCAATTATTTAATTTTGTCTTAATTTTGAAGCTCACTGACCCCCGACAGTCTGCAGACATCATTGGAAAGGGAAGGTGCGTTGAGGCATCGCTGTTTGTTTGGTTATTTATAAACTCAGCTGTTATTAATTAATGTTAAATAGTTTATGATAATTTATGATATTGCTACAATTTACTATAATTATACCCTCTTTTTTAGTTTATCATGAGTGGCAAAAGGAAGAGAGCAAACGATGCTTTGTCGGAAGAAAGTATTTTACGACTTGTTCTTGCATCAGATTCAGAGGATGATGAAACTGATGATGCTGGTGCTGGTTATGAAGAGGAAGCTCCTGAACATTTTTCAGATGATACTGATTCAAATGAGTCATCAACTAGCACTGTTACACCCACAGATACTAATTTTATTTGGTCAAAGGTAGGAAATGTGCTTGTAACTAATCCAGAAAAACTAACAGGAGTAAAGGATTTTGTCGATAAAGATAGAGTAATAGGTGGGAATTTGAATGTTTTTCAATGGTTTCAGAAACTGTTTCCTGATCAGATATATGAGCATGTTAGTAGGGAAACTAATAACTATGCTAAGGTAATGATTGAAAGAATGCAACCTTTACCCCCTCGATCAAGATTTCACAAGTGGCATGATGTAACTTCTGCTGATATAAAAGCTTTTATTGCAGTTGAGATTGCTATGGGCATGATAAAAAAATCATCACTCCCATCATATTTTTCCAATGAACATTTTTTGCTTCAGAGCCCTGGCTTTTCTTCAGTTTTTAGCAGAAATGATTACGAACTGATACGCTCATTTCTTCATTTAGCTGATAATGAAAATAATGAAAATGATCGACTTTATAAGATCAGGCCTATCATAGATATCACGAAAGATTTATATACTGCTGTATACAATGCCAGTAAAGAAGTTTGTGTGGATGAATCTACGCTAAAATTCAAAGGACATTTATTTTTCAAGCAGTATTTGCCAAGTAAACCTTCAGCTAAATGGGGAGTGAAACTATGGTCTCTTTGTGATTCTAAAACTGGATATTTGTTGAGGTTCAATGTTTACACAGGAAAAGATACTGAAAACACGCTTGTAGGAGGATTGGGAAGTACATTTGTTCAAACTCTTCTAAAAGGTTTTGAGAATAAAGGCCATATTGTTTTCTTGACAATTTCTATTCCAGCGTTAACCTTTATGAAGCCCTTAGACTAAAAGATATAGGTGCTTGTGGCACTGTTAGAGCAAATCGTAAAGGGCTGCCACCTGACATGAAAAGAATGAAAATGAAACGAGGTGACCTTCCAACAATTTGGATAAATCAAAACAAAACTATGTTGGCCTGTACATGGCAAGACACTGGAAAAGTAAATATGATAGCAACTGTAGGAGACTGTGGAATAACAAAAGTAGCAATAAAATCTAAAAAAGGAGATCGGGTTGTTGATAAGCCAAGCATTCAGGTGAATTACAATAAACATATGGGAGGTGTAGATACATTTGACCAGTTGTGTGCAACTTATCCTTTCAACAGGAGAACGAAGAAATGGTATCAAGTAATCTGGCATTTCCTCATTGAGGTAGCACTGATAAATTCAAGGATATGCTTCAACATTCAAAACCCAACCAAAAAATTAAGTCAGAAAATGTTTAGATTGAAAGTTATTGATGGCCTTTTAGATGGGTATGCACGGCATAATACACGTAAACGAGGGCACAGGCTTTCTCAGCCTATCATACAAAATAGACTGAAAGAAAGGCACTTCATCTCCAAATATGAAGGAAACCAAAAGCCAAATTACATAGTTTGCTCAATTATGCCAGCCCAATGCAAACTGAAAGACAAGGGCCCGTGTAAGAGAAAGCAAACGTGCTATTACTGTAAAGCATGCAATGGTAATCCACCATTGTGTATAACACCATGTTTTGAAGTTTACCACACGAAAAAAGACTACAAAATGGTGTGTAAATGCTGAAACCTCAATGCACTCCAGTAAGGCCTATACCAACATTTGGAAACTTATTTCTAAATATCCATAAACTAGTTGTTTAGTTTGATAAATAAAAAGATGATGAAATATACTTATTTTATAGTAGATAATTATTTTTGCCTTTTATATTTTGTACTTTTATTGTTTTTTCCCTAGACTAGTTGTTTAGCTTGATAAATAAAAAAATGTGATCAAATGTATTTTATTTTACAGTGGATAAATAATTTTGCCTTTTATATTTTGTAGGCCTACTTTTATTTTACTAAATTAGAATAAACTTTGCATACATATATATATTTTTTATGTCATTTATACCTTTGATAGCAAATCAAACTTGTTTCTATTGTATAAAAAAGTGAGTTATACATTCTGTTAGCGACCTAATACAAATTTGGAATAGATTCTGGAAATACTCTTATATAAATACAAATTTATCTCATTAAATGGTCAATTTATATTATTTTAATGATAATTTAGGAAAGTATATGCTTAAATCTAAAAATGAGAATCATAAAATTTACTATCAAAGAAAATTTGATTTTTTATGGAAAACTATTTTTCGAAAACAAACATTTCCAACCAAATTGGCAGCTTAAGGGTTAAAAAATGATACTCATTTCCATCGCAAATGATTTGTTAGAGAGTTATTGAAGCTTAAAGCTTTTAAAACTTTCTACCCTTTTTTACCTTACCTAACCTAACCTAACCTATTTTTATACCCATATTGGTTAATATTCGTCTTTTAACCCACTCACGCGCGGTTAAAACAATACAATATATTGAATTGCCATTCAAAACTAAGAAAATATATATCTCATATTGTGCAAATGTGTTGAAATATACTTTTTTTTTAATAAAATATATTTCCTGTTTTGGCTATAATGTACTTTTTATCAAAATATTTTTCTTGATTGGGCTATTTTTTCGCTACTCTGCGACTTAATTAGTTGATTGGGTTTTGTTCTGGCTATTTTTTATTTTTTTAAATTAGATTCAGTTTAGTGATGTTTGTGATAGAATTATGATGTGCCATTTGTGTGATTTTGACTTTGAGAACTTGATTCATCATGTGCCCTAGGGGCCTAGATGAAGACAAAGGATTGGATGTTTTTATCAATTACGGCATTATTCTCTCATCCTTAACTTGCCTAAAATGTGACTGAGTGCCTAATACGAAAAGATCAGAAGATATTTAGGTGAAATAACCAATATTAACCTGTTAGGTCAACTGAATGCCTGGTTAGGTCAATTAAAGGCCCAGTTAGGTCAATTATATACCCTTGATGATTGGTTAGATTGTCGTGATATTTTTGTTAGTTTAAATAAAAATGATGAGCAAACTTTTCTGGTTAATTTTGAGGCATTTTGTACAAAATGGCTATCCATTTCCTGTGCAAATGCAGTTTTCAAGATGATGATATCTCGAAAACTACACATTTGCACAGGAAACGGATGGCAGATTCGTGCAAAACACCTCAAAATTGACCAGAAAGGTTTCTCATCATAAAAACGAATAATTACCCCCATATTTAAGTCATGTCTTTAACATTGAAAACCAGCTTTTAAAACTTTCTACTTTTACTTTACTTCATAGCCCCCGGGTTCTCTTATGCAAACCCGGCGGTACTCAGGTATCCCGCTACCACCGTGGGACGGGTCCATAGGTCTCATAGAGAGGTAATGTTGGAGTTGTGTCTTTGTTGAGAGTGTGTGTGGCAGTGTAAGAGTAGGTGTTCTGTGTCCTCAGGGTGGAGGTAGCATTTTTGACAGGTGGAGGTGTCAGCTAGGTGGAGTCTGTGTCTGTATTGTTGGAGGGAGGGGTGGTGGCCTGAATGGAGCCTGGCCAGAGTAACTCTTGTTTTCCTTGGGAGGGTTTGTTCGCTCTGATGGACTACAGGGGGAGTATTGTGAAGGACAGTGTTGTGTGGTTGGTCGAGTAGGTATTTCCTGGTAAATTCTGTGTGGAGATGTTTAATGGGGTTGATGTTTAAGGGAGGAGGGGGGATATTGTTCAGTAGCTGCGAATAGTGAGCAGCAGTAGTACGTTTTTTGTTGCGGGGTGGGGGATTGTGTAATGTGAGATGGTGACAGGGGTGGTCTGGGGCCAGTGCTCTGGAGAAGAATTGAGTCCCTGTCATCAATGTTCCCTCTAATTTTTTTTAGTCCGTGTGCGCAAGAAATTTTTGTTGTGCAAACATTTAGATTCATGGTGAAAAATTGTGCAAACTTTTCTGAATGCTATTATCTTCAAAATGAAATATATATAAATATTAAATACTTAATAAGTATTATTTCCATAAGATGATAGCTTGATCATTACTATACTATTAGATGGATATTAAAAAACTGTTTACAATATTATATATTCTTAAAAAAGGAAACATTTTATCCATTCTAAAAATATGAATAAAATAAAAAATAGTAAAATAAAATTCAACAAAATAAAGAAATAAAATAAAAATAACTAATTGAAAATTACTATTTTAGTTATCATTTCTCAAAACAATTTTTAGCATTTAGCAATTTAAAATAGACTATCAAGCTTAATACATGATTTTATCCATTCATAAAATAGGAATAAAATAAAAAATAATTTTATTTCTTATGAATTGAGATAATTACTATTCGTTTTTATGCAAAAATAAGAGAGAAGGTTTATATTCAATACGTTAATGTATAAAAGAAAAAAAATGCAAATACATATAGTAAAAAAAATCTGTATTGCGTAATTGCGCGGACGTCGGCGAAGTCGGGCGGAAGAGGTTAATACTTAAAAGAGCAACGATAGAGTATGTTGATGCAAATGGTCAGACCTTGTGTGACGGTATATTTTTGAAATTATCGTATTTTACGCCTCATAAGACGCTACAAGTGGTAAGACGCACCCTATATTTAGCAAAGAATATTTAGGAAAAAAATATTTCGAAGATTTATCAGCCTGACAAAAAATATATTCCCATAACTTTATTAAAAGAACATTAAACAAAACAACAACATATGAGCCCTGAAGTGATTTTTGGAGACGTTTTTCAGGAAAAAAGTAGCGTCTTATGAGGCGTAAAATACAGTACTTCATTTACTGTTGTGACTCATGATACGCTTGAGCCTGTGCGCATTTTATTTTGCTGTGTGCGCGGGTTTCACAACACGTGTGCACACGCACATGCGCACACCTTAGAGGGAACATTGCCTGTCATGTTCATGTGGTGTTCGATGGGGAGTATTTTCGTATCTGCATGTAGATGTGGGATGGGTGTGGTTCGGAGGCAGCCAGTAATGCTTCCGAGACCTCTGTTTGTGTGGTCTGTATCTTTTTCTGGTTTGTGTGGGAGATGGACAGGGACCAGGCGGGGCAGCATAAGTTAGGGTAGTACGTACAAACTGTTTGGGTTATTATGTATTTTATCACACTCAGTCATTTTACACACCAAAATACATTTTTCTAGTAGTATTTGATGTGATTTGTTCAAATATGACCTCCATTTCCGTCGGAAATGAGATCCAACAAAGTTATAGTACTTTGAAGTTTGGCTCATTTTCAAGGGAAATGGAAGTCAAAATCTAAGCAAAACACATCAAATATTACTAGAAAAATGTATTTTGGTATTAATTAACCTAACCTAACCTAACCGCGGCTAAACGAGCCTAACCCTGGCTAAACGATCCTAACCCTGGCTAAACGAGCCTAGAGTATTACCTTATTATGGATTAGGTGATAGATACAGACGAGAGCTCGTTTAGCCAGGGTTAGGTTAGGTAAGGTTAGGTTAGGTAAGGTTAGGTTAGGTTAATTAATACCAAAATACATTTTTCTAGTAATATTTGATGTGTTTTGCTTAAATTCTGACTTCCATTTCCCTTGAAAATGAGCCAAACTTCAAAGTACTATAACTTTGTTAGATCTCATTTCCGACGGAAATGGAGGTCATATTTGAACAAATCACATCAAATACTACTAGAAAAATGTATTTTGGTGTGTAAAATGACTGAGTGTGATAAAATACATAATAACCAAACACTGCAACCTACTCATGCACCACTACTCAAAAATTAACCACAAAATCACTGTTCCCAATAATAGAAAAATCCTCAAAAACATACGAAACTCTCAGCCGACCCACAACAACCACATCCATTTACACCCCAAGGCACAGCTGCAGCCATAAAATCCCTTAAAAACTCCCATGCCAAAGGCCCAGACCACATTTCAAACATACATCTCAAACACCTTGGTCCAATTGCTCTTGCAGCCCTCACAAACATATTCAATTACTCCTAGCTTCACAATGTCATACCCTCTACCTGGAAGCTGGCACACATCATCCCGATACTGAAACCCAATAAACCCCCCAACCTACCTGCTTCATACTAGCCAATCTCCCTTCTCTTAACCATTTCCAAAGTCCTTGAAAAACTGATATTAAGACGCATACAACCACACATTACATTTTCACAAACCCAACACGGCTTCAGGTCCGCCCACTCCACCACAACGCTTCTTACAAACCTAACCCAACACATCTTAGATGGCTTCAACCAACAATCCCCCCCTGCCCGCACAGTCCTTGTTGCCATCGATATCAACAAAGCTTTCGACACTGTCCCACGCCACATTCTTGTACAAAAGATTATTGATCTCGACATCCCCACCAATGACAAGAAATGGCTTACTAATCTCATTGCAGGCCGACTTGGCAAAGTCATACACAAACACTACTCATCCAAAACCTACAGACTATACAATGGCATCCCACAGGGCTCCATACTCTCTCCAATCCTCTTCAACCTTTTCATGCACGACCTCCCACAACCTCTCTCCCCCCATGTCCATGTTTCCTCCTATGAAGATGACCTGACCATAATGGGGTTATTATGTATTTTATCCCACTCAGTCATTTTACACACCAAAATACATTTTTCTAGTAGTATTTGATGTGATTTGTTCAAATATGACCTCCATTTCCGTCGGAAATGAGATCCAACAAAGTTATAGTACTTTGAAGTTTGGCTCATTTTCAAGGGAAATGGATGTCAAAATCTAAGCAAAACACATCAAATATTACTAGAAAAATGTATTTTGGTATTAATTAACCTAACCTAACTTAACCTTACCTAACCTAACCGTGGCTAAACGAGCCTAACCCTGGCTAAATGAGCCTAGAGTATTACCTTATTATGGATTAGGTGGTGGATACAGACGAGAGCTCGTTTAGCCAGGGTTAGGCTCATTTAGCCATGGTTAGGTTAGGTAAGGTTAGGTTAGGTTAGGTTGTTAATTAATACCAAAATACATTTTCCTAGTAATATTTGATGTGTTTTGCTTAGATTTTGACTTCCATTTCCCTTGAAAATGAGCCAAACTTCAAAGTACTATAACTTTGTTGGATCTCATTTCCGACGGAAATGGAGGTCATATTTGAACAAATCACATCAAATACTACTAGAAAAATGTATTTTGGTGTGTAAAATGACTGAGTGGGATAAAATACATAATAACCCAGTGTTTTTGTGGGGATGGAATTTGGTTACGGTTGGAAAGGAGAGCTTCGTGTGTGGGTGTAATAGTAAATATTCACTGGCGAAAATACTGGCTTCCCCAATACTTAATATTTACCCAAAAATGTGATTCTTCCAATTTGAAACTAATAGGTTATATTAGTTTCAAAAGTGATGTACCAGATTGGTAAATTTCTGCCAAACTTAAGTTCAGATTCAACAAGCAACTAACATGCTACCACATTACATTACATTAAATTGATATAATGCAATGTAATGTAAATACCCTAGTTCTACCAACACCAGAACTAAACTAACACTATTTAAGAATGCTAATTAAAACTTATTAAATCTTCCCCATAAAGCCTGTAACACGATACTAGGTCCGAGCCCTAGATCCATATTTAAATGCAAACTCACTACACATTCTTATTTTTCTTCTTTTATCCTTCTCCTCGATAACCACAATGGTCATTTGATTGGTTGTTCTGTTTTACACCCTTCGTCCAACTTATGTCGTCATTTAAAATAGAGTCTATCACTATAGTCTAATAAAATATTACATAAATTATTGAGATCTGGGTAAAGTTTGTAATTTGTATAGTTAAATACATCGGGCGCTACGAGTCAATTTTTTGGCGAATGTTTACCAATGAAATAACTTTAATGATAAAACTTGGTAAATTATATTAGACTATGTTACCGCTTTGATTTAAAGGACCATTCACAGTTGTTCATATTGAACTCGCGATATCATCGCCCCTTCTAAATCCCAAATACATTAGGATTCTTTGTTTTTAATCTGGTGATAGTTTGTGACACACACATACATACAGTATGTATATAGTATACCTTGAATTTACCTTGAAGCGCTTCTGCCTCAAGGGTGCGCTGCTACCACGAAGTCCGCTCAGCGCCTCCTGAGGCAGGGCCACGACCCTTCTTTTCTCTTGCTCCTGCCATACGATTTGGTTCCCTATTGAATTTGTGGGGGCTGGTCTGGCAGAGGAATACCTTGGCACTGTGGGTTGGTCGGTATGTTGGCTAAAAACATGTCCGTTTTTTTTAAAAGTATCTACTGGGACTGCACTTATATCTGAGGTACTGAGGCAAGGAGTTAAACAGGCGAGAACCCTGCCTAGAGATACTATTATACTGAAGGGTTTGAATCCTTCTCAGACTGTTTGGTGGGAGGTGATGTTTTTGACACATTCTGCCAGTTCTTGTCAAGGTGAGCACAACTGGTTCAGTATTGGGGGCAACTAAAAGCCCTTCTAGAATTTTCCAGGTGTAGATTAGGATGTATCTCTCAAACCTTCTCTCTATGGAATAAAGGTCAAGGTCTCTCAGCCTATCCCAGTAGTTTAATTTGTTTTTACTTACCTGTTGCCCATCAGGTTGTTTAATATATGAGGTAAAGGTTCTTTGTAAGCCCTCAATTTTTTGCAATTCATTCTGTTTGTGAGGAAACCATGATTGAGAGCAGTAGTCAATGCGTGGAACAACAAGCGATTTCCACAGGGTAAGCATGTCATACTGTCCCTAGTTCTGAATGTCCTCAGTATATATCCTATTAGTTGTTTGCATGATGAGGTTACTCTGTCAATATGCCTGTTGAATGTTGCATCTTCAGATAATATAATCCCTAGATCCCTTACATGATCAGTTTGTACAATATCTTTTCCTGTGGGTCCAATGTAGTTGAATTGTTCTTTCAGGTATTTATTTGGTCCATGCTTAATTAGTTAAAATTTGTCTTCAGTGAAGGCCATATTGTTTGCATCTGCCCATGCATATATATAGTTTGTAGATCTTTTTGTAGCTCGTCTTCTTTTTCTGTAATTGGTCTTAATATTCTGGTATCATCCGCGAATGACAGGAGAGAGCTTCCTAGGTTACAGTTTATATTGTTTAGCATTATAATGAATAGAATTAGTCCCAGTACTGTACCTTGCGGCACTCCACTGATCACTTTTTTCTATAGATCTTGCTCCATTTACAATTGTTATTTGTTTTCTGTCAGAGAGAAAGGCATGGATCCATTTTCTTATTTTTTCACAAATACCAAGTTCTTTTAGTTTATGGAATAATATACCATGGTCAACCTTGTCAAAAGCTTTTGCAAAGTCTAGATAGATGACATCAACATTGTGGTCTTCTCCCAAATATTGTAGGATTGTATTGCAATAGTCTATAAGTTCAGTAAGGCAGGATCTCTCTTGTCTGAAGCCATGTTGAGTCTTCTAAGAGATGTTTCTATAAAACTGACAATGTGCTCTTTCAGGACTTTCTCAAATATTTTGATATGGGAAGTCAAGGATATGGGTCTATAGTTCTTGGTTTCCTTTCTTTTGTCTCCTTTGTAGATTGGGTAATATTTACTTGTTTCATGATTGGTGGTATTCTACTGGTGTCTAGTGAGGATCTCGACAGGATTTTCAAAGGCAGAGATAAAGTATGTTTGCATTCCTTAAGAATCTTGGCTCCAATTCCATCTGGACCAGGGGCTGAACTCCCCGGTAGCTCTGTTACTGCCTGTTGTATATCTCTAGTGGTTATTTGTATATCTTCCAATAATGGTCTGTCTTGGTCATTTTCTTCTCTATCAAAAAATGCTGTAATCTATTTTCTTAGCTACTACAGGGGTACGCCAGCTTAAAGCATACTGACTGTAGAATGTTTGCCATTTTCTGTATATATAGAATAACGCGCATGAACACACACGGCTTTTGTATAAAATAAAAATGTTCCCAACAGGTTCGAGCCCAAGACTTTCTGAGTAGGAATCGCGAATGCTACCATCACACTACGACAAGATAAAAGTTAACACAACATATTCTTAAATCCTTCATTCCACCACAATATCCTATTTTTAACAAAGCCAGTAGTTGTTTGATAAACAGACGGCCCTGAAGTAGTGCTAATAGTTATCACTATTATATAACTAAGTTGGATTTAAACCAAGTAGAGACCAAACCATTATTCTGTGAAAAAGAGAAGATATTTTGGGTTGAGGTCTTGGCATTAAAGGCAAGTGTCGCCAGTTGTCGACCACTGATGTAGAGGAAACAAATGATAACGTTCTCGTCGGGAAGAAATACTCCGGTCGCATTGTGTTCCAATAAAGAATGTAATGTGAAAATTGGTTTTCCATTTTAAATAAAGCAGCTATGGTACCAAGTTATGAGTACTGTAAAACTTATTTTCAGTTTGTGTAACGCCAGGACCTCTTGCTCATAAATATAAAATTTGGACACCTACACCAGAGTAATTCACACAATTCGAGGGCCTTTTACATAGTCTCCTCTCCTCGTGTCCTCTCAACTCTCACGTGCACGACATTCGTTTGATTGTCATGAAGCGCGAACATGTTAGAATTTTTTGAGAGGAATTGTTGCCTTAATTAACCTTGGTTTTGCTTCCACCAAAATTATTCATTCTGATGAAGGTGAAGCTTGTCACTCCACCTTAGACCTACAGTTTAATGTGGAAGCCGAACCACACCCCAGTGTCTTAACCACTAGGTTATATTCAGGGTACCCATTTATCTACCAACCAATTTATTGTGGGGGATAAACAGCTGGGTTTTACTGTGCGGCCCCCCCCCCCCCCCTACCGTCACCGGGTCTTGATACCGGGGCCGATGGATTCGTAGTCAACGACGATAACCACCGAGGCGCCTAACCGAACCTAGGAAAATATCCCAAGTGAAAGTCGTGCGAGTGAAAATTAAGAGGGGCAGTTTCCTTCCTTTAGTCTGAACACGGTAAGCATCTACCACACCTTGTTCTAACAGCCGTTCTTTGAAGACGTCCACTAATTGATGAACGAAGTCACTAGCATAAATTCTGTCGTTTGAAAAGTTCTAAGTCGAATGGAGAAACTAAACTTCCACGATAATCCATATTTGGCGTAAAACATTTATGAAATAAAAAGCTTAGACCTACAGCTTCACGTGGAATCCAAACCACGATCCACCAAGGAAATAAAAAATTAAGAAGTGTTTCCCCGGACTCGATCTCACGACCTCTCGACCAGCAGCCCAGCGTTTTAATCACTCGGCTACCCATTTATCTGCTAAACAATGGAAAAATGAACAGCTGGGTGAGCTGGGCGCCGCTTTCCATCGCCGGGAATCGAACCCGGGCCGGTTCGTAGTCAGCGATGCTAACCACTACAACACCGAGGCGCTTTTACTGCAACATTATACACCTCTATCAAAAGGAAACAATATCGGAGCTGTATTGACGCGTGTTCACCCCGTACAAAACTTAAAGCATCATACCATGAATGCTAAATAGAGATATATCCTGCAGACGGACAATGCCAAAAAATGTTGACCGAGTTAGAGCAGTGGTGAATAAGGGTGCAGGGTCGTTACACCACACCCCGAGAATTAGAGTACAAAGAATGATCAAAATTTTGTGCAGTCTGGTGATGAATAAATAATGTTTGGGGGATTGTTTAGTTTCTTTCGTAACGGCAAAGGTCACATGACGGAAGAGACCTACAGCTTGACGTGGAATCCGAACCAACGATCGCTACATCATTTGAACGCAGAGGACGGTCACTCGCTCAAGTATTAAACAGATCCAAATGGGTAGTAGTGTTGCGAAGTAGCCACGACGTAACCCTATCACTTAATAATGACCGATCTCACCTTTCTCCTGAAATGAAAAAGTAGGTTTCTGACCTTCCGACTACGAGGGAATTGGAAAGATATCGCGCAGCTATTGTATAGTAGTTATTTCCCTTGACCCCTTTCCCACAACCACTTCAGTATGTGACTCTACCAGGAGGACATGCCCCCGTCTTCCACCACCAATAACCACAGCAAAGCGATTCTCTCCATAGAAGATCAAACCTCCAAGCCATCTACCCATATGTTGAATCATAGAAAAACAAAATTAAACAACAGTGTATGACACAATGATGCACACTAGCTTTTGCTTTATTTTAAGCAGATTCCAATGTTTTTAAAACAAACAACCTAGCTGAAGAGGCATTTTCATGATATTTAGTTTACAAACTCGGTTCTTATTTACATACTTAGATATTCTAAAATACATATGAACCAAGTAAATTAACTTAAATTAATTAAAACTTTTGTTCCATTAACAAAATCGAATTTACAGAGAGATCCATCTGTACATCAGAGGGGTTGACATTATTATAACTTAAGAAGCCAAAGTATTAAAACAAAAAGATCACTAGATATACAAAGTAATCATACAGTCCTTAATATAAGGTACCTAGGCACAATATGCTGTAATTCAATTGTTTATAATTTTTCAAGTTCTAAGTCTCGTTACTGAGTTTACGAACACTTCATATAATTAGAAGCAAATTAATTTCGCCTTAAGAGAGGAAAACCGTTCTAGTAGCATCATAATCCCTTATTCTTCATCGGGTTTATGTTTCCTGAAAAGAAAAAAATCAATGTATACTATGATTAGACCTAAGCATAATTTAAAATTATGACTGAACAGCGAACAAGGTTTCTTTTATTTTAATGATATAAAATGCAGATTAAGAAAAGTACAGCATGCAGGAAGGAATATGGTGTTTCGTTCTATCAATTTTGGACTGCAATTTTCATTTTAGATACTGTGTTCACAACGGAAAATCTGACAAGTCAGTTTATGATATAGTAATTTAAAACCCCTCTTATTATTCATAAAGTATTTAAATAAAGTCTTACACAATTTTAATTGAATACTTGTATTTCACTAACTGTATTTCACTAACATTACATAAAGAGCTCATTTATAATTTAGTTTGACAAAACATACGAACATAAAGTGAAAATTACTGTAATTTCACTGTCTAAAATGATAAATTTGTGAAAATGTAACACCGTTTTCCGGAGATCAGGGTAGTAGTTGGATGGGTGACCGCCCTCTGCATCCATATGATGTAGCGACCTGTGGTTCGGATCCCACGTAGCTGTAGGTCTCCCATCACGTGACTTTGGCCGTTACGAAGGTTAAATAACTCCAAGACATCGTAAAAAATGTTACAATATTCACTCTGGCCGAGGGTCGAATCCCAATTTTTCTAACAACATGGTCTTTCTCCCACAATTCAAACTAGGTCTTATAGATTTTTTCCAACAGATTTTGATAAATGAAAAGAAAGCATAAAAAAGGCAACCATTTATTCTTCAAACGAGGAACTCTATATTTTCATCCAACAAATGTGTCCTTTTGTTACAGTAGAACTAGGACAGAGAATTTGGCTGTAATTTTAAAATAAATTTATAACATTCCTTCAATGTATTTTCACTTCTGTTGAACTTTTGAACTTGATGCAAGCAAATCAGAAATATTTCTCTGCTGTATAATAATAAATGGTAACTATATCACTGCGTCTTACTAGCATTCAATTACTCCTGAAAGGGAACTGCTCTTACCTTTTTCGTGGATTGGGCACCGACCGCAAAAGGGAAGTCGGGGGTTTGACGAGGGAAGGTAAGACCATCTCCAAAGGATTCATGCCAGGGATGTTGAAGAGTGTGCTGGCTAGGGCACGCTGCTTAAGGGACAACTGAAACAGTTAAATTTTTCTTGTTCAATTCTAGCCTAAGTCAGTTTCGCTTTGGTTTCAAGAGAACGAGTAAATTTCCAAAATTTTCTTGGCCTCACGACACTATCTTCTACGAAGTTATATTATAATTTGATTTTACTTAAATCGGGAGCAAATTATGGTAACATGACTCTGAAACCTTACAACATATTTGAAATGAAATTCAAAAGGAGATAAATCCTTCTTACAAACAGATTTTACTGACTAAATATGTAAAATTTTATTTTTATTCTCACCTTCAAGGTAATTTTATCTTTCTTAAGGGCATACTGACTATCATTTTCGTCAAGATCGGAAAGACTCGGTTCAGTGGCGCTATCTGTGTCGGCAAACAACTGAGACATTTCGCTTGTCTGTGCCTCCCTGAGACAAATAAATTACAATTGTCAGGTACTTGCCATAAAGAAGCCACATAGAGTAAACTAAACTTCACTGAAAACTAAATTATATGCAATAATGAAATTGCAAATTTAGATACGAAAAAAAAATCAAGCAAACTTTACATACATTAATTCCAGGGTGTTCTTTATGTTAATACCATATCTATTTTGATGATAAAGTATAACAGAGCCACCATTCGAGAGTTCAAGCATTGTGTATATCCTACAGATAAATGAAATGTGAATGGGCCTTGGCTGGCTTGATCACCATTTAAAATATAGACTACAAACAATAAATGAAACCAATTAAACTGAAAAGAAACAGAACCAAACCAAAGACCGAGAAAACTGGGCTGTGGATGGGATGAAATACTGGCATCAGACTCATTTAAGTAAATCTTATTGTATTTTTAAGTGTTTAAATTAACTTCACTCAATTCTAATTAATTAAAGTTGCTGCAAACATGAATCTTACTTACGGTTGTTTATTCTTCTTTTCTTCCACAATGGCCCAAACCTTGAAAAAGAAAGAGAAAAAATATTGTTCTATTGTCTATGAAGAGGTCTTGACTTAGAGGGCATCATTGTCAATGTTTTGGTTTGTTAGTGTGTGATAGATATGTCAAGGAAAGGAAGTGAAGTGAAGTGAAGTGAAGTGAAGTGAAGAAGTGCAGCAAACTCGATAGGCCTAAGTAGGAATATAATGATGTGTGATTATGAGGAGATATTTTCATTAGGGTTCCTATCGAGAAGACTCGTGTGGAACAGTAGGAAAATGGGGTTTTCAAAGCAAGATGAAATTAGATTGTGAAAACAATCCGGGAAATATGACTACTGTGAAAAGTCTTTAAAGAGAAAACAAGTGTCCTTGGTTAGGGTAAGAAAGGTCATGTGAACGAAATATGTAATGAAGAAAGAAAAAGTATGACATGAAACAGCAAGAAAGAAAACCCCCCAAAAATTAGCAGTTGATTGTGAATAAACAGTTAAGCAATTACAGGAACAAGAAAGTGGTGAACCTAATGAAAAATCAAACCATGTATAAAGCAATACGTACAGTACACAAAAGGGTGAACCTTCAATCTTGCCTAGTCAATTAACACTCTGGACTACTACTTACGTGTTTCGCGTCAAAACTCTATCCTACCCTTGGGTCACTTCTTACGCTAAACGCCTCAAGTTGATCTGTGCCTCGTCACAGCTGACACACTACATGCGTCAAGACGACAATACTCACAAAAATTTTCCATTTACTCTTGTCCAGATCAACTTGACGCGTTTCGCGTAAGAAGTAACCCAAGGGTAGGATATAGAGTTTCGACACAAAACGCGTATGTAGTAGTCAGTGTTAAGAGAGATGCAAAGATTAAGTAGCATATGTGAGATTCAACAGTTAGTTTCCTTCTGTTAGATAAAGAAAAGCAAAAAATGCTGGCAGTAAGTATAGTGAAATACTCCAAAAATTATAACTTCACTTCACAAAATTATTTACAACAACAAGGGAGGAAAAGCTACATTCAGTAAGAGAATAAACTATAATAATTAACTACTTACATCCACTCCTGGTTTTAAGTAAGAAACTGAATGTTGATCAGTTATGTAATTCAAATATCTCTGCACACTTTCCTTGCTGTCCAGGAGCTCTTTCAATTTTGACATCATCTCTATAATCTTCTCAGCATTACCAGGTCTTAACTGAGTGGGTTCCTCTCCTGCTAGCAACTGAGCTAAGTACCTGATGGGATTATATATGAATAAGAATGACTTAATTTTACATAATTATGCAAAGTAATCCAAAAATAAAATCTAAATTAATGAACTTATTTCTTCTTAAGAGACAAAGCAATTTGTTTGAGAGGGAGTTCAAATTAAAAATTTGTCTTAATGATGAACCAAAGAAAAAATCATGAACCAGCATCAAGTGAAATGGGTTTTGGATTAAGTTTTAGCTCATAAAGGTTGTGGTGATTTCAGCCTCTCTGAAAGTTATTACAGAGACAATATTTTCTGAATTTTAATTGTTCTGAATTTGTTATTCATATCAAAACTAAATTTTGTTGTTAGCTAAATTCCTTTGAGACTAGAATACTGTCAAGATGGGTGAGGCACCCCCACCCCACAGCTGTGACTACTGTATGAAACCTTGAAATTTTTATATTTTCACATTTTCAACTGCATGTGGTGACATTTAACTGCTGGATGTGAATAACTTAACCTAATCAAACAATTTTGTTTCCATATTTCAAGATTTTTAATAAAAAAATCTGAATCATGGTACCCACTAATGCTGCTTCACACACGTTTGTGTTGGGCTTGGTATGTATCTTAAACACTGTCATTAGGACATCAAGTAGCCAAGTTAAGAACCTAACATTATATTTTCATTAAAAGGTAGAGATTAGAATGCTATGCTCTAAAATTCATACAACTTGTGACCAAGAATGCTTAAAAAGAAGTCCCAAAATCTAGCTTCAAAAAATACATAATCAGTAGCTATACACTACATAATCTTCCCAAAAATTTAAAAACTAGAATGATAGATCAAATACTTTAATACATTTTACTTTGGAAATTTTATGACAGTGACAACATAAAACATTGGTTCCCAATTGGTGGACCATGGCTGACTAATTTGTCTTTTAGCACTGTTAATAAAAAAATTTGCTTATTGAGCCTTGTGTAAACATGATACCAGCTTAGCAACATGGGAGGTGAGCCACGAGTTATTTGAATCAACTCTAGTGGGCCCATTGCCTCAAAAAGGTTGGGAACCACTGACTTGACAGAGTTTGCCTCAAACTTCAGTCAGCTCACAAAAATATACATTTTCACAATTTGCAACATTTACTTAAAACTACTGAAAGTTTATATTAGATTTTCAAAACCTATACACTTTATACAGTGGTTCCACTGCAAAATCTTAGGAAAATTTAAATAAAAATAGCATCTTTGCACTTTGATGTACAGTACTTTACTCTTCAGCACAAAGATACTAAAGCAAATTTGCTTAAACTGTAAAACTAGATGACTTAGATAAACCAACCAAGTTTTTTTTTTTTTTAAAAAACCAATTCTTTTTTGTGAGGGTGGGTTAGGTTAGATTATATTATTAAAATGTTGATGACATTCACTGCTGATGAAGCATCTGTAAGCCTAAACAAACAAAAATATTAAAAAAGTATTAAATTTTCGCAACTATTAAAATGTTAACTTTCCAATTTAAGATATTTTTCTGAAATGAAAAGATGAGAAAGCAATATGGTTCTAAATGAGCAGTCAAAATAAACTTACACTTAGCTATTAAAGAAAAAGTTTTTTATGTATTAAGCATAATACCTATAAATTTCATTGTAATTTGGATCATCAGGATTTTTGCCCTGGTAGTGTTCTTCAAAGCACGCAGCATAGAGAAGAGACTGAAAAATGAATAAATATGTTAAATACTATATATTTATGTATCATATGATGAATAATATTTCTTGTCATTATAGTAAATTTCCAGTCCCTTAAAACCCAAAAATGACAAGAACTATGTTGGAATTACATCAATGTCCCTGCCTATATTTATGACCTTCACCTCTGGTGCAAGAACCTAATTCTTGCTCATAACATGTGTATATGAAACTTTATCAATGTATATTGAATGGTTCAAAAGTTAAGACATGCACTTCCATTTGACCTTTGATGCAATGATAATTCTTGCTCATGACACATTGTCTTATGACCATTCATGTGTGGGTGAAGTTTCACCAATTTATGTTGCATGATTGAAAAGTTATGATAGACACAAAAAGCTCATTTGTCTTTGATCTTGACCTTTGAAGCAGGGTTCAGATTCTTGCTCATGACCAGGGTTGGTGGATTTTTTTTATTTAAATCAGATTTATTTGATTTTTTCTCCATGTTCAAGATACACTCAAACAACAAGTCAAAAAAGATTTTTTTCATTCCTCTAAGTTCCTGTAGCACTAATAACATGAAGTAATTGAAGCAAACTAATGTATTAGCTATTTAAACAACTAAGTCGTCTTTGAGGTCAGATAAAAAATGTAAAGTTTGTAAAATTGTAAGTTAGTCTATGAGGACTTACTGTATATCATTCCTTTTGTGTGTTTCTTCATTTAATTGATTTTTTCTCTTTATTCCCATTTGAGAACATATTTTTGGCATATTTATTTATACACACATATATATACTCTAGTGCAGGGGTGGGCATTCAGTCACCCACGGGCTACTAGTCGCCCTCAGGAATGTTTGGAGTCACCCTCGAGGCCATTTCTGATTAATATTACAGACCCAACTTCACTTTATGCAATTATTCAAAATCATTCCTTCCAAATAACAAGAAAATTGCATTAATGCTGAATGTATATTTAGCATCAACATATTTGCGCAAATCAACATTTTCAAGCATGAAAAACAGAAGTGTGCTCACCAACGAACACCTTGATGACTGTGTATGTCTCTCAGCTGTGACAACTTACACGGCAAATTATAAATTACTGGCTGATCCGATGCAACTTAGATGTTTGAACTTGTCAAAATGAATAAATATATAATTGTTAATTTGGAATTTAAGCAATAAAACCATCTTATTTTCCATATTTTTGCTTTACCTCAACTGATGCCTTTTTAGAAGATATTTCTAAATTATATATAAATAAAAACTTTATATACGGTATATTATTATTAGCCCATTGGTAAATTTCTAGATTGAAAGTTGCCATCGACACTGAAAAATGTGCCCACCACTGCTCTAGTGTATTCTAAAAAGATAGT
Source organism: Bathynomus jamesi (assembly GCA_023014485.1). Classification (NCBI taxonomy): domain Eukaryota; kingdom Metazoa; phylum Arthropoda; class Malacostraca; order Isopoda; family Cirolanidae; genus Bathynomus; species Bathynomus jamesi. The sequence goes on along the minus strand of JAJOZX010000138.1, from coordinate 322,045 downwards.
ATGCCATGTTGTGACATGTTTATCAGACACTCCTTTGTACTATCCTGTTGAAACTTGCACAACTGTCAGTGCTCCACCACACTTTAGAAATATATATATATATATTTTATTTAAGTTTTAACTCCATAATTCTTTGCTTTGGGTCAGCAAATTGAACTATCATGACCAGATGACCTTAAATATTTTTTAGAAATGAAATATTTGTTTTATATCAAATCAGTGGAATAAAAATTTAAATTAATTATTGATGCTTTATAGAAATAATAAATATGTTCTACGAATGTTTATTCACTTTAGGCCAGTGGCTATTATAATTTTAATTAATAATTGTTTAATATATGTTTAAAAAAAAGGTTAACACAGCTATCTTAATTTGTCACTATAATCAATAGAGCTATAAATAAATTCTATAACCTTGTTTTATTGAAAAATAAACAGCAAAGTTCATTACCATTCTTTATGTATTACCTATACTGTAGTGATTATTTAGTAGTTTTTCACATTTTATTGTTTTTTAATTTTTATTCATATACTGATTTAAATCAGATTTAAAAAAAAAAATATGATTTAAATCAAACAACCCTGCTCATGACATATCATTTGGTGATAATCCATAAGTGCATGAAGTTCCATCAATTTATGTTGAGTGGTTCAAAAGTTATTAATGAACATATGGACAAGTGCAATTCAATATGGTCCATCCAATTGGTCAGGGACATAAAAAGAAAATTTTACATAATTTTTGTAATTTAAATATAAAAAAAATTCTTAGTTTCTTAATATTTTATAAATAATAGAGCTACATCATGGCCATGGTTATGTTCTCAAACATTAGTGAAGTTAAGCAATAATGGGTTTGGGTACTGTAGTAATTGGATGGGTGAATATACCATACTCCGCATTCAGATGATGTAGTGACCCATGTTTTATGTTCTGCAATAAGCTATAAGTCCCTTCTGTCATATGATATTTGGTGTTATAGAAGATAAATTATGCAATTAACCCATTTTATTACAAGTTTTCAAATAATGAAATATCAAAGTTCCTATTTCTAATGTAATTAAGGAGATAAAATAAATATTGTACCTTACTAAGTAAAGATGAATAATTTTGCCAACCAGAATCTGATGAACGACCTTTTTTGGTGGAATTATAACCAGTGCCTTCAATTTGGTGACAATTTTCAATGAAATCATGCCACATATCAATTGGTTCTTCATTGGTTGCACTTTGGGCAGAATTAAGATTCTTGAGGGGGAAAAAAAAGTTAAAATATTCATCAGCAATATATGAGAATGATGCCAGTGATTATATAATTAACAGAGATTACTAGTAAAGTAGTAATAATATAATTATGGCTATGAGAGGTTCATTTTCAAACAAAATCGAGCCTTAGCCAATTTTGGATGAGATAAACTACTACATAATACATATGAGCCATGCTATAGGGTACTTAGTTGGTAGGTTAATCATAAGTATCAGGGCATATCTTGCCAGAGGGGCTTTTAAGTTATCTCTACTATATCTAATTTAATTATCTGTCAGACTTGGAACAATGAATGGATGCCTGTTGTTTTAGCTGTGCTAAAAAAAAAAAAAAAGGGTAAAGTATTGACCTTTTATTATTTTCATTCATATTTTAAAATTTAAGCAGTGATCTCTAATATTATCATCATTATCTTTCCCAGTGGTTTCCAACCTTTCACCAAACAGTATTTTTGAATGCACCCATCATGAGTATAAAACTTAGCAAACAATATGATGATTAGTGAATGTAACTATATTTGAAAAATAATCACAATACAATGAATACATTGATATTTATTCCCCTAATAATCTAATTCTACATTAGATGACAACTGCTACAATGGAGTTAATACTTAAGTCTGCGTGTCATTTATTCTTTTCTCCTAGTGTCCCCTAAACTTTACGAGTGTCCACTCGGAGAGCAGCACCACCTCTCTTGGGAACCACTGATCTCTCCATTTAACTCTCTGGCTATAATACTGTGCCCTATAAACCTATACTTTTTCAAAGTTCATTCACTTATTATCCTGATGACTGTGGCTACATGCCTCTGTGTGAGAGACTCTTACCACTTTGTTTTTCTTTTTTACTTCTATCTTTATCTTCAAAATAATTTTGAGTCTCAGGACACCTGAGAGTACAGAAAAAACCTATAATGTCATTTTAAAAGAATTTTAAAATGTTCTTAAGTCCCATTTGAAATTTACCTACAACTTCAGAATTTTTTTATACCAAAAATTTTGAATAATAATAAAATCCAATATCAGCTTTGGTTTCATCAAAAGTGAAAATTTGAAAATGAACAAACTCCTGCAAATGACCAGCAAAGTGATCTGTCTTTCCTTGTGAACAGACACGTTCTATCGAGTGTCCGGTGTTGCCAATTGAATAAGTGGTTTTATTTGAAGCGTCTTTAAAAAAATAGTGTTTGGTGCTTTCTTAACTAAATTAACTACTGTTATTAATTATTCATAAATGAATATATTTTATTTATTGACTTTATTCATTACTATATTATTTGATTAAACCAAGGCAAGTGCGTGTGGCTTGCCTCGTTTGTTTTCCTTTGAGAGGGTGAAATTCCAATCTATTACAAAATAATATAATAATATAAAAATAATGTATAATACAGTAGGCTACTTACTCTTAGAGCTCGTCCTCTATAACTTTTTATTGCTCTTTCAATCTGATTTTCACTCCAGTCTTGAAGGTCCTTTTTAATGTGTTTTTCTCTGCAACCATTTTTGTAGAGAGCACCCAGAAGTTCCCATTTTTTACCAGTTGACAGTTTCTCCATAGTTAAACTTTATTCAACAATAGTTCATGAACACACGAAAAATAAATTGGCCAATAACTACCTATTTAATGCACTGTCTGTATGATGTATAATTGCAACAATAGTAATAAGAGATATTTAAGACAATAAAAGCTTCTTGAGCTATACAGAGTTGCCCTACTCTGATTTGTTCTAATGTATTTAAGCCTATATCCAAAATATAGCTCACGAGACATGAGAGATCCAAGTGATTGTCATATCATGTAAGCAAGAATATAGTGGAAATTAAAATATATAAAAATCATACCAAATGTGTATCCTTTATGTTCATACAATATATACTAAATTAGCTTTTCCTCTATGTATTACCACACATATTTTACATTCAGGTTTAAAAAGTTCTTGCTACAAGTTGACCAAGAGTCTGAGCAAGCTGTACTTTGAAAAGTTTGATAACTGATTACCACTATTCAAGTGTAAGGAAGAACCACTAATAATGTTTTAACAATTTTCCAATTAGGACCTGTTTTAAAACACATTTCTTTATTTAAAACTAAAATAAAGGTAGGTTTTGGTCCATAAAACACTGTAGTAGCATTCAATAGGTTTTTAAAGTTAGTATGTATACCATACTATAGATACAAACTTTCAAAAATAATTGAAGTCCCCACTCCCACAAATTTACAAAATAGAGGCTCACTCTGCCATCTTGCTATGATATGACAAATTAGGCCTTAATATTTCTTAAGTGTGGGGTTTTCTTCCATTAATGCCACATATGCATGGGTGAGCCTATTGAAATCTGCCATAGTTAATTCATATGGTCTTTTAGTGTAATCTATATCAGCAACTGTTAAAATTTTTGGAACCAATTTTGCTCTTAAATGTTCAGGAAATAAAGTTTCAATTCCTCGTTTACAATACTTCCTTCTAAATCTGAAGACTGAAAATACAATTTTTTCTACAATTTTAAAATCCAGTTTTATTACTGGCTCAACTCTTGGAACAAAATGCACAACACTAACATTTACATCTGGTTTAGGAATGAAAGCTCTTCCTGGAATTACAAATTTGTGTGAAACTTCACACCAGTTTTGGCACATAATTGACAAGCGACCTCGCTGGATATCAGCTGGAGGAGCTACCATTCGTTGAGCCACCTCTTCTTGGAAGGTTAATATTAATGGAACTCTACCATGTACCCAAGCATTGGTCTGAAGACTGATCTCATGCATCCACTTGATTATTAATATTGTTGAAACATTAAATGGAAGATTTCCAATGATACGAAGCTTTGGTATGGGTTCATTCCAAGACTGTGCTAGTTCTGTTGGCACCAAGTTTTCTAAATTATATTTCATTATATCTCCCATATGAATACCAAGTCTATTTTGTGTTGCATCATTAAGTATTTCTAATGTAGGAATAAATCTTGAGTCCTTCTCTATTACATCAACAAAGTGTGCTCCCTGTTCAAACATACATCGTGTAAGTCCTCCTGGCCCAGGTCCAACTTCAATTACATGACAACCTTTTAAACTTCCTGCTACTGAAACAAGTTTACTTTGAAGTTTATTGTCAAGAAGAAAGTTTTGACTTAATCTTTTTGAAGCTTTTAACTTATAAATTCGGAGAAGGTCACCAATAGTTGGCAATGGAGGTAGGCGCAAAGGCTGCATACTTGAATACCTGTACATCTGTGTAAAGGATTATTAAAATTACAATAATAAAAATCTGCAAATGTTCTAATATTCAACAGCCTGACTACAGTACAGTAAGGTTAACAACTGGGGGTTAATAAGGTCTATATTTCATAATGAAAAGTAACACTACTCGGATAATGAGAGAGAGCAAAACATTCACCATAATAAATTTGGGCTTCTTAATTCTATTTATCACAGGTTTTGAAGATAGCCACTCACTACTGCACAATGAATGATTTACCATTTCATTTATTAAAAAATTTAATTGAGAATCTACTCTAATACAGCATAATCAGCATTAAATTAACTTCTATTATTTACACCTACAATATTACCTAAATCTGAACTAGAGATGTTTCAGTTAATGCAGTCTCTGTCAGGCAATGCATGTGTCTGTGAAAAACTCAGTTTTAATATATGCAGAAGAGAATATGCTAAACGATGGTCTAATTCACCATTTAGCCAGTTAATACATATTCATTTTTCTTCTATAAATTCTGTATGGTTTTACACAAACTTTAATGAGTTATGAAAATATATGTACCACATGTGAACTTCAACTATTTTTGACAACCATCTTGTTTACTGTTTTTGTTTATACTAAATAATTCATTAAATAGACCATTTCCCTGATTTGCACAACTGCAAAAATTGGGTGGAGGACTGAAGTGGAAGTGGAAAAACTTTCTTTGCTGTGCTCCAGGTTTTTTTTTACAAATTATTGAAGGATTATAGTATTAATTCTGTAGATTTTACTTTATTGCCATTGTTATTGAAGTATAAATAGCTCTATTCCTAAGTTCTAACAAGGTGTCTACAAATCTTATGACATGAAAAATTATCATGACTTTTTTTTTACTTTTGCTTCATTAAATATATATATATATATATATACACACACAGTGGTCCCTCACATTGCGTTATTAATTCATTCCAGAAACACCAATGTTATGTGAAAATAACGCAATGTGAACCCTAAAATACATGTATTTAGCCTAATTCGTTCCACAGCCTTGGAACTACGACTTTCCGGGTAAAAATCAGTTTTCTGTGGTTAAAAAACACAAAAATGATAAATAGTGCACAAAATAGTAAATTAAAACCATATTAATATCACATAATTATAATGCTAAATAAAATTAAGCATCCACTAGAATCTTTGAGATAACTGCATCACTTGTAAACAACAACAAACTTTGTAAACATCAGACACACCACTATTTTAATTAAAAACAATGTTTATTTGCTTTTAAATTTCAATTAAAATTACACCACAGTACCATATGTATTAAGGTGCACTGTAAATTATTATCACAATAGATAGTTTATATTTTAATAAATATAACTAGGTATATCACACAGATAATTTCTAAACAAAATCACAGAGCGTCCATCCACTACAGCGTACAATAATAAATTGACCATGCGTGGTTGCCGCAGGTCCCCGCATCACGTGGGTTCAAAACGTGTTTGGAACAATAATGCAGCACATAATGCACTGCAAATTTTTGACACAATGTGAATACATTATGCTCTATGGGAGCTGCAACGCAATATGAAATAACGCAGTGTGAATACAACGTACTGCGGGGGTCCACTGTGTGTGTGTGTGTGTGTGTGTGTGTGTATGTGTGTGTGTGTGTGTGTATTATATATTTTATATCTATCTATCTATATCTATATCTATATATATATACCTATATCTATATATATATACAGTGGCGTAGTGCTAAATAAAGAAGTGAGGGAACGCATTTTGAAAGTGTTACTCAGATGTGGGGGGGACAATGGCGAGCGCGGTGAGCCCATACAGCTGGGGGTCCGGGGGCACTGTAAACCCCCCGGGAAATCTCTTGAAATCTGACCAATTTCAGGGATATTTTGAGGTCATATGCACTGGATATTAGGATATATTCCAAGGTTGAAGATGCAGTATTTCCAGTGTCATTAGATATACGACATCCAGTACGATCAATAAAAATAGCTAACAACTGGAATGATTAACTAAAAAAAAGTTAACAACTGGTACGCCGTGGTGACTGTTTCATCAGATCTTTATAGGCTAGCATTGCCTCAGTCGAAGCTAAAAGAAATGAAACAGTTAATGATTCTTTCTTATATTTCTTTTAGGGGTGGGAATTAAAATTTCATGACATTAGAGATTTGTAAGTTCGGATTTATTTGAAATGTGAGGGAATGCCATTCCATCTACCAAAAAAAGTAAGGGAACGCCGTTCCCACAGCACTACACCACTGTATATATATATATATATATAATATATATATATAATATATATATATATATATATATATACACAGTATAGACACCCAAAAATGATGGACAATTGAAGTTTGCACACAAATAATGGACAATTGAAGTTTGCACACAAATAATGGACAATTGAAGTTTGCACACAAATAATGGACAATTTTAGTAGCCATTTATTTATTAATATTTCATCATATTTTTTATTTCATTTTTGTCATTACTTTATATTTACTAACAAATACCAGTGTGCAATAAGGAACAAAAACTTTTTTATTTCATTACCAAACAGTAAATTTTATGACTTTTTATGACTTCAATTTTTATGACTTACTTTTTATGATTATGACCTTATAGACACCTTGTTTAAGTTTAATTTAACTTGGTATTTAGAGATCTAGGGGGTCATTTAGTGCAAACCCAGTTTTTTGCCTGCTTAGCCTTGGCCCACATTAGCTCATTCCATCTAGGGATTGGCCTAACTTAGACCATAAAGCTTTTAACTGCGTTAAAGAATAGTGTTTAAGATGACTTTAGACTGTGACTATAAGGTTTCTAAGAAGGAAGTTTGGAAAGGGTAAATACTTATGGTCTTGTGGTAAATACTAAAAAACAACTTAACACCTTTTTGCATATGCAGTACAATATGATACTTAACCCTATATGGACAGAATTTTCTGTAGGTTTAAATTATAAGTGTGTGTATACAAAAGGTTGGAAATTTGTAACAGTTGTCCATATAGGGTTAAGTGTATGATACTTATGCATATATATATATATATATATATATATATATATTATACAATACATACATACTATACTTTAGTATTTGCAGCTGCCAGCAACATACCTGGTAGCGTATCTCTTGTATGACCAGCTGGTTTATATTGAGTCATCTTTCTCATGCTCCTCTGGATTATTAGTTTTATTGATGTTTTTGAAATTTGTTTTTTTACAAGTTTGTATTATTTATACTTGTTATATATCATTTTACATGCATTATTATTATTATTATTATACATTTATTGTATGATGATTTAAAAGCTTTTATTCAGGTAAAAATTACTTTATACACAATTTTTTAAAACTTTTATCCCCATAACCCCATTTATATTACGGGGAGATAGTTCCAACTTGCACAATTTCATGCTGCACAAGCTTTTTCAGGAATGGAACCTTCATGCAGGTTGGGGGATCACTATATATGTTTTAAAGATAAGACTAGTTAATTTTAACCAACTTCCTGCATCAAGACTTCTTTCAATTATGATCTATATTTAGTACATATGTTGTTGTTCTCTAATAATACATTCTTCTCCAGGCATGTCTGTTATGTTATATGCTTCATGCTTTATCCACTGTGCTTCTCGTATAAAAAATACCAGATACAAGAAGCACAATGGATACAGCATGAAGCATATACATTTGTGGACTAGTGACCAATCAGAGGATTTGTTGTCATTTGTCAGCAGGTTTATGTACATATTATGTAGTGATTTTAATTTGTACTTTCGGAGCAAGTGTAGTTTACATCCCCCTGATGTAAAAGGGGACACAAACTAGACAGGTCAAAGTTGAGGAATGTAAACTACACTAGAATCTTTAGGAGACTTTTTAAATGAATCCATCAAATAAAATGTTAAAAGTAATGAAAATATGACAACCTAACCAATCATCAATATATATATATTTTTTTTTTTTTTAAGTTCGGGAAGAACCGATTCGCCTCTTTAAAAGGGCATATCTCAGCGGAAAAACAAAGAAAAAGTGAGAGGAAAGACAGAGGAAAAAGAAAGGGTGGAGGGGACAGTCGAAGTGGAAAAAGACCAAGGATGACAAGGACTGCAGGGTCGAGCCCCATCATCCTTGGGTGCTAGGGCCGGGAGGGCGCACGTGAAACCTCCAGGAACAAGCACGTACAAACGAGCACAAAGAGCACTCAAGAGCACGAGCTTAGAACCCCCTTGCGGGGATATATATATATATATATATATATATATATATATATATAGAGAGAGAGAGAGACAATTGGTTAGGTTAAGTTGTAATATTTTCATTAGTTTCAATGTTTTATTTGATTAGGTATATGTGGACAAAGTTGGGGAATGCAAATTACACTAGGATAATGTAGGGGAATGTAAACTATACTAGGATAATGTAGGGGAATGTAAACTACACTGGGATAATGTAGGGGAATGTAAACTACACTGGGATAATGTAGGGGAACGTAAACTACACTGGGATAATGTAGGGGAATGTAAACTACACTGGGATAATGTAGGGGAACGTAAACTACACTAGGATAATGTAGGGGAACGTACACTACACTATGATAATGTAGGGAATGTAAACTATACTAGGATAATGTAGGGGAACGTAAACTACACTAGGATAATGTAGGGAATGTAAACTACACTAGGATAATGTAGGGAATGTAAACTACACTAGGATAATGTAGGGGAACGTAAACTACACTAGGATAATGTAGGGGAACGTAAACTACACTAGGATAATGTAGGGGAACGTAAACTACACTAGGATAATGTAGGGGAACGTAAACTACACTGGGATAATGTAGGGGAACGTAAACTACACTGGGATAATGTAGGGGAACGTAAACTACACTAGGATAATGTAGGGAACGTAAACTACACTAGGATAATGTAGGGAACGTAAACTACACTAGGATAATGTAGGGAACGTAAACTACACTAGGATAATGTAGGGAACGTAAACTACACTAGGATAATGTAGGGGAACGTAAACTACACTAGGATAATGTAGGGGAACGTAAACTACACTAGGATAATGTAGGGGAATGTAAACTACACTAGGATAATGTAGGGGAACGTAAACTACACTAGGATAATGTAGGGGAACGTAAACTACACTAGGATAATGTAGGGGAACAAACTACACTAGGATAATGTAGGGGAACGTAAACTACACTAGGATAATGTAGGGGAACGTAAACTACACTAGGATAATGTAAGGGAACATAAACTACACTAGGATAATGTAGGGGAATGTAAACTACACTAGGATAATGTAGGGGAACATAAAATACACTAGGATAATGTAGGGGAACACAAAATACACTATGATAATGTAGGGGAACGTAAACTACACTAGGCACCACAGGGGGATGCTAAACTATACTAGGCACCACAGGGGGATGCTAAACTATACTAGGCACCACAGGGGGATGCTAAACTACACTTGCTCCGTACTTTCTACTATACAATTTTGCAAAACAGTCATGAAATCGTAGCTTACTCATACATATCCCCATTGACAATGTATTATAGTATTTAATATGTACAAATTTCTCATACATGCATCCTTCATACATATTGAAAGATTGCTGTATAGAAAATACTTATAAACTGCAGAGATATCTTGATAGAGCAGTTGCAGATGGAATTCAATGTTAAAAAATGCAGTCATCCATTTTGGTACAAATACTAAAAAATAGTTACGAGATGCAAGGAAACTGGTTAGAGAATGTTAGACAAGAAAAAGATCTTGGCATTATAGTTAGTAGTGATCTAAAATTTTTCTAGTAGTGCTTAGAGGCTGAAAATAAGTCAAAAAATGCTAGGTACTATTAAGAGGAATGTTACAAGAGTAAGGAAGTCATCTGTAAATTATATAAAATTTTCTGATGTTAGGACCCACTAAGAATACTGCATTCATACTTGGTCCCCTCACCTTAGACATGATATTGATATGCTTGAAGGTGTACAATGTAGGGCAATCAAGTTTATTCCTCACCAAAGAAGATTAGAATACAGGGAAAGATTAAAGGAACTGGGTATGTTTAATTTTGAGAAATGTTTGACAGGAGACATGATATAGATGTTCAAAATGTTTTCAGGTTTGGACAATTTAGATGCAAGTAACTTTTTCTCATTAGAGGCTGATGGAATAACTCAAGGGCAGGAGAAAATTTAAAAACAGATTTGTAGGCTTGATTTAAGAACACTTTTTCAGTCATAGTAGAAGATTTTTAGAATGACTTACCATGGGATGTGGTAAATAGGGTTAATAGTGGTTATTTCACCCAGTCACACCCACCCAGTTAAAATTACCATATAGTGAATCCCCATTAATAATTAATTAACTAAGAAAATATCCATCTTATCTTGTGCAAATTGGTCTAAATATTTTTTTAATAATAATTATGATGCATCACTTCCTGAAGGTGATTGCTGAATTGTAATAATTTATACTCATTTCAAGTGTAATTGTATAAAAATAATTTACATTCATGAAAAAAGGGAAAGCTTAATATGTTAAGTTGCTAATTAACATTTTCTCTAACTAGCTAATCTCTAAATATTACCATATAAAATATTGTAATCTACTCTATATTAATAATAATAATTCTATATTAAGTTGTACTTTATAATTTATATATATTAAACCATTTTATTATGTTTACTTTATTTTAAGTATTTTAATAATTTTATAAACCCAAATTGTATACCGTATCCATTTTTTATTCAAAGTGACCACCATGGACTTGAAATTTTAATGAAAAATTTTGTTGTTGTGGACATTGTTGAAGAAAGAAAATAACTTCAACATACAGAAAAACAATTACTTCAAACCTATAACGACTATTGCAACGATTTCGTCACGTTCTATTAAACTTCATTTTATGAGCCAAACATGGGATGAAACGCTTCACAGCCAATTGTTACGCAATCATATCAATGCACTGAAAACAGTGGATATCATATTTTCAGATTTCTAATGACATTTGGCATCTTTTCAGACACATTTTATTAGTTTCTTCACATGCCTCGATGTTGGTTGAGCCAATTTTTGGGTGATTATTTCTTTCCTTTTAAGGTAAGTAATGAACTTCAAAAAAATTATCTACATGTTACTTATATCTAAGTCAATGTGCCAATATCAAAATATTGAATTTTTTTTAATTTACATGTAAATAAACAGAAGAAATGTAAGTGTAATTTCACTGTCAACTTCGTCTGTAATGAAAAATTTTGTGAGGCTAGGCTAACATGTAGGCTTTTTTCAGATATGGATTCTTTTCAGTTTTATGGTATTAGTCATTTGTTGCAAAACAGACGAAGTGATTCAGATGAGAACTCTGATGATGATAATGCCACTGCTGATTATGATAAGTATTTAGTGGAGTATATATATATATATAATTTCTTTTTTCTTTTCTTGGTTTCGAGCATTTGTTCAGGACAGGTCAGTATATGCGTGTGCATGTGTGTGTGTAACTCCGGTGAATTTGGTGAGTTTTTTATCATGTACTATATATAATTTTTCAGGAAGTGACTACATGCCAGACTGTGTGTGTGTGTGTGTGTGTGTGTGTGTGTGTGTGTGTGTGTGTGTGTGTGTGTGTAACTCAGGTGAATTTGGCAAGTTTTTTATCATGTACTATATGTATATATCATTTTTCAGGAAGTGACTACATGCCAGACAAAGATGAAGTGTCTGAGGTTGGAAATATCACTGCTGCGAATGAACCACCATTCCCAGGGCCTTCAACTACTGAATCTTCGAAAGAAAGATCATCTTGGGCAAGAAGATGAGATGACTTCCCTCTTTGGCGGCTCCTGACTGATAGTGATTCATCTTTACCCACACCAGAGTGGCTGGGAAATATTGAGCCCTCAATTATTGTAAAGCTTTCAATTGAATACTTTAGTAGGGTATGTCGAATTTTTCAACTTTCAAATTCTAAATATGAGGGGTGCTAAAAAGTTGCAGCATGACTTAGGAATTCTAAAGATATTTTTGTTAATTTAATATAATTTAGTTTTGCTTGGTAAAAAGCTACATCATAATAGTGACTTTTTTGACATTTTTGTGGAATTATATAATAATTATATATGTTGTATATATAATGCACTGCTGTTTTTGCTTATTTCACAGGTTGAAACATATTCATCAATGTGCTGAAGATTACTTGTCCGTCAGTGCTACCATCCTAACCAGTGGGAATTGACCTACAATGGCTTCTAAAAGGAGGACAAGACTGGGGACATTCACACATATGAGCAACCTAATTGGAACTGGTAGAGAGTTGTTGCCCTCTGAACTCCCAACTCTGCGAGACATTCTGAAATATGGGCTACTGTTAAGAGAACAAAGTGGTGAGGATGTGAGAAACTACCCAGCAGCCAGTCTTGCAAAGGACATTTACCCTAAAGTGCTTGAAAAGTGGGAATGAGCAAACAGTTCTTTTGTAGCCCCTGTTGTAAATTCATGAGTCACAATCTTAAACAAGATCCAAGAGAGCTGGGAGCAGGCCAAAAACATATCTCTTGGGAGAGGAAAGCTACATGTCAAAGAGGCTTTCATTGCAAAACTTGACAAGCTTTTTGACATCCTCAGTTGCAAGTGTAAAATTGTTCTCTGCTCTGAATCTGGCTGCCCTGCAGATGCTGGTTGCAAAAACGAAACTCACATTAACTGTACATGCCCTAGGGAGATGAAGATCCCTGTGAAGGAACTTGCTTTCATTAAAGGTCAGAGAGACAAGTCTGGTTCTATTGGACCACATCAGATTGGCTTGCCAGATCAACCTGAGCACAACAGACAAGTCAAAAAGCAGAAGCGGCAAGAAGACGAAAGAAGAAGGCTTGCTGAATATAAGCAGACAAGTAAGCAGGATGTTTCAATGCCATCAAATGAAATAATTTTCTCTGATGATGAAAATGAAGAACAAATAGCTGATGCTCAAGATGGAAAGGATGGAAGTTATGAAGTGACATTAGAAATACCAAGCACGTCTTCAACTTCCAATAAAAAGCCAGAGTACAACACATTAGAAATACCTAATGTTGCTATGCATAGCATCAGATATGGTGTTGGCCTGCGTGCCACAGCTGCCTTTATGGATGCTGGCTTGATCACTGAAGAAGACAAGAGACTTGTAGTTGATCACAATAAAGTCAAGAGGGACCAAGAAAAAGTTATGAGATCCCTGGATCAGGAATTTGATGATCTTTGTAAGAAGGGTGAAATTGACTGCATCTTCTTTGACGGCCATCAAGATACAACTAAAGTTATGCTGAAAGCAGACAATTCAGATCGTCAGTTCCCCAGCATCATCAAAGAAGAGCAATATTCTGTGTGCAGTGAGCCAGGTGGAAGATATCTCTACCACTTCACTCCTGAGAAAGGCTCAATGAGAAAAAACCTGCTGAAGTTATTGCTGATAATCTTGTAGATTTCATGAAGAAGGGCATTGATAAAAGCCTGCAGGCCATTGGAGGTGATTCTACAAATGTTAACACTGGCTGGGAGGGTGGTTCCATGCATTGGGTAGAGGTCAAGCTTTGCCGTAAGCTGATCTGGTTGGTTTGTGCCCTCCACACTAACGAGTTACCCCTGCGACACTTGATCACAGCACTGGATGGGAAGACCTTGTCTAACAACAAGTGGACAGGTAACATTGGCAAGATGCTAGACACTGCAACCGAACTTGAAATTGATCCTTCATTCACCAAACTCTCAATTGGAGAGCCTCTTACTTCACTGAGTGACAATGTCGTAAATGATCTCTCTACTGATCAAGCGTACGGGTATAGGATCACACAGGCCATAAGGACAGGAGAACTTCCCACAGATCTGGCCCTTCTTGAAATTGGTCCAGTGAGCCATTCAAGGTGGTTGACAACAGCAAACAGGCTTTGTCGCATATGGGTTTCAAAACATGGCCTTAAAGGCAAAACCCTCAACAACTTAAGACTGATAGTGGAATACATTGTTGGTGTGTACTACCCCTGTTGGTTCAACATCAAAGTAAAACACTCTCGGGTGGAAGGCCCACGCCACATCTTGTTTCAGCTGCGGCTAGTTAGGCTGCAAAAGAAGGCTGTAGTGGATGCTGTTTTGCCAACCATCAAGCGCTCAGCATGGTATGCATTCAGCGAAATGATAATCCAGACACTCTTGTGCTCAGATGACAGTGAGGAGAGGAGAGCTGGTGTCCAAAAGATTGTTGACATGAGGGGTGGAGATGATGACACACTTGGAGATCTTTCTGTACGTCCCAGGAAAACACCTTCCATCAACCCCAGTGCTTCTTCCGTGTTGGAGCTGACAGACTGGTCTGATGGGGTATTTGAACCTCCTTTGACATGTAAACTGACTACAGCGGAAGTAAAGAAGTTCTTTGACAAGCCTATACAAGTTCCACAGTGGCCCTGTCATGCTCAGTCAATAGAGAGGTGTGTGAAACAAGTCACAGAGGCAGCAGGCAGGGTGTATACACATGAGAAATGTGAGGGCTATATCAGAGGCCAAGAAGCAAGTCGGCGGCTGATGTCCAAGAATGAATCAAAGCAAGACTTGATGAAATGTTGTTTAAATATTTTTTTTTTACTGATGACATTACTTTCTAATGTTGTTTTATGATTACAAGGATATGTTTTATGATTACTAGCAGGGTTGTGGAGTCGGAGTCGGAGTCGTGGAGTCGCACGTTTCAGGGCGGAGTCAGAGTCGGAGTCGGTAAAAAACTTCCGACTCTGACTCCAATTTCTGTCCTGTGTCACCCTTAATTTCTAAATCCTAAATACTAACATTTAGGTTATTTAGTTTTTTTGGTCAATAAACCTTATTCATTGATAGCCCCTAGATTAAGTTTTTTTAATATTTTTTTTTTACATTTTCAGAATATACAATTAATATTTATTTAAATATAAAATATAAAATATAAAATTTCACACTTAGTGTGGTGGTGATGAAATGTCTTATTATTATGATAATTATAGAGTGAAACACTAGAGGAGTCGGAGTCGTATATTTAAAATGTGAGGAGTCGGAGTCGGATTTTTAGATTTTTGACAATGTGTGGAGTCGGAGTCGGAGTCGAATTTTTGACAATGTGTGGAGTCGGAGTAGGAGTTGGAAAATTTTGGACCGACTCCACAACCCTGATTACTAGGATATGTTTTATGCAGAGAAACTAAAATTTTTATAGCATTACCTGACATTTTGAGAAGCTAAAATTAATAAATGTTGTTTTCCGAGAGCAATTTATGTGCTTTTTAATCAAACGTAGATTTACCAAGCTAAGTGTTGAGCAATCACAAAAATAATAGCAGATTTGAATTCTTCACATCCAAAAACATATTTTTAAAACCCCTCAGTGAAGGAATTGGCAAAAATTAATTTTCACCTCCCAAATTGACACACCCTAATACTTTAGGCAGTTTTTTTCTGATGATATTTTAGATCATATTGTTCATCAAAGTAACTTTTATTCAGTTCAAAAGAATGCCACAAAACCTTTGAATTTGAGTAGGATAGAATTACAGCAGTTTTTGGGGACATTACTGACGATGTCTATAGTAAAACTATCAAATTCTCGGATGTATTGGAAAGGTAGGCTTCACTCTCCCATGGTTTCAGAAGCTATGAGTAGGGATAGATGGGAGGAAATAAAGACTAATCTTCATTTCAATGATAACACTCATAGTTTTCCCAGGGATGATCCTAATTATGATGCTCTTTTCAAAGTTAGGCCTTTGGTGGATCACCTTGCTGCAAAATTTTGGGAAATTCCTATGCCACAAAAGCTGTGTGTGGATGAACAGATGGTTCCTTTCAAAGAAGTTTCTTCCCTGAAGCAGTATTTGCCCAATAAACTTCATAAATGGGGCTATAAATTTCATTGTCTTTGTGGTGTAGATGGAATTATGTATAACTTTGCAGTCTACACTGGCAAAATCAAGCCAGTTGAAGGTGAACCAGACCTAGGAGCTAGCTCAAACATTGTTTTACAATTAGTTGAATGTGTCCCTAGAGGAACGAATCACTTATTATTCTTTGATAACTGGTTTTCCTCAGTTCCTCTGATGACCACACTGGCTAAAAAAACAGATATTCTGTTTGAGAACTGTTAGAATAAACACAGGGCCGTAACTAGGGTTTAGAAATTAGTGAGGTCCAGATTTTTTTCGAGCGTGGTGGGACGAGCAAAATTCAGACCAAAATGACATCTACAAACACAACCCAAGCTATACACTAAACACAAAACACAAAATGCTCGACACTCCCTCTTTTCAAAAGAAAAGCGGTAATATGCGTTTCATACACATAGAACAGTTCAGTCTTTTTTTTTTTTTTTAGGAAATAATTACCGAGGTCCGGACCTCGGTGACCTCATAGGTAGTTACGGCCATGAATAAACAGAGTTCCAGGTATCACCTTTCCTACAGACCAAGACCTACGAAAGATGGAAAGGGGCACACATTATGAAAAGAGTGCTCTGGTAAATGATGTAGAGATAAGAGTTGTCAAGTGGCTGGATAATCAAGCTGTTACTCTCATGTCCAGCTATGCTTCTGCACAGCCAATAGGAGAATGTAGTCATTATGACAAAAAGGTAAAGTCAAAGGTCATGATTCCATGCCCTTCATTAGTGCAGGTGTATAATAAAAACATGGGTGGAGTTGATCTGATGGATTCATTGCTATCTCTGTATAGAATCCATACTTGATCAAAAAAAAATTCATCATAAACTATTCTTGCATCTCAGTGATGTGGTGGTTGTAAACAGCTGGCTTCTGTACCGCTGACATTGCAGCAACCTTGGGATCCCCTCACAAAAAACAATGATGCTTCAAAAATTCAAGCTTGCAATTGCAGACGCATTGCTTCTTGAGTGGAAAAACATAATTCCTAAAAAGAGAGGGAGACCATCAACAAGCTCAGTAGCTTCAAACTTCGCAAAGAAATTGCGCGATTCTGGTGCTACTAAATCCATTCCTGCCAAAAATATCTGAACTGATGGGGTTGTTCATTACCCTTTGGTAATGAAAAGGGGATGGTGTAAAAACCCAATATGCAAAGGAGTTCCCATCTTTTACTGCAATAAATGCAAAGTACACTTGTGCATCACTAATGAAAAAAAATTGTTTCCTTGAATTCCACACGAAATAGCTAGATTCTCTCTTTTCCAGCTGACCATTTTGCCATTGATATTTGTAGATAATTACAGATTTTTTAGTGCATATTTTTCAGAAAACTTTAATTTACAATGTTTTGTATAGGAGAATAAAGGAAACTTGCTTTGTTGTGTGTGTTTTATTTTCCACAATGATTTATACAAAATATGATGTACTTTCTTTGACATCCCTTTTTTTTACCATAGAATTTTGTGTGGAGAAAAAGACAACTGACGAAATGGTAACATTTGAATAAAATCTCTGCAATAAAATTTTTTCTCAAAAAATCATATTTACATCTTTATTTTCTCTCTTCAGAGCCCAGAAAAACAAAAAAAAATTTTCATCAGTAGAAATAATTCAGACGTTATAAATATTCAATTTAGGAAACTAAAATAAATTATTTTATAATTTTACTAAGTAATAAAACTTTTTGAACATCATTTTAGCTACAGTATATAAGTAACAAATTCTGGTGCTGTATATTGTGGAGTGAGATAAGAAGAGAGTTAAATTTGAAATGTAAAAACATAAAAACAAAGTTTTCACACTATAATAGTAAAATTTATGAAGTGAATTGATTTTTTTAAATATAGGCAAAGAATTGACATTGGTATCAGCTAAATTGTGGAATCAGTACATTACATTTCATTTGGAAAACATGAAGCCACTCAGGCCTATCAAGGTAATCCAAGTCATGAGCTACATTTTTCAAATAATAAAAAAAATCTTGTAAGATATCACGCACAAGTCTGCTAATTAATATACAACTACAGGTAAACCTCGATTTACGATGTCCCTCGGAAGAGGGAACGCATCTCTCACACAACCCTCGACTTCAGCTTCTCCAGAGGCTGTGTGGGAGTCAGAGTGACGTCTCCACTCCACCTACAAGAGTCCCCTTAGCCTCGAAGGGGACATGTGATGATGACCAGGCTTGTTCTTAATGATGTGGTGGGTGTTGTTTAATTGTTTTCTATTGATTTTATGAGTGTAGGAATTTTTTTTTCAGTGATACGTGTGTGCTTGGGACTGGCTGGGAACTTATCCCATTGAACCCCATGTTATAAATGAACTTTATTTACGATATTTTGATTTGCAATGGGGTTTTCAGGAATGCAACCCCATCGTAAATCAAGGTTTACCTGTATTTACTACCACCACAGTAGCCTATATAACTGAAGCAAAGAATACACACTATATACAATCTACAAACTCTCTTTCACTCATGAAAGTGTCTAAAGTTTCCTTAAAATTAACTCATGAGCTACTGTTTACCACATCATATGGCAAGTCATTCCAAAAATCTACTACTCTGTGACTGAAGAAGTATTTTTGTAGATCAAGTCTACAAGGTTGTTTTCTAATTTTCTTATTATGCCCATGAGTTATCCCATCAGTATCTAGTGAGAAAAAGTTATGTACATCTAAATTGTCCAAGCCTGAAAACATTTTGAACATCTGTATCATATCTCCCCTCATACAATGTCTCTCAAAACTAAACATACCTAATTCCTTTAACCCTTGCTTTAATTAATCTATCCCTGTATTCCAATCTTATTAGGTTAGGGATAAGCTTGGTTGCCCTACATTGCACACCTTCAAGGATATCAATAATATGAGCATTTTTGAGAAATTTTAAAATTGAAAATTTCTTAAAAATGGCTTATTTCCCAAAGAAACGTAGTTCAGATTTGAACAAATCATACCAAAAAACACCAGAAAAATGTGTTTTGGTTCAGAAAGGAGAGGGAGCACTAAAACAAATAATTACCCTCATTTTTTGTGCAAATACATATTAATGGTGAAAATTATGATACTAATAATATATATATATATAAATACACTCATTTTTTGGTCCAACAAGTATAATTTTGTGCTATTTGTACAGGGAAATAGTGATGTCATTTTCTATGCACCATTCACATGTCTTTCAGTCCAAACGTAGCAGATCAGTTTTGTATGATGCTGTTGTGTGAAGGGTGAGAGTTGTCCTACCTTATAGCAATTGAACATTTTGGCCATAATGATCAGGCATCATTAACATTTTTCAAGGAATAATTCAAGGTTAGTTTATCTATTAGGCCTTATATCTTTCCTTAAAATACATTCTTCTAGTGTATTTTGGCGTGCTTCATTCAAATATAACCTTCATTTCCTACGTAAATGTAAAGAAATAAGAATTTGTTTACATTATTTCGGAGTGATGAGATAACCATGTCTACAATTAGTACAAAAGTGGTATTGATGAATGATCCACAAGATCCAAAGTTTTGAAGTTAATGTATAGCTAATAGATGTGTGACAATCTGCAGAGATCAATTGGATCTTAATTTTGCACATAACTGTATTTATGGTTTGTTTATATTAACAGTGGAGCCACCCAGATGGGCCAAAGGGCCCCTAGTGTGCCCACTATAAAATTTTTACCATGTTACCATGAGTCATATTTTATCATATCAGGAATGAACTTTTGGTTATTAGCAGGAGCCAAGGGGGCAGAGCCCCCTTGTTAGCATTAGGTTTAGTTAGTTTTCATAATTTTTGGTTAACATATTGCTATTTACATGACCAGAAATGAAGAAATACAACTCCAAAGTAATGTACAAATAATCATATTGCTTTCCATTGCATAGGAAATGAAGGTTATATTTGAACAGAGCACACCAAAATACACTAGAAAAATATATTTTTTATTTCAACTTCAGGCCATGTCATTTGCGACAATTATCTTTTATTGAATCTAGACTACATCTCAATAGCATTTTTTTGGCAAATTCATTATCCCACTTTACTGAGCCTAACAATTTGCTAATTTACTATAATCACCCTTTGAGAAGCAAGGAACTAAATGATTGTTGTTAACTGCACAGTGTAGGTATATACAGTTTTGGGCTTCCAGCATTTTCAGTCTGCACGGGAATCTGTTTTTATTTATTTTATTTCTGTTTAAGGTGCTGCAACCCTGCTGGATTATTGGCACCAAGACTAAAAAGGAAATGAAAAAAGACCTCTACCACTTCAGTTGTAGGGTTCCTCTCTACAACACAGGATGGAAAAGAAAAAGGAACCTGTTAGTAAAAGAGTAATACTATAGCTACTACAAAAGGACTATCAAACGATCAAACAATAAAAACCTAGATCAGGTTAGATAAATTGGCTTTCTTTAAGAAGGTCAAAAGTAAGGATGATGGAAATTCATTTCCCAAAACACTTTCATAAGAAAAACAAATTCCTTTGCCATTACAATAGTTAATCAAATCAGTTCTAAGAAAATTACAAGTAGGGCAATGAATGATCGCATGTTCTGGGGTGAGTTGAACATTACAAGTACCACACCTTTTAAATAAAGTTGCATCAAAAAAATGTCCATGGGACAGTTTAGAGCAATTCAACCTAAGCCTGGTCAATATGACATCACTCCTGCGATTCTTTTCTGGCATCCTTTTCCAAAGGACAGGTACCATCTGAGGAAGGAGTCCATTGCAGTGGGACCATTCCTGTTGCCACTCAGAGAGAATGAAATGTGAAATGGGCTTTATAAATTCATCAACAGAGTAAGGGATGGTCTGAACTTCATCAAGACTACAAGCCATGTGTGCTGCTTCATCAACAGTATCATTCCCCCAGATACCAACCAGGGTTGGTACCCAAAAACCCACATCAATTTACTTCTCAAACTTATTTTTAACTTGGCATTTTTTATAATATGGTTATGCAGTCTTATATATTAACAACTATAAACTATAATTAATGTGATAAGGCCAATATAAACTAAAATTTCCAGAAACTATTTATTTGACATGTTTCATTATGAACCTTATATCTAATACTGTATCTAATTTATCTATCTTCTAATTGGCTACCTATATCTAAAAATAAATCATGTTTCTTTTCAGCTTTATAATTTAAATAATTTAAGTGGTACCTAATATTGATCATTATGTTCAGCATCTTTTGACCTTAGGTGGCAGTAGATTTGAACCAACATTTCTGCCTTTTCTTTCCCTAACCTATTTCGCATTTCACTCCGTACCAAGCCAAACATTGAAAAAAATCTTTCCAATGATCCGGAACTGGCCGGACAACTATGAATAGATCTCATAAATTTAGCAAAACCTAATGGTAACATGATCTCTTTTTTTCTTTCATTTCAACAATTTTCCACCAATTACTAGCTGATGTAGAGCTCACCAGGGATGGGTTCAAGTACTGGTGGCAGTACTTGTGGACAAGTACAAGTACTAAAGGAAAATTCAAGTACAAGTACAGAGTTTTTGCATAATACTTAAGTCCAAGTCCAATTACATAATGATGTACTTAAGTACAATTACAAGTACATTTTTATAGGTAGTTTAATAAAAATCTTTAAATCAGATTCATGAGGTTCCATATGTTGGATGGATTAGATGATGCCATGATGTTATATTTAATGCACACTCATACAGCTGTGTGTGGTTACTGTGGTAGGCTGGTAGCTACTGAAAGATTGAAGTGAAGAGTGGCACAAAGTCAACATGTTGATGCCTGTTGAGACTTGAGAGACAAAACAGAGTTGCCAGATAGTACCATTGGGGCTTATAGTATGCCAATTTTAATAAATAATTTATAATAATAGAAATAATTTATCAACAATGAAAATATAATTGCAATAAAATAATTACTTTGTTGACATTAAATAAACATTTAATTTTGTTTACATGCAGCATGTACTTGATTTTTCAAGTACTTATGGGCTAAGTACAAGTACATTGACTATTTAAATCCCAAGTACCAGTACAAGTACACAAAATTTTGCACTTAAGTCCAAGTACAAGTACTTGTACTTGAACCCAAGCCTGGAGCTCACTATACTATCTTTGAATAAATAAGGAGGAAAAATTAGTGCGTCTTTTAAGCGGAATGCATAATATCCTGCCATGTATTCTGAATTTATTTCAGTCAGCCATTCTTCAGCCTCTTCCTCTTGAACTCTATTCAGTTTTTGTCCTGAAAAATAATAGAACTGTGTGGAAACAAAAATAAAGCTAATAATATAGAGTATATAATTTATGTTATGGTATCTAATTTATGCTAATTGTTATCTAATATGGCAATGCCAGATGATTTGATTCAGATTAGAGAAAACTCTTCTGCCCATACAGTTGAGTTACCTATGTTTTATATATTGATAGTAGTTAAGCATTTAGGTCCTATTTACCTTCATACTTTGGGTCAGTTATATTTGCCAAAAGATGACATGGCTCCATAGCTTTTTTAAACTCTTAATAATATCTTCTTTGTCTGGAGCTATTTTTTCATCTTGGATTAAATTGAGCCAAATTTCAACAGCATCAGATAATGTTGTATTATCAGCCTGCAACTATAACAAAAAATATAAAAACTATAAAGTTATATATGGCTGAATGAAAACATCTGTAAACATTTAGAATTATGCAGTTAGAATTTATTTTTTGGTGTTACAAGTTACAACACATATAAAATGAAGTGTATTTTAATTATTTATTAGTAGTGCTTTAGTACAGGATTCTATAAATAAAATGCGCACTATAAGTATAAAATATCTTTAAATTAATATTGGTATTTAAAGTTAAGTAATTTTAACTGCGTAATATAAACACACCTTATCTAGAGCATTTCCAACAAGTAAGAGTTGTGACTTGTGACTGTAAATTGAGTGCCTCTCTCTGTATAGATTAGTTATCTATCAATTTTCCGATGTTGTGATCAATGCATTCAATATGCTCTCCTCTTATTTCTATATACAGAGAGTAATTTGACAAATAGGCTTTTATACATTATAACTGAGAATTCCATCTGGTTTCATTTGGTAGTTGCGGCATCATACCTCCTTTCTCCATTAACCAACCCTAAAATATAAATTTTTATTACAAATAATACTGCTGGATTTGACAGCATAAATAAATAGCCTATGCAACTTATTAATGAGTCATGAATTAGGATTCACACTGGTGACAGTGCTAAGGCATAAAAGTAAAGCTGACAGTAGCTAATTTATTAGATTTGTTTTTAGCTTACATGAGGTTGGTGATGGTTTTGGAAATATTTGTTAATTTCTACATGCTTGAGAACTGATTTTGGGGAGAGACCTTTTTCTACCAAGTTTAGATGGTGTGCTGAACAGCCATAAGTAATAAGACTGTAGTTGTCCTCCTCAAGAATTTCTCTCATTCTTTTCATTTTGTTTTCGTTATCAGTGCATATAGCAAATACCTGAAAATAAAATGTCATAGCTCATAAGGAACTGAGCATTTGAGTATACCAAGGCAGAGAATTACAATCAGTTTATAACTAAAATAAAATGTACCCACAAAATAGTTAGGCTATACTTACATCAATGCCATATATTTCTTTAGTTTTTGTTATTGCTTCTCTAGCTAACTGTGCACAATATTCAGCTATCTTTTTTGTACTTCCAGCATCTACTGCTGAAATCAGATATGGCTTTTTTCCATTATGAATACTGTGTGCAATAATAGAATCATTACCTACTGAACTTCAGCCATCTTGTATAAGGGTAATGGTACAATCATCAAGATTAAGGTCATTCTTTATTTCATAGATTACTTCATCATTAACTTTTATTAACAGATCAGATGCCAACCTTTTCCCATTTGGTGGTTCATATCCTGATTTTAGACCTTTGATTAATTTTATAAATTTTTTATTTTCTAAAACATTGAAGGGTATGTTAGCTGAAAAAAAGAACCTTGCAACTTGTAAATCTAATTCTTCCTTTTGGTCAACAGTCATTCTTACCACAAATGGTGTAACTGATCTTTGCCTTTTATCATGCTTTATTGGTGTTGAATGACAGAATGTGGATGATGAAGAACCTGCACTGGTGTCACTCATTTCAGGCACATTTTCACTTATAATCTTTGGATCATCTTTGCCAGAAGCCAAAGTTGAAGGAAGTGAATCAGTTTCAAATGATGCTCCAAATTTGAGTCTCAGCATACCTCTTGCCTCATTTTCAAACATTCCACTTTTCTTTTACTGCATTTCTCTAGATGATGTTTCACTCTCTCAATTTTTTGAGTGATACTTTCTTTGCAATAATTGCATAGTACCGTACTCTAGTACACTGATCACTTAATAAAGTCACCTCGTCCCATTTGCTAGCTTTAGATCTTCCACCTCTGTAACTCTGAGTTTGGCATCTTAAAAATTTAAATATGAGTTAGGTCTAAATAAAGCTGAAATCTGCTATTAAGAAATAAAGGAAAGATCTAAAATTAAAATGGAGAAAATTCTAATATGTCGTTATCATCTCTCATATCTGAACTTTCTGTGAAATAAAGGTCTTTTTAATATATATTGTAGATTAGATACATAAATTAATAAAATAATAAATATATTAGGCACTACATAATTTTCAACCTATCAAAAAACCCAGCAAAAACTGAGTTGGGTTGTTTTTTGTGAAAAATCTGGCTTTTTGCCAACCCTGCTCTCTATATATAGAAATAAGAGGAGCATATTGAAGACATTTATCACAACATGGAAAATTGATAGATAACTTATCTATACAGAGAGAGGCACTCAATTTACAGTCACAACTCTTACTTGTTAGAAATGCTCTAGATAAGGTGTGTTTATATTATGCAGTTAAAATAACTTGACTTTAAATACCAATATTAATTTCAAGATATTTTATAGACTTATAGTGCACATTTTATTTATAGAATCTGTACTAAAGCACTAGGTACTAATAAATAATTAAAATACACCATTTTGTGTGTGTTGTAACTTGTCACACCAAAAAATAAATTCTAACAATGCATAATTCTAAATGTTTACAGATGTTTTCATTCAGCCATATATAACTTTATAGTTCTTATTTTTTTTTTGTTACAGTTGCAGGCTAATAATACAACATTATCTGATGCTGTTGAAATTTGGCTCAATTTAATCCAAGATGAAAAATTAGCTCCATACAAAGAAGATATTATTAAGAGATTTAAAAAAGCTATGGAGCCATGTCATCTTTTGGCAAATATAACTGATCCAAAGTATGAAGGTAAATAGGACCTAAATGCTTAACTACTATCAATATATAAAACATACTGTAGGTAACTCAACTGTATGGGCAGAAGAGTTCTTTAATCTGAATCAAATCATCTGGCATTGCCATATTAGATAACAATTAGCATAAATTAGATACCATAACATAAATTATATAATCTATATTATTAGCTTTGTTTCCACACAGTTCTATTATTTTTCAGGACAAAAACTGAATAGAGTTCAAGAGGAAGAGGCTGAAGAATGGCTGATTGAAATAAATTCAGAATACCATGGCAGGATATTATGCATTCCACTTAAAAGACATACTAATTTTTCCTCCTTATTAATTCAAAGATAGTAGTGAGCTCTACATCAGCTAGTAATTGGTGGAAAATTATTGAAATGAAAGAAAAAGAGAGAGACCAGGTTACCATTAGGTTTTGCTAAATTTATGAGATCTATTCATAGTTGTCCAGCCAGTTCCAGATCATTGGAAAGATTTTTTTTCAATGTTTGGCTTGGTATGGAGTAAAATGCGAAATAAGTTAGGGAAAGAAAAGGCAGAAATGTTGGTTTGAATCCAGAGGTGGGGAGTCAGAGTCAGGAGTCAGAGTCGGGAGTCAGTAAAAACAACCGACTCCCGACTCTTTGATTCAATTTCTATATGCCAACAATTTACCAGAATACTACTCTGCCCTAAATAAATATCTTCCTGAACTAATTCTAGATTCACATTTCCACATTTGATTTATTGTTCTGGTAAATCTTAGCAAATGAATTTCATATTTCTATTTTAGGATACTAGGTACCATATAAAAATTAGCAATATATTAATTATTAATTTAATTAGCCCCTATTAGTAATGAGTCGTGGGCCTAGTAGAAAATCAGCAGTCTTTCAATATTTTAAGCTAAATGAGGATGAAAGTATTTTTATTTGTCAAGTAGAAAAGGATGGTAAAGAGTGTAATGCAAAAATTAGTGCTTATACTGGGAAACATGCTAATGCTCCAACTAGAGCCTCAAACTTGAAACGCCATCTACGAAACAAACATCCCAATATTTATAAGGTTGTAGATCAGCATGATAAGGAAAGTCGGGAGTCGGTTTTTTAAATACCGACTCAGGAGTCGGGAGTCGGTTGTTTTTGGCCGACTCCCCATCCCTGTTTGAATCTACCACCACCTAAGGTCAAAAGATGCTGAACATAATGATCAATAATCAATATTAGGTACCACTTAAATTATAAAGCTGAAAAGAAACACGATTTATTTTTAGATATAGGTAGCCAATTAGTAGATAGATAAATTAGATACAGTATTAGATATAAGGTTCATAATGAAACATGTCAAATAAATAGTTTCTGGAAATTTTAGTTTATATTGGCCTTATCACATATTTACAGTTTATAGTTAATACAGTGAGGCTGTGCATAACGAATTTAATTCATTCCAGAAGGTCATTCATTAACTGAAAAATTCGTTATGCAATGCATTAGTTCAATGGAGTTTTCAGTAATTCGTTCCAGAGCCCAAATTTTGACCCTTTTTGCGCTTGTTTACCCATTTTTTAAAGGTTTTTTTAGTGTAATGTGTTGTATTATTGTAACAACACGTGTTATCGTAAGCCCACTTGGTTCACTGTAATTCACTTTTTATCTTTATTATGTACACTGTAATTAACTTTATTTAGCACTAATAATGCTTAAAAGCATTAATTATTATTTATTCACTATATTAATTAATGATATTATAATGATAAATCACTGTAAAGCAAAATTTAAAAAAAAATTGATAGCAATTGTACACAACTGCTCACGACAGCTACCAACCTCCAACTGAACAGAAAACGTGTTATTATGTTTTTTGTTACCAAATTCGTTCTGCAAGGTAAAATCGTTATTTAAATCAATGGAGCCTTACATGGAGGTAATTAGTTAAGCAAATATTCGCTATTTAAGGCATTCGTTATGCAAGGCCTCACTGTATATAAGACTGCATAACCATATTATAAAAAATGCCAAGTTAAAAATAAGTTTATGAGAAGTAAATTGATGTGGGTTTTTAGGTTGGGTTTTTGCTGGGTGGTTGGTAGGTTTTTGGGTACCAACCCTGCTATATGATGCTTGCTAACATACTTTATTTTCCTTCCATTATAAAAAAAAATTAGTGTTGGGAGGATAATGCAAAAGTACCATAATATCTCTACCAGGAGCTGTTAGTTTAGTATCCTTAAGAATTCTTTCCAGTTCATATATGGTAAATGGAGAGTTGTAAGTAATATCACTTGATTCAAAATGAATAGGGACAAAATCAGATTCCACCATATGATAAACAAAAGGTTCAATATAAAAGGAGAGGCTACTGGTGTTTGCAAAACTGCTGCCTAAAATCTGGGTAGTGTCAACTGGATCAGCATATAAAACACCTTCAGACTTTAAAACCAAAGAACCCCTAGATCCCCGATTGGCACTAAAACACTATTTTATTCCAAACCTCACTCACTGTGGAATGTGACGATATAGACTATACAAAATCCCTCCTTGAGTTCCTCTTAGAAAGTCTGACAACCCTACGAGCCAATGCTTTTACTTTTTGATAGATGACCAATGTTTCTTGTATGGGATTACCAACAAAAAGTCTAAATACTCTCTTTTTAACTCTAAGAGCTTCAGCACAGGTATCATTCCACCAGTATTTACTATATTTAAAGTTCACTGTTGATGAAGAGCGGGGAATATATTTAGATGCACAAGCAATGAGTGAGTTTGTTATATTACAACAATTTTCATCAGCACTTCTACAAAAATCAACTGGAGGAAGAGAGAGATTGGCTTCAAAGGTTAATAAAGAACTACCGTATTTGTCAGCTTATAAGACGCACTTTTTTTCCTTATAAATACCTTAAAAAATTGCCCTGCGTCTTAGGAGCTGAAAGGAAGGATGAAACGTCCATCAATAGCACAAGTGTGTGAATGGGTGCTGAAGTCATGGCATGATGTTAAGACTGAAATTGTGGTCAAGTCCTTTAAAAAATGTGGTATAAGTAATGCAATGGATGGCACTGAAGATCATTTATTGTATGAGAGTGACAGTGATACAAGTGAAGATGATGATGATGGGGATAATGATGATAATGTCAGTAATGAATCTGAAGTTGATTAATAACAAATAATAAGAGGGTAATTCTACGAGAAATAGACAAATGAAGTACAGGGTAACCTCTTCAAAATTCATGAAACTTGGTGTGAGGGTTGGTTTAGGTCCAAATTCCAAATTTCTGAATTTTTTTTGAAAATTGGTCAAGTTGGTCAAATTTTATGGCTTGACCAAATTTTGGTCAAATGAAAAAACCAATAATTTTCAAACGTAAATATCTCAGCTCCTAACTGTGGTAGTGTAGTAAGTCTTAAATGCTAAAATATGTAAAACTAACTGTAGTTTCTAAATATGTATCATTTTTTTAGGGTAACAAAAATAAAATTATGATTTTTTGAAAGTTTTTTTTTGTTTTTGCGATTTGGCAGCGAAGATATCATTTTTCGAAAAAAAGACCAGGAATAAAAAATGTTTATTTGATATATGTACACCATAATAAGTAATAAAAAGTCAGCTTATCGACGATTATTATGAAAAAAAAATGACAAAAAAAAATCCTCCACATTTCAATAATTTTTTGCTTCTTTCCAGATTTTCAGTATATACCTAATTTTCTAGTATACGTAAATTTACCTAACCCTTAAAATGCCTCAAAACACAAAATTTTGTTGCGATCCTATGAAAAAAAACAAGAATAATTTTCTGTAACATCAAAAAAGTAAACTCTGCCATGGCAGCTGCAAGCTATGGAATTTTGGAAGAAAATCAATTACTATGCAGCAATTGCTATGTCACAATTGAAAAGAAGCCAATTGTATTAGAACATGTTCAACGTTCATCCAGAGAGCCGGAACCTGCACCAATACCCGAGCCAGACATACTTAATGAATGTATGGAGCGAAGCAGTAGTGATTCCACAAATCCACCACCATTGGAAGAATTTGTCGTTCAAGACAGGCAATTCAATAAAGATTTGCTCAGCGACAATATTTTACCTTTATTTGATGAAAGCCCTATTAAAACAGGTAATAAAACAAGAGACTCCATTCAGGACATTTGTTTCTTAATGCCAAATTCGTAGTTTTCTGTTTTTAAATATTAGCATCAGCACTTGAATACATATGTACAAAATATTTGATATTTGATTATTTCACGCAACCTAAATTTCTGAATTTGTTTTACAGCTGGATTGAAGCCGGGACAAAAACAGATAAAGGCTTCTACGAAATTCAGATCGACAACGGAAAAGGTTAAACGAAGTTTTGAAGCTGCTTATGGGGCTCCTATTGACTATTCTGAAGCTGGTCCGTCCAAAAAAAGTTGTTTGGAAGATGATTTAGAGAGGCAAGACTACTTTTTGGACATACTTATTGAAATTTGACATTTTAAATTAAATTTAATACAGTCATCGAAGTATATACTAAATTAAGTTTTATCTGTTTACATTTTTATAATCGGACAATATAATATATATACACATATATTTTATGAAAAGTTTAATTAAAAATATACTAATTAAACTTAATGTCAAATACACTTTATTTCAGGTATCTAAAGGTTATGGAAGAATTAAAGGAGAAATTTCAAGCAAGTAACAATCGCAATCTTAGGTTACAAATACTATCATTGTATCCCTATCCCATTGAAAAAACTGCTGACTTCTTTGGAGCAACAAAGTATATGGTGCGTAAGAGCCGCAATCTTCAAAAACAGTTTGGGATTCTTCCTAACATTCCAAACATGACGAAAGGGAAGGTCGTCACAGCTGAAATGAAAAAAATCATTCAGGAGTTTTATGAAAATGATGAATATAGTAGGATGTGCCCGGGAATCAAAGATTATAAGTTTGCAATAAATGAAGAGGGTGAAAAAATAAAAAAACAAAAGAGACTGGTATTGTGTAACTTGAGTTATATGCTGAATATGCAAAAAATGATGAAAATCCCAAAATAGGCTTTAGTACCTTTGCTCATCTTCGACCGTCGTGGTGCATGCTTGCAGGACAAAGCAGAACTCACAGTGTCTGCGTATGTACGCATCACCAAAATCCGAAACTACAAATATCAGCGTTAGGCATTAAAGATTTAGACTACAAAAAATTAATGTCTTTATCCATCTGCGGCATGGACAATGAAGATTGTATGATGCACCAATGCGAAAGATGCCCGCGAGAGGTCGGAATCAAAAATTATTTGAAAAGTTTGGACTTCATGGCGATGGAAGAGAGAAAATATAAACAATGGGTGTCCATCGATCACTGTATGTTAAAAGATATCACCGAAACTCCAGAGGAATACGTGGAATCACTCACCAAAAAAATTGCACAACTGACAAGACATCACTTCACGAATGTCAGTTGAGTTACTTCAAAAATTTAAAAGAAACTCTGCCCAAAAATGAAGGTGTTTTGGTGGGCGATTTCGCGGAAAACTTCTCATTCATCGTACAAGATTGTGCCCAGGGGTTTCATTGGGAGAACTCGCAATGTACAGTGCACCCATTCGTTTATTATTCCAAAAACTAATTTGCAAAAGTTACTGCTTCGTTTCAAACCGTCGCAGGCATGATATAATTCTGGTTCATAGTTTTCTCAAAAAATTAATCCTGTGCATCCAACAACAAAATTCAAACCTAACTAAAATTCATTATTTCACAGATAGATGCGTGGCTCAGTATAAGAATAAAACAAATTTTCTGAATTTATGCCATCATTTCGAAGACTTCCAAATTCATGCTGAGTGGAATTTTTTTGTGACATCCCACAGGAAGAATGCCTGCGACAGTATTGGCAGAATGGTAAAAAGAGCAGTCGCCAGAGAAAGCTTACGATGGCCTCTCGACCATCAAATCTTAACAGCTGAGGACTTCTACAATTTCTGCTCTCAAGAATTCCTAACCACTATTGACTTTTTTTACGTCTCTGAGGCAGAAGTTGTAGATGTAGAGCTTTCTTTGCAAAAAAGTCTGAGTGAACCTATTACTTCTATCAAAGTACTCAACAATTACATTGCTTCGTTGTAGTAGGAACCACTGATTATCAAATTATGGTAGTTGTGTGTATTAACCTTTATTTCTTTCTCTCCCATACAGGTTTGAATGCCATAACCCCCATAAAATCTAGCGTCAGAATTGTGGTTTAAAACTTTTGTTTAAGAAGTCCTAAACCTTCTGCTTAAATTATCTTGACTTTATTTTTCTGACTTTCTGGACAAACGTGAGAAAAACATCAAGCACGGTATTGGTCCTGAAATTGATAGGATTGAGTCTGAACAGGCCAACAAAGTGCACAGTGTGACTTGTTATACGGGTAATGTCTGTTGCTGAAACTAGAAGTTAAGAAGGACAGAAATTAAATGACATTCATCTAATGCATTTAACTTCTTGAACTCGAACAATAGTCCCAGAACATTCTGAAAGTTTAAATGGTGGTATCTGCACATCAGTTAAGGCCAGGTATAAATAACACCTTGCCCCCCTTTCCATTTAGCCTAGTCAGGGTTATTTAGGGTATAAATATTGTATGAACTTACAAGAAGGACATTTAATTTTCAAGATAAGGAATCAGGAAGCAACTTATCATTGTTTCTTGATTCATCCTTATTGTAACCCGAAGGAGCTTGTCTTGACCATTGTAATGCGAAGATAGATTGCTTGCTTTGCCTAAGTCCAGTTGTTCGTGACCATGTGTTAACATATATATTAATGTGTGTTCTTGCGATTGACACTGCGTGTACATTTGTAAATATATATCTTATTGCTTGTCTGCCCGCTTACTCTAATGTCTTTGTTTCACCCTGCCTAACCCCCGGTTCTCTGACTTTTTCCTCCCTTTCATGTGTCGTATAGAATGTAACTCCCCCTTCCCATCAATAAAAATTGTTCATGGTTTTTCCTCTAGTCTGTTTTTCTTCCAACTCATTGAGGTTACAGTTTGATTGGCTACGACATTGTCATCGGGACTGTGGTGAGCATTTTTGTTTCATTTTTCGTGGGATATTGGGAGGTCCTGAGGTTGGGTCAGTTTGGTGGGCATTGGGACACTTAACTAATCGCATTGTTTCTCTGTTCTGAGGATAACGAGATCACGCCTGGAGGGTCGCGTCGAGATCAACGAGACTCTGGGAAAGTTTACTGCATCAAGGAATTATTAGGCGTCCGTCCTCCCTCAGCCAATGAGTCATCTTCGGGTGTTTGGTTTTGAAGTAAGTCTTCTCCCCGTACCGGTAGAAAATAATTGCACGAATGTTAATGTTGTCGGGTGGTCCAAATTGATTCGGACCTTCATTGTTTTACTGGATAACCCCACCGCAACATTTTTGATGCCCAGACCCGGGAACTGGAGGCACCCAACATTGACAGCTTCGGCTTAGCACGGACGGGGAAAAAAAAAAAAAAAAATGTCAGATTTAGTTGAGCTCAAGACCCAAGTTGCCCAACTTGTTGACCTGGTCAAGGAGCAGAAACAACAAGCTCTAGAATCAGAGCAGAACTGGACGCAGTGGTTGGTGGACCTTGAAACGGTCTGGAAAGGAAAGTATGACTGGTTGTCCAAAGAAAATGGTGATCTTGTGGCCAGAAGTGAATACTGGCAAGAACGAGTGGACCAACTGGAGAGAAAACAAGCAGCCAGAGAAGAACAAGAACTTCAGAGTGCCCTTCAGGAATATGAAGACCTCGTACCAGATAACAACATGGAGCGGAAGGAGGAGGTCAGAAAAGAGCCGTCCAAGAATTCTCAATCAAGGAAACGTTCAGACGTCAGTTTCAACGGGGCTTATAACCTCAGTTCCGAATCGTCTCATGATGAGGAGTCAAGCTCATCAGACGAAATCAATGTCAAGGAGGAGGAAACGCGCCCTAGATACCCATCATCCAGAAAATATCATCATAGGGTCCCGCAGCTAACACCCATGAATGCTCCCGAATTGGATGACTTCAATGTCAACAGTGGACGCTCCTTTCCCGAATATCTTGAAGCGTTTGAGCGCCACTGTACCTCAAAATATAATTGCGAAAGACGAGATTGGACAGGAACATTAGGAAAGCACTTGACAGGAAAACTTCGAGACTTGTACCATGCTTATGGGGGTTGTGGTATCGAATATGACAACATGAAGGCAAAACTGTTAACATGGCATAAGAGAATCAAGAAGACCGTGACCACTGGAAAGGTTGCTGAATTCAAGAACGCCAAAATGAAGTCAGGGGAATCTCCCAATGTATATGCGGTCCAATTGGAGACATTGGCACAAAAGGCATTTCCTCAGAAAGACGTCGAGACCAGCAAGGAGTTAAGGAGAAAGTATCTCGAGACTGTCCCCTCCATGACTCCAGATTTGAAAAAATTTACTGGAGCACAGCTCTGAATTTACTTTTTTTCCCCTTACACCACTAGATAGGTTAATGATAGTAAACTCTTGAATTGACGACATACCAATTACAAATTGTTTTAGCTAAACATAATAATACAATAATGTACAGTTTATAACTCACCTTAAGTTTATTTATTCATTGCAGCAGCAACAGTGGACGATGTTAGACCTTGCATGTAGGCATTTGTTGTGAATTTACTGCCATGTATGCTTGGCCACTGATCAATGGCTTTCTGTGTGATCATTACAGCAGATCTAGTGCCTGGAGCTGGACCCTCCTTCACAATTCTGCACAGCTTAGTCAAATGAGATGGCTTAATGGATCCTTTGTGTTCAACAATGTAACCAAGAATGGAGAATGTCCCTTCAGCTGGTGGTTCACTCCAGGCAGTTGATCCATCTTTATCAAAATGCTTTAATCTCTCTGTGATTCCCTTCCACAGCTGTTCTATATATTCTGTCAGCCAATTTATTTATCACTGAGTCTTTTGTAAAACTACTTTCAGATCTGGTTCTGGATGGTCTAGCAACTTCAGCAACCTGGTAGTAATCAGAACGTTTCTTGATGTATTTGTAAACTTCATTTAGGATGTAATCCTCAGCTGTTAGTTCCTTTTGCTGCCCTGTGGTATCGTGCTTAAATTCAGAAACTACATCATTTGCATTTCCTCCATTAGCTAATTTGGAAATTGTTTCCATCACTCTTAACATAACAGTTTTCCCTCCTTCTTTATAAAATATATTTTCTACAAATTCTGCACTAACTGTGGTTTTTTGAGCTACTTGCAACATAATCTTTGTTACATAGGAAATCAATACATAGAACTTGGCACTAATTTCTTTCTCTTGTGGATGATCAAAAAACACACAATTTTCCACAAATCTGTCAAATTGATCAAATTCGTAATTAACCATGCGAGTATCAGATTTGAGTTTTGGTCTCTTAAAACCAATGATATTGTCAAGAACCATATTGGTATAGTCAAGGCCTGATCTCAGATTTGAAGTGTGATTCTGAATAAAGTCTAAAAGCTCACTTAGTTTACAAATTTTCTTCAATGCATCAACGTGGGCTCTGTTCACAAGATGCATTAAGTCCCATCGAAATTTGAAATTTTCTCCAAACAACCTTTCATTTCGTTTTTAAATGGCTCATTGTCCTTACAAAAAGCCCCATCTCCAACCATTCCAGATACCTTGGATTTAATTGCTTCTTCAGATAGTTTCAAGTGATTAGGAGACTTCAACACATCAAAAATTTCATTGGCCAAATAAACTCCTGATTTGCTGCGTACTAAATTTATCCCAGCAAGTTTTACAGTCTTATCTTCTTCACTCATAACTAATACAACTAGCATGCTTAATCCCAAAATTGTTCCAATGTCAGCTGTTATTGTTACTGAAGTTTGTTCTTTAAGTTGATTATCTAATAGCTCACAAATTGTCTCGCACGCATGTGTGCTATGATTCAAATTTCCAACCTCACAACCTGACCTATGTAATACAGCTAGAAGTACTGGATATAGAGCCCATGCAGTGTTTGTTTTCATTATGTAGTATAAGATGTTGCCACATAAGTCTTCTATGCATTTAGTAGTGTTCCGAGAAGATGTTTTCATCACTTCATAAACAGCAGCTCTTTGATGATGCTGAAGTTTAATTAAATGTCTCTTCAGGTGGGTTTTCAGATTTCTAAACCATCTCTCTTGATTTTCTCCTTGTTTGCATACATAGGTTAAATCTTTAACATTGAAGTAACCTTTTATGTTAGAATGTTTGTCTGAAGCACATGCTTTGGGGTCTGTGCAAGCTATGCAATATAATGTAAACATTTTATCATCAGAAGCATCATCAATATCTTCTTGATTATCATCATCATCATCCTCAACAGCTATATCTACATCAGGCATATTAGTGTCACTATTTGCAATGTTTTCCATTATATCACTTGGTACTGAAAATGAATCATCAGCATGCCCTAGATCCTTCTTTTCCACCAATTTGAATGTAGATTTGATCAAATCATTGTTCAGGATTTCTTGTATTGATTTACACTTGCTTAAATGGGCTATGGAAATGTCAAATTTGTTGCTTTTTGCTTTATTAGATTTGGATGCAACACTTGAACTTGAAGGCATATTTTGACTCTTCTCTTTATTAACCACAACAGCTTGGTGAGTTTCTTTTGTTAGGCGCAAAATTGCATTCAATGTCTTCTGGATTTGGGAATTTTCAAATTCCTCTAAAGCAGTTTTGTTAGTCTGATGCGCAGATTCCTCACTTACCTTTTTTCTTAGGTGGAGGAGAAGCACTTTCTTCAGTCTGTGAAACATCGTGAAAAAGTTTCATTTTCTAGATTAGCAGTTGATGAAGTTGATTCATTTTTCTGAGGTCTAGCACTAACACATTTTGTGAACAAACTAAATGACTGCTTTGCCGTATCTCTTTGCTGCACTTCATCCTGGTATTTCTTTACTGCAATATCTAAGCTGTGGGCCCAAACTCTGGGACCTCTTGTATTGTAACAAATATTTTTTTGGGAATTAAAATGTTCCTCCCAGTTTTGCTTCTTTGAATATTTGTTCTTGCATTGACCACAAAAGTAACCCCTTTTAACACCCTCACTTTTCTCTCCAACTTCATCAATATTAGGATCCATTATTGATTATTGACTACCTGAAAAAATACAAAATAAGTAAAAGTTAGTAAATATAGTATGGTAAAAGTGAGTAAAAGTAAGTAAATATAGTACAATGAAAGTAAGTAAAAGTAAGTACTTTAAACTTAGTAAAAGTAAGGAAGAGTAAGTAAAAGTAGGTAAGTTAAAGTAAGTAAAAGTAAGTTTAAACTTAACTAAACTTTTCAATTCTAGAGTCATGGTGGATTACTTAAAACCGCACAAGTAATTATCTGGCCAATTTATCAAACCTGGCCGAGATCAATGGAACATAGTCCAATCCTGATAATTTTATATTAAAAAAATATACGTTTTAATAAAATTTTAATTATCAAAACATTGAAGCTTAACAAAAAATAAAAATAATTGTTAAATATGAATTACCAACTAAACTTAAAATACTAAATTTGTAATTTAAAAAAATTGGTTTGTACAAGAACATATACGCAAAAAAATTGCATAACGTCTAGCGGATGAACAAAACCCAAACCCAAATTTACTGGAGCAATGCTCCCAAGATCCCAGGAACCTGGAGTTATGTTCCCTGGTGGATTGGTCTTTTGAGTGGCTCTGCCGCTCGAAGGGGGGAATGTAGTAAGGACCACTGATTATCAAATTATGGTAGTTGTGTGTATTAACCTTTATTTCTTTCTCTCCCATACAGGTTTGAATGCTATAACCCCTATAAAATCTAGCGTCAGAATTGTGGTTTGCCTAAGTCCAGTTGTTCGTGACCATGTGTTAACATATATATTAATATGTGTTCTTGCGATTGACACTGCGTGTACATTTGTAAATATATATCTTATTGCTTGTTTGCCCACTTACTCTAATGTCTTTGTTTCACCCTGCCTAACCCCTGGTTCTCTGACTTTTTCCTCCCTTTCATGTGTCATATAGAATGTAACTCCCCCTTCCCATCAATAAAAATTGTTCATGGTTTTTCCTCTAGTCTGTTTTTCTTCCAACTCGTTGAGGTTACAGTTTGATTGGCTACGGCATTGTCATTGGGACTGTGGTGAGCATTTTTGTTTCATTTTTCGTGGGATATTGGGAGGTCCTGAGGTTGGGTCAGTTTGGTGGGCATTGGGACACTTAACTAATCGCATTGTTTCTCTGTTCTGAGGATAACGAGATCATGCCTGGAGGGTCGCATCAGGATCAACGAGACTCCGGGAAAGTTTACCGCATCAGGGATTCTTAGAAGCCCGTCCTCCCTCAGCCAACGAGCCGCCTTTGGGTGTTTGGTTTTGAAGTAAGTCTTCTCCCCGTACCGGTAGAAAATAATTGCATGAAATAAAAATGTTGTCGGGTGGTTCACATTGACTCGGAACTTCATTGGTTTATTGGATAACCCCACCGCAACAACGAGATCACGCCTGGAGGGTCGCGTCGAGATCAACGAGACTCCGGGAAAGTTTACCGCATCAAGGAATTATTAGGCATCCATCCTCCCTCAGCCAATGAGTGTCTTCGGGTGTTTGGTTTTGAAGTAAGTCTTCTCCCCGTACCGTAGAAAATAATTGCACGAATGTTAATGTTGTCGGGTGGTCCAAATTGATTCGGACCTTCATTGTTTTACTGGATAACCCCACCGCAACATCATCCCAATTTCGAAGAATTCGTTGAAGGTTTATCCACTCTCTCAGAGTGCACAGTCAGTCAAAATACGAGAGCTCATTAGAGTTTCTGCTTCGGATCAAGAACATAATACTCTCTCTCAACGCGAAATTAAAACAGGCTCTTTTGTGGGTTTTATGTATGAAAATAAACTTGACTCAGATTAGTCCAGTCCTTTGACTGTGAATATGATGATTTTCTGATAAAATTTCTCCATCCTTCAGGCGTATGTCCCTCATACATTTTTCCTGCGCAAGATGATGTTTGTCACGTTCCTACAGAAAATATATTTGGGAGTATTGAAGCAAGTTTACGAGGAGGAACAAGAATACAATACATTTTTCCGCTTCAAGAATTAAATAACTTTTCAAAGAAGATAAAATAAATTCTATCAAATGTATACTATTTAAGATTGTCTACATATATAATATTTCTAAAATTTTTATCTAAGATTTGTGTATCTACTTAATAGTTATAAAAATCTTTTCAAATTCTTTTTTCTTATTATTATATTATTAGTGTCTAAAATTTGGATTCACTGGATGAGAATACTCTCTCTTAATTCATTCTCAAAGACTTGTGTACGTGTAGTATTAGGAAGAGTATTTCATACTCTGATAAGCGCTTTATAAATTAAACATTATCATTGTCAATATATTCTGTACCTAAATATAAGAGAGGTTATGTATGTACATTGTACATATATTTTAAAAGATTTTATCTCCTTTGGTTTATCTACATGTATTTTTTATATGAATTGAAAATTGTCTTTTTTTGGACCAACAAGTTTGTAATAAATCTTCGTCGTCTGAAAATAATTTTATTACTTAATTTCAAACTCAGTTTTGAGCCTTATAATAAACTATAAGCTGACTTTTTATTACTTATTATGGTGTACATACATCAAATAAACATTTTTTATTCTTGGTCTTTTTTTTTGAAAAATGATATCTTCGCTGCCAAATTGCAAAAAAAAAAAAAACAAATTTGACATTTTTTCCAAAAAATCATAATTTTATTTTTGTTACCCTAAAAAAAATACATATTTAGAAACTACAGTTAATTTTACATATTTTATCATTTAAGACTTATTACGCTACCACAATTAGCAGCTGAGATATTTACATTTGAAAACTGTTGGTTTTTTCATTTGACCAAAATTTGGTCAAGCCATAAAATTTGATCAACTTGACCAATTTTCAAAAAAATTCAGATTTTTGTAATTTGGACCAAAACCAACCCTCACACCAAGTTTCATGAATTTTGGAGATGGTGTAGTGTACATTTGGCACTTTCATTTGTCTATTTGTCCTGGAATTACCCAAGAGTAATAATCATCTTTCTTTATTGGCTTTTGGGTTTTCTTTTTATTGAATTTTACATATCCATTGTATTAACAATAAAGTGCATCAAAAACTTTTTTCTTGAATTTACCTTTCCAAAATTAAGGTGCGTCTTGTAAGCCGTCAAATATGGTAGCTACCTATCTTCCATTTTGGCCTCTTAAAAACCAACAACAACTCAAGTGTCAAGAATAATAGGGAAATGATCAGTGTCATATAAGTCTGGTAACACAGTCCAAGATAGTTGCTGAAATAAACCAGAAGAGGCAACTGTTAAGTCAATGCTTGAAAAGTGTCCCCTAAATTCAGCACAATAAGTTGGGACTGGAAAGTTCAAGACAAATAAATCTAGATCAGTAAACAGTTCTGCCACTAAGTTACCCTTAATACAACTATTTTGTGAATCCCAGGAGACATGATGGATATTGAAATCTCTCATCAGTAGGACTGGTTGTGGCACTTTCAAGAGGACACTCTCAAATTCTTTTCTTGTAAGATTCAGATGTGGAGGTAGATAAATGGAACAGACAGTAAAAGACACTGACCTAAGGTGAATTCTGGCTGCCACAATCTCAAAATCCAAACAAATTTCAACAAGAGAAAAAGGGATGGAGTTGTGTATCACTAGAAGGACACCATCACCTTGTCTAGTTCTATCTTTATGAACGCAAGTATATCCCTTCAATCCAATAGTAGCATCGTGACAAAGATAAGTTTCTTGCAAAGCAAGGATAGTAGGTTTGTGATCACTTATCAAGGTCTGAAGGAATGAATATCATTTATGAAAGCCCCTCAAATTCCACTGACATAACTTAACAAGCATGATGAATAAACGTAGTAAAAAGAAATTAATCTCCAAAGAAAATCCTAAAACCATCCCTACTATCTATTTGACTCTGGTATTCCTTGTTTCCCAAGCATGAGGGCCAATTTGGTAACAATTGCCTTAGGTTGAAGATTCAATTTGAAAAGTTTCTTGTATTCATTGATTATATCCCAAATAGAAAAGTTTGGGATGTCATTGGATGAGCTGAGTAAACTCTTTATAGGAGAAATGGTAGTGTTAGAATAAGTATTACTTGTTGTAGCCTTGGAAGATGTATTACTGGCTAGATACAATTCACACTGAGTTCCAACTGATACATATGTAAGAAATTTAGACAAATTCTGGGTACCTACTTGAGCATAAAATGCAGAGGAGATCTGAGGGGATAACTGAGAAAAGTACTTACGTCTAGCTTCAGGAAAAGACAAATTATCATCAATTTTGATATGAATAATCTCTCTCTCTCATATCCAATGGGGACACTGTCAAGAATTAACTAAATGAGAAGCTTTACAATTAATACAAGTAACATCTCTATCAGATAATACACAGGTCTCTTTATCATGATCTTGTCCACATTTAAGACATCTGCTACTATTTGTGCAGGTTCTTGTCCCATGTCCATACCTCCAACACTTAAAACAAAGTAATGGATTAGGGTAACACCGCTTGACATCATACGTTAAATATCCATAGAATAGTTTACTAGGAAGAGTAGTCCCACCAAAAGTACAT
Source organism: Bathynomus jamesi (assembly GCA_023014485.1). Lineage (NCBI taxonomy): Eukaryota > Metazoa > Arthropoda > Malacostraca > Isopoda > Cirolanidae > Bathynomus > Bathynomus jamesi. The sequence goes on along the minus strand of JAJOZX010000138.1, from coordinate 280,626 downwards.
ACTAAAAAAGAAGTAGGAATCTTCTCTCGACCTTTATTTAACCATTTTATACCCAGGACAGAATTGGTAGAAGACTTTAATTCAGTCAATTTCCTCAGTTGATAAATTAAGGAGTTCCAGGGCAAAAATAATACCCTGAATTTTATTCAAATTATAAGCAATCTTAGCCTCAACTTCATAAAGACCATTTATAATTGATTTGGTATCCAAAAGAGCCTGAGACTGTCTTGAGTTGATGGTATTCACAAGTAATGAGCCAGACCTACAGTAAGTGACAGATTTCATTGGTCCACCACAAATAAGCTCTATACCTTGAATTTACCTTGAAGCACTTCTGCCTCAAGGGTGCACTGCTCCCACGAAGTCCACTCAGCGCCTCCTAAGGCGGGGCCACAATGGGGTCACCACCCTTCTTTTCTCTTGCTCCTGCCATACGATTTGGTCCCCTATTGAATTTGTGGGGGCTGGTCTAGCAGAGGAATACTCTGGCACTGTGGGTTGGTTGGGTATGTTGGTTAAAAACATGTCCAAATGTTTTTTAAAAGTATCTACTGGGACTGCACTTATATCTCTAAGGTACTGAGGCAAGGAGTTAAACAGGCGAGAACCCTGCCTAGAGGTACTATTATACTGAAAGATTTGAATCCTTCTCAGACTGTTTGGTGGGAGGTGATATTTTTGACGCATTCTGCCAGTTCTTGTTAAGGTGGGCACAATTGGTTCAGTATTAGGGGCAACTAAAAAACCTTCTAGAATTTTCCAGGTAAAGATTAGGATGTATCTCTCAAACCTTCTCTCTATGGAATAAAGGTCAAGGTCTCTCAGCCTATCCGAGTAGTTTAATTTGTTTTTACTTACCTGTTGCCCATCAGGTTGTTTAATATACGAGGTAAAGGTTCTTTGTAGGCCCTCAATTTTTTGAAATTCATTCTGTTTGTGGGGAAACCATAATTGAGAGCAGTAGTCAATGTGGAAGAACAAGCAATTTCCACAGGGTAAGCATGGTCATACCATCCCTAGTTCTGAATGTCCTCAGTATATATCCTATTAGTTGTTTGCATGATGAGGTTACTTTGTCAATGTGTCTGTTGAATGTTGCATCTTCAGATAATATAATCCCTAGATCCCTTACATGATCAGTTTGTACAATATCTTTTCCTGTGGGTCCAGTGTAGTTGAATTGTTCTTTCAGGTATTTATTTGGTCCATACTTAATTAGTTCAAATTTGTCTTCAGTGAAGGCCATATTGTTTGCATCTGCCCATGCATGTATAGTTTGCAGATCTTTTTGTAGCTCCACACAGTCTCCTTTTTCTGTAATTGGTTTTAGTATTCTGGTATCATCTGCGAATGATAGGAGAGCGCTTCCTAGGTTACAGTTTATATTGTTTAGCATTATAATGAATAGAATTGATCCCAGTACTGTACCTTGCAGCACTCCACTAATCACTTCTTTTTCTATAGATCTTGCTCCATTTACAATTGTTATTTGTTTTCTGTCAGAGAGAAAGGCATGGATCCATTTTCCTATTTTTCCATAAATACCAAGTTCTTTTAGTTTATGGAATAATATACCATGGTCAACCTTGTCAAAAGCTTTTGCAAAGTCTAGATAGATGACATCAACATTGTGGTTTTCTCCCAAATATTGTAGGATTGTATTGCAATGGTCTATAAGTTCAGTAAGGCAAGATTTCTTTTGTCTGAAGCCATGTTGAAAGTCTTCCAAGAGATGTTCATTTTCTATAAAACTGACAATGTGCCTTTTCAGGACTTTCTCAAATATTTTGATAATATGGGAAGTCAAGAATATGGGTTTATAGTTCTTGGCTTCCTTTCTTTTGCCTCCCTTGTAGATTGGGGTAATATTTGCTTATTTCATGATTGGTGGTATTCTACTGGTGTCTAGTGAGGATTTCCATAGGATTTTCAAAGGCAGAGATAAAGTATGTTTGCATTCCTTAAGAATCTTGGCTCCAATTCCATCTGGACCAGGGGCTGAACTCCCTAGTAGCTCTGTTTTTACCTGCTGTATATCTCTAGCAATTATTTGTATATCTTCCAATAATGGTCTGTCTTGGTCATTTTCTTCTCTATCAAAAAATATATATATTTTTTTTTATTTATAGATTTAACACCAAAAGGACTAAGTTTGGTTAAGGGAACTGACAAATCTTTACTATTCAAATAAATATAACACATGCTCAATAGGAATATTAGGTCCAGGACTATTGGTAGCAGGTCTAGCATGACATGTAGGACAATTCAAGGGTTGACTAAGACTAGATGGTTCCTGAGTATCAAATCTTTGAGCAACTTCATTGGAACTTTTCTTGCAAAAAGAAGTGATAGTGTTATGAGCCATTGGTAGATTTGTGCTATCGACCAACATGTTGCGCAATCGATGGATCCAATCTGTTTATTATATATTTTTACTTACGTATTATCAGGACTACCAAACTGTTTATCATGTATTTTTGCTCTCATCATTTTCGTTTAAACTAACGAAAATATCACAACTTAACCTAACCAATATTAACCTGTTAGGTCAACTGTACGCCCTTGATGATTGGTTAGGTTAAGTTGTGATATTTTCGTTAGTTTAAATGAAAATGATAAGAGCAAAAATACATAATAAGCAGTTTGGTAGTCCCGATAATACGTAAGTAAAAATACATAATAAACAGATTGGATCCATTGATAGCGCAAATCTACCGATGGCGCATAACAATAGCATGGTCAGTTTGCTTAATGATCTTACTCAAATCCATCAAGTCATCACTGCGAGCCGACTCAAGGGTTTTAGAATCATCCACCCGTAACCTTTTAGTACTTTTAGCAGTTACTCCTTTACTCATGATTGGATGGAAAATTTAGGAAAGTAAATATAACCTATACCCTAGGGGCCGAAGTGGCCCCTAGTGTGCCCACTATAAAAATTTCTTATGTTCTTATAGGGCACACTAAGGCGAGGCCTAGCCCAATGAGATGGGCTAGGCCACAGTTGTCACCAAAAACAAACCCAAGAAAAGGCCTATGCCTTGCCAAGATCTTTTAACAAACAAGTACAGGAAACACTGGAATGATCTTATACCAGTCAAAAAATAATTCCAAAATGCAGGATCAATCTCAACTGCAACCCCCAAAATTTTTTCAACACCACACTCTTAGTTTCAGTAACCTTGGGAATCTGACTGAGTCGGCGAGCAGCAGTCGGCCCTTCGTCAGTCGTCACTCTTGACTCTGATCCCTAAAGTAGTGTCACTTGTCCCCAGTTTTCTTTTTTACGTCATTACTCAAATGGAAGTTTCTACACTGTTACAGGCATTTTCCATTTATTTATAATATACAACTTTAATTAACAATGAATGCTTTGAATATGAGACGCCATTATTTTTTGTCTACAGTTGAGTCATTACGTCATCAACCTCCAGTGTCTTTGATTGGCTGCAAAAATATCCTCCATCAATAAAATTTTTGCAATTTTAATATTAATTAAGAAATTATAAATTAAACAGTAATTTTAGAAAAATAAATTTTGTAAGTTGAAATTACTTAATAAAATTTGCTTGATTCACCCTAATTTTAAAAATGTACGATTATATAGCCTACCTATTTGGCTATTCAGTGGGGGTTTGAAGCGCAGGCATTTTTCCAAGAGTAATCCCCTAAAGTCTAAACTATAGTGTATATGTTACAGGGAATCTGTGTAACTAGGGATTTCATGAAATCCCTAAAATGTTCAGGGATTTCATGTAAGGTTAAGCTGTGATATTTTCGTTAAACCTACGGGAAAATTATTGAATGCCGGGTTAATTGAATGTCCGGTTAGGTCAACTATACGCCCTTGACGATTGGATAGGTTAAGTCGTGATATTTTCATTAAAACTAACGAAAATATCAGGACTTAACCTTGTATGAAATCCCTAGTTACACAGACTCCCTGTAACATATATATATCGACTATGTTAACTGGAAACTGGATCCCTATTTAATTCTATCATAAAAGATATAATAGGATGGTCACTGTTTCCTAATGGGTTTGTGACTCAAATGTAAACAAAACTCAGGCCATAAAGTACAGTAGTTCATGGGTTAGAGCTTAGCCGTTAATCCAGGTTCTCAATACAGGACAGCATGGCCATAACTTTGTTTCTATCATGAATTCAGACCACCAAGTTTTGTCATAAAAGTTCATTTTATTTAAATGAGAACCAACTCTTTGTGATCGTTTATTTATTTATATAAAGTCAAACAATGGCAACGGTCTTCTGAAAAAGGAATAAGCATAATAAGTAATCACTTGAATAAAACATAAACATAAACATAATCATTGTCCTCTATCTCCTCCAAGTCTTTGATACTAGATGTGATATGAGGTAATTGCAGTACAGTAGTGCAAAGACTTATATTGTTTTATAAAGTGATACAGTATAGTACTTTAATAGGAAAACTAGATACTAGTTTATTAAGAGTAATATGAGAACATAAGGCTTTGCTATTACATCATGATGAATACGATACTGTAGAAACTAAAATATAAATACTTATGGAATTATACAGTACATTATATCCAATCAAACATATTACAATACAATTAGAGAGTTCAGCGAGAGATTGAATCATATATTAAAATAAGGGTTGTACAACGGTATTCCTGACAAAAGTAATAGTACAGTAATGAGGTTACAGCTGTATTGGGAACACAATATAAAGTTCTTAGTAAGTAAAGTGTAAAGTGTACTGTACTCTATCTCTCCCCCAAGTCTTTGAGCCAGCAATTTTATAAAGAAGATTATTAAGGATAATATGGCAAAAAAAAAAAAAAATTTGTATGTTTACGGATAAAGACTAAACCTTATTTTGTCAGTGCCCTTAATTTAAAGCATACTTGATTGGTTACTCTTCTTGATTCATATGGTAGTCTTCATGCCAGGTAGGGGGGCGTCTGGTACGGTTCGAACGCCTTAGTGGAGTTGCAGTTTGGGGTGCCGTACCCATTGGCCTAGGGGGTGCAGGTGGTAGTATGTCGATGGGCGGCGTTGACATGTCTTCTTGGGTGGGGGGTGTGGTCTCTTCAGGGTCGGGCGCCTGCGTTCAACGTGTGGGCTGGACCGTGTCGGACTAGGGGTGAAGCGGGTGTCTTTGGTCCTGGTGCTGACCTGGCAGGTGTAGGTGGTGCAGCAGGTGGGCTGTTGGTGGGCACCGCTAGGAAGTTCTTCAAATGTTGGTCTATGGTCATCTTTGGAGCAGGTGTGCTGAAGGGTTCATATTTTTTAAGGAATTTCCTGTTCCTTACAGTTACCCTCCCAGATCCATCGACCCTAACCACGTACTGGTCAAACTGCCTGACTTCGATGACCACACCTGTCTTGTCCCATTTACGGGCGTGTGGACCGACCTGGTTCTGGATGCGTATAAGGTCTCCGACTGCTAGTGGTGGGAGTCTCTTGGTGTGCTCTGACCAGCGTTCCGCTCCCCTCATGTGGCGGTTCCTCAGAGCTTCTTCTCGGGTGGCCAAGTTTTCACGCCACGTGTCGTGTGGTTTATATCGGCCGGGAAGGATTGGAATGAAGTCCCGGATAGGGCGGCCGAATACACACATTGCTGGGGAGTGTTTTGTATCTCTATCCGGCGTGTTTCTGTATTGAAGCATGGCCCGTTGAAAGTTTTCGGTGTTGAGGTCGCCGTTTGGTCCAGTGTTGTCGGTTATTAGGCGTTTCGTTGTCTTGACACCAACTTCTGCCCGACAGTTGCTGTGAGGGAAAGCCACTGATGAGAGTCGGTGGTGTACGCCCCAGTTTTTGAGGAACTGCCGTGTGGCTGCTGCGGTAAATTCAGGGCCCCCATCGGAAGCCAGTTCGTCGGGGATGCCGAAGGTGACGAAGGTCCGTCGGAGGCAGGCGATGAGTCCAGCAGCACCATCTGATGACCTCTCTACTATTGGCCAGTTAGAGTATCTGTCCACCACGACCAGGTAGTTTACTCCTTTGTAGTGGAAGTAGTCCGCGCAGACGCACTGGAAGGGGTATTCTGGTGATGTTGGTGGAGTGGGTGGAGCGCTGGGCTGGGTTGGTGCCATGCGGTTGCAGTGGTTGCAGCTAGCCCGTAGTGCTGTGATGGCTGGTGTGATGCCAGGCCAGAAAATGGAGTCTTCTGCTCTGGAGATCATGGATGAAGTACCTTGATGAGCTGAGTGGAGTGAAGCCAGTACTTCTTGCCTGAGGGCCGGCGGGATAACCGTGCGGTTCCTGTACATTACCACGCCGTCAACAGTGCGGAGGTCGTCGCGAAACTGGTGATATTCCCGCAGCTGTGCAGGGAGTGCATGGCGGGATTCAGGCATGCCGGACTCTATGACATTGGCTAAACTATTCATGACTTCATCGCTGGTCGTGGCGGTGCGTACTCGATCCCATGTCACTGATGCCAGGCTCAGCGAGTTGAGTGTTGATGCGGCTGCAGAAATGACGCAGGCTTCCATGCCATTACCATCTGTCAGTGATGTCCGTATGCCGGCTAGGAAGGTGGGGGGGGGAAAGAACGCCGTTCCCTCGCATGGTTGATGGATGGCTGCTACGTCATCGGGGAGTGTCAGTGGTATGGGGTCGCCAGTGGGGTATCGTGACACCCCGTCAGCAGCTTTGTGTTTCGCGCCTGGTACGTGGATCATCCGGAAGCGGTACCTGAGGGTTTTTTCCTTCAAGTTTCTGAGGCGTGTATTAGATATGTCCTCTAGGGATCTGTCACCAAACACTTTGAGGAGAGGTTTGTGGTCCACTGCAATTATTAGGTCTTCGCATCCCAGCACGAAGTACCTCGCCTTGTCAAGGGCATCGGCGACAGCAAGTGCTTCTCCTTCTACTGGTGCATAGCGGGACTCAGCTGAGGTAGTGAATCTACTGCCGACCAATGTGACACGCCATCCAGTATGGCAGCAGAAGGGTTCGACTCGTGTACAGGTGCAGTGTTTCTGAAGTAGCCAGTAGCCGATGCCTGTTTTCGACCAGTCTGTGGCGAGGCATGTGGGCTTGGTTTTGTCAAAAATTTTAACACCCTCCTCTATTTCTGTGATGATGACATCCTTTGATTCTTCGAAGATGGTTTCCAATTCGTCATCCCACTTGAAAGGTGTTCCTGGCTTCAGAAGTAGGCGGAACGGCTGCATCCTCTTGGCCATGCTGAAGGCATACGACACCTGGTTGATGAGCCCGAACCATGATCGAACGTCGGTGATGTTCTTTGGAGATGGAAACTCTAGGATTGCTTTGAGGTATTTTTTACAGGGTCGGACACTGTCAGATGTGATCTCGAAGCCTGCAAATTCAACCTTGTCCTGACAGAACACAAACTTGTCGGGGTTCAGTGTGATTCCGTGTCTGCCGCAGGTGTCAAGCCACTGGGTGGCCTGGAAGAAGCTCTCCTCCACTGTGTCTGACCAGAGCAAGACGTCGTCAATGCACTTTGTATTGTTAGGGATGCTCGATACAATTTCGTCGTACCTTCTTGTGTAACCGTCACCAGATGCAATGTAACCCTGGGGAGCGGTTTTGTAACGGTAGCGACCCCAGGGCGTTATGAAGGTGGTCAAGTGGCGGTCTTCTTCACAGATTGGTACGCTGTGATATCCATTCCATGCATCAAACACTGTTTTCTTTTTGCCTTGCGGTACTGATCTGGCCTGGTGGAATGGCGATTGAGTGTGGTGTGTTTCGCGGGTGGCGTGAGCGTTGAGGGGTTGAAAGTCAACGGTACGCCTTGGTTTTCCGTTCTTTTTGGCGCACACCACCATTCTGTGACACCAGGTTACGGGCTCACCAACGGGTACTGGTTCAAGGACACCCAGTCTGACATCTTGGTCGAGGCCAGCCTTCACGTCCTCCTGCCAGTGGATTGGTACTGGGACGGGGGTGTGATGTGCGACTGGTTTGGCATTGGGGTCCACCATCAATTTCATTGGGGGGCCGTCCATCATGGGCAGCGCTTGGTGGTCACAAGTGTTGAAGGTGCTTGATTTGTAATAGTCCAGCAGGTATTCCTTGAGCTTTTGCTGGTTCGCCGCAACAGCGGGTAGCGGTAGCTCGATTGGAGGTGATGGAGGATGTTGGCGTCTTGGACAGTCACAGTTAGTTACAAGTCCGCTGTCACTGTGTGGCGTGCTGGCACTGTTGTTACAGTATTGTGCTGGATCCAGTTGGACTTCCCCCACTGTAGGAAATCTTCCCGAGATAATGCCGAGTGAAACGCATGCCTCTCTGCTGATGAAGAACTTGTCAGAAGAATCTGTCACATATGTTACCTGTCTCGTTTCTACTTGTTGGCCCTGTTCATCCTTGCCAGTGAGGCGAAGTATGGCTGCGCCAAGGATTTTGATGCCCTTGTTGTTGGCGGCGTGCATCTTCATGGTCACAGGGATGAGGTCAGACTGGAGAAGCCCGAGGCGGTGGATAACCTTGATACCGGTGAGGCAGCTCTGACAGCCTGTGTCTGCCATGGCAGGCAGTACCACGGTTTTTGGGTGGGCATTGAGGGTTGCCCCAAGCGCCTCGTAGTCTTCGGGGAGAGTCCTGACTGTCAGGTTGATGTGTGGCTGTGGTTGTGAGTTCTCCTTGATCCACATGTCCGATAGTTCATTGTAAATGTGATGGTCGAGGGCGATTGCTCTTTTCTTATGTGGCTCGGAAGTGTTGCTTGTGGCGCAGAGAAGATCAAATACCGCACCTTCGCACTCATCAGCTTTATTAGGAGTGGCTGAAAGGCTCTTGTCCTTGTCTTTGCTCCTGCATACGGATTCCCAATGGCTGTCGCGCTTGCAAATTTTGCATTTGTGGTTGTACGCAGGGCAATCCTTCTTGCGTATGTGGACTGGGGCTCTTCTGCCGTGTCCTTTTTTACCACAATATGAACAGGGGGCATTTTTGTCTTGTGGGGGTATTTGCTTACTTCTCCTGTATGTGCTGCCTGCGGCCTCCACGGCATGGGAGTCCAGCAGTCGTGATGCTGAGCGCTTGCCTGCTTCCTTCGCCTCGACAAACTGAAAGACGTCTTCCAGGGTCATCTCCTGGTTACTGTTGCCGAGGAGTTCCAGTTGTATTTCCGGGTCAGCAATTCCGCGGGTAAGGACGTCGCGAAGGATGGGGTCAGTGTAATTTACGTTGTTGTTGCAGCTTGGGCATTCAACAAGAAATTTGCAGACTCCGGCCTGACCACGAAGACGGGCTCCAAAACTGCGCACAGTTTCGTCGCGGTCTTGTCGCATATTGTGTAGGGTAACCCTGGCTACCATGGTGTTCTCCTCTCGGACAGCTAGTTTCTTGATTGCAGCAAGGACTTCATCTTCGGTTTTGTTTGTTAGGCTTCCACCTGCGGATCTTGTCAAATCTTTGCGGAGTGAATCGTCGCAGCATTCAAGTAGTTGTACCACTTTGTCCCTACCAGTGATTTTTGTAGCTTCCGCATAATCTGTCCAACGCGACGTAAAATATGCCCAGTCTTCACTGGTACCTGCAGCCGAAATGGTTGGCCGTCTTACTTTCTCAACCTTTGCAGAGACTGTCGGGCTTGGGACATGGGTCGTGCAGTGGGCTGTTATAAGTGCGGCTACAATGGCTGGGTCCAGGTCTGCTGTGACATAGGTACAACCTGTGATAGGACATTCTACGGCAGGCATTGTGGATAGCGTTTGTTGAAGTTGCTTAATTAGGTTGGGGTGGTTGACAGTTGCTTGAATTTACCACGTATGTAGACTTATTTTATTATTTATTTAATTAATCAGTCATTTGTACCTAAGACCGTTGTCATAAATGAGAACCAACTCTTTGTGATCGTTTATTTATTTATATAAAGTCAAACAATGACAACGGTCTTCTGAAAAAGGAATAAGCATAATAAGTAATCACTTGAATAAAACATAAACATAAACATAATCATTGTCCTCTATTATTAATAAGAGTTCATCCGAAAATTGACTCGCAGCGCCTTCAGAATGCAGTAATACAAATTATAAATACCATTCATCACTGCTAAGTTTGAAATCGGGGAGGACAACATGCATTTGGAATGGCTGCTAATTTCGGATTAGGGCCAAGATTTGTTACATATTATTATTGGTCGAATTGTAAAATTTTAACAAGGGGGATGGTGGTGAGGGTAGGTAGGGTAGGGAAGTCCGGGGGCATGGCATGCCTCCCGTGAAAATTAAAAATTGTAACTGCATAATGCTACATTTTGGTGACTTTTCAAGGAAAGATATGCAACAAAATTATCAGTTTAGTGAAAAAAAATTTCTAGTGACTTCCATATTTTTTCATGAAAGTAAATTATGACACCTGACTTGAAACTTATCTTTTGAAATACCATAAAATCCATTTTGATCACCATCAACCCCCTGTTCCCTTCCCTTAATCACAACACATTATATGATCATACAGTATAATATTTATTTTAAACCATTTAAATCACAAAAATATAAATATATTATTCTTTCAATAAACCCCAAAAAGTAATTACTAGGATATTTTAATTTACTTTCTGTGCTTTAGTCGGAATTCAACATCTGACAGGTCTGGTGTCTCGAACAGTGACATGCACAGTGGCAGGAGAAGTGTCTTGAACAGTGACAGGCAGAGTGGCCGGAGAGGTGTCTTGAGTAGTGCCAGATGTAGTCTCCTTTACATAATACTGGGGTAGAAAACAAACCGGTCTCTACAATATTTTCTAGATGGATTTGTAGGCAAGGTCCGTTTTCTTTCAGGGATCCGTGTTCTAGACTTCATATTTGTTGCCAAACAATGCTTTTTTGTCATCCAACTCCTGGTAAAAAAAACGTGGGGAAATTGTTCAAGGGAAGAGCCAACACATCTGATGAAAAGCAAGGCTGACAGTCTTGGCAGTTCCATAGATGATCGAGTTCCACTATTGATAATGTTCATCTGACTGAACCCCATCTCACAGTCGGCTGTTGACACCACAACAGGGGCGGATTAACTGCACTTGGGGCCAGAGGCTAATTTTATTTTGGGGGCCCTTTTCTATAGATTTTTATTAACAATACATGTACAGTACATACTGTAGTACATTTACACGAATTATATGTACGGTGCTTAGGCTAATTGAGAAACAAACTTAAGAGAACCATAACACAGTGTATTTTGCCGTTTGCTAAAACAAAACAGGATTAAACAAACTTTATTTTAGGGGCTATAAAACAATAAAACAGGGAATTTGTCAGTTTGTGTACTCTGTCATATTTAATCAAAGAAGTTTGCGAAATCTCGAATTATATCATCGAAACTCAGTTGATTGGGGGACCCCCTCAAGCATGGGTGCCTGAGGCTTCAGCCTCAATTGCCTCAATGCAGGCCCGAATCAAGGGGGGGGGGGCGGGCACAGTGAGCATTTGTCCTGGGCCCCCCCGACGAAAATATAAACATATCAGTGGTATATTGGTGGATCTTTTGGATAAGCAATGTTGCCAGATTGCCTTTTTTCAAGCTATTTGTAGCTTTTTGTGGCCAATAGCTTGAAAATTTGGGCAATGGCTTATGACCTATTTTTTAGCTTATTTAAAAAAAAAAAAAACTCAGGGTTAAGATTTGAAAATATTTTTATCAAACGTTATATTACAAATCGTGAATTTCAAATCAAGTTCAATTTTTTAAGATTTTTGTCGTAATTTTGCAGAATTTCAGTAATAATAATTGGCAACATTGCTTCGTTGAATCTACATGTGATTATGGTTCTGCTGCGCACTTCTTTTTAGTGTTAGTGAATATTTTTGATAAATTATCACTGATAGTTGTGGTAACATTGTTCAATTACTATTCATTCATTTTTTAAATGTCTAATAAGTTTATATTTTTTAATAATTTAATTAATATATATTTAATAATTATATTTAATTAATATATATTTAATAATTATATTTAATTAATATATATTTAATAATTATATTTAATTAATATATATTTAATAATAGGCTTACCATAATTTTCTTTCCTCAAACCGGGACACTTAGTTAATTAAATGCACACAGTGGCATAACTTAAATTTTGGGGGGGCCTAGTTCAAAATTGAATGCAAAGCCCCTACCTCACTAATATTTGTCACAACAAAATATCACAAATTTTAAAAAAGCAAGCTTATTTTTTTGCTTTTACCTATCATGTTTTAACGATTGTTTATATTAAATTCGCAAACTTGAAAACTAAACTTATGTTTCTAATGCCAATAGAGAAGCAAATTTTACTGACATTTTTAATGAAACGTTGTTTTAATCATTCTCTATTAGAGATTATTTTTCTTGTTTTAGTTAGAGGCGATAATAATTTTAATAAATTTAATATTTTAAATACCTCAATTAGGTCTGCTTTTTTATTTATTAGACTAGTTATGTTGATCGCACAATTGATGCTTTCTTAGACTACAAGGATCGAAAATCCCACTAATTGAGACTGGTGTTTTTTAAATAAAATGATGTTAATATGATGAAATATGATAATGATGTTCTGATTTGTCTGTTTTTTATTAGGGCCCCTTTACGTAATGTGCCCTGGGCCCCCTTACGTAATGTGCCCTGGGACCCCCCGAACCCATGATCCGGCCCTGCCTCAATGATAATCCGTCACTGCACTACAAGTGTGTTTATTGTTTTCATGAGAGGCTTCAGTTTGTCTGGGAGTTCATATGTAGAGCCACCATCAACTGACACTACATTTTCTATGAATTCTCTCATTCCTCTCCGAGCTTGGGTACGGTTTAGCTGGAAAAATTGACAAAGGGTCTGAATATTCTCTTCACCATATGTGAGGTCACATATGTCTGTATGATTTGAATGTTGTTTTTTGAGATGTTTTCCGTCAAAGGCACTATGAGGACCGAGAAGAAGAAATTGTACTTTAAAAGCTTTAAACAGTCTGGAACGAAATTATTTTTGTATTTTCTTCATCAGCTAAAATAAATACAATAAAAGAACCAGGGGCGTCCGCAGGATTTTTCGCAAGGGGGGGCAAAACTAACTTATTAGTTCTTAGTTCTTATTAGTTCTTTATTAGGTAGAAAAAAAAATGCACTGCGACCACTACGAGTCAAAACCGTCATCTTCCCTTATCATAGCCTGCTTTCGGTGCTAAATTTATGTACTTAGTACATTTTTTTCTACCAGTCAAGTCCATTTTTTATATGTTATATGATACTATGATTAACTATAATCGTGTAAGTTTCAGTGAAATTGACCAAAAGGTTTTCGAGAGAAAAAAAATAAATAAAACACTCAATATAATGATCTTTGCAAATAATTCCATTACTATATCTTTCAGTATAGTTTATTTAACACTTCTAAGTTCAACGACACGGCACTTCGGTAAAGTAAAGGTAAAGTAAACGACATTTCCTTGAATGTGGAAACACTGACTGAGCTGCAGTAGAATTATAGAAGTCGTTGCGTGGGCAAACACAAATTTCCAAGGGAGGGCAACTGCCCCCTCTTGCCCCCACCTCCGGACGCCCATGAAAAGAACAACAGTAACCTCTCTACAAAAGGGAACAGAAACGATCACGTCAACTTGAAAGGAGAGAGAAGCTGATTGACATTCTCAGTATCAGCTGTAATCATTTAATTTCGAACTTCTTTTGAACAAGGCGTTACAGATAATTTTCTTCATATTCCAATGCAGCAATATGAAGGAGCTTCGCGCGCGCACACACACACACACACACACTTAGTTGACTATATAACTGATTCAAAATAAAGGAGTGATTGGTAATTATGCAATCCGAAACATGTTTTAAAGCAGTTTTGCAAAATAAACATTTGGAAATCAAATGTCACAACGATTTTCTCAAAGTTTTAAGGAAAAAAAAAAAAACACCGGAAATAGAGTACGAGTAAAAAAAAAAACTCAAATTTTATTTTTTCGATTTGAAGAGAATTGCAGTTTTTGGATTTGTTTCTATTGACTAAATTATTCCAAACATCAATTGACAAAAAAAAAAAAAAAATCGCCTCAATACTCGTATTTTAGCAGCTTTTAAGTCTAAAGTTAGATTTTGGAAATAATAGTGGTCATGCTTGAATGCTTGAACATAATTCCTTATAAATTATTTTGTGAACATGTGAGCAGATACTGAATTTGTTTAAAGTAATTTAAATAACTTTAGAGGAATTTATAAACAAGCTTTTGACGTGTGCTTTCGCGATTTTGGTTTTAGCACGTGATACGATTCTGACAATTTTCACGTAATGCGTTTTATAAAAGAAATACAGTATATTGTGTTGTATTTCTCAATATGTTTGTATACCATGTGAAAATATGTAAAGTATTAATCTAGATTTAATAGAGCAAACTGTGAATAAGCTTGACAATTTATTTATTTATTAATAATTAATATATGTTCGGTGTGTCATTTGAAGGTTAGTTTTTCCATCTAACCCCACTCCCTCGAACACACACATACACAGAGTATGCCCCACCAGGATTCGAACCTGGGGCCTCTGGCTCGGAGTCGCCGGCGCTGACCATTATTCTAGGAATCTTGGTTGTAGATATATTGTATATGTAAAAGGTGCGCGTGCTCATTATTCCCCCCCCCCCACATATATATATGTACTGTGTGTGTGTATATATATATATATATATATATGAGCATCAAGTAGAGCGAAAGGATTGCTTACGCTCCACTAGAACAATAAATGAAAATAAAAGATTTTCATTTTTGTGAAATTTAAGGAATAACAATTGTAATGATAATTAATAATTGATAACAGGTAGGGAGCTCATTCCCCCACGATGGGGAGGGGGTGGAAGAGTGTGCCTCGAGAGTCATCCTAACCCCGAGTGATGATAGGGTAAGATGCCAACGCAACCCAACTTGGGAGCTAGCAGATGGAAGTGAACCAGAGCCTCACCGCTCAGAGTTCGCCATCGTAACCACTGAGATACCAGGCGCTCATAATTGATAACAATGATAATATTCAAAACTGCAGAATAGGAAGAAGTCCGCGCGGAGTCTGGTCTGACACCAGGACCACTGTGTTAACCGGGAGACTACGTAAGAGGTTCTGAACATATGAAATCGACAGTCAACAGAAATATAAAAGTGTTTCTTTGAAAAAAAAGTTTGGGACATAATTCGATTTACGCATTATCATCAGTGTTTTGCCCACGATTTGATAAGGGCAAGGTGCACAAGACAAAAAAAGGAAACTGCCGAAAAAAGGCAACTATGGTGAAAACGCCAATTTTCAGGGCACATTTTGACCTTAAACAGGGCACAATTTTTAAAAAGAGCGAAAAAAGGGCAAGGCGTCATTTACAAATCTGAAAAAGCGCAATGCGCCACTCCGGGAAGGCAAGGCGTCGCGCCAGGCTGAAATGGCCTAGGCCAGGGGTGGGGAACCTTGGCACGCGTGCCAAACGTGGCACGCCAACGACTTTTTTCCGGCACGCGATTCCCCGGGCTCACCTTAAAAAAATTAAATAAATAAATATCCAAATTCTTCGCCGAGTTTTATATTTTAACTTAATGTTTTCTGCTAAAAAATGGTAAAGATTAACTTCTGTTTAATATATTATGTAGGTAAAATAACATTTTATTTTCTCTGTAATTTTTATGTATTATTCATAAGGGATTAAGAATCAATAAAAGAATATCTTTAATTTTATTTTCTTTCATTGTGCTTTAGTCAAGTAAAACGATTATGAGATTGGGCACTGTAATGTATTGGGAAAACTTGAAAAAACTTATGGCTGATTGATCTGATATATAAAAAACAAAAAAAATCAGAATTATTGTTTACTCTTTTGCTGATGTTAAAAATTGCGTTTTTAAATTGTGTGGCTGTATATGGCAGCTATAATTACACTTAAAGGCTAATAAAAAATATTCACGCTATCAAGAGGGTAGAACGACCTTCAAGTATAAATTCCGTCACTAAATTTTACATTTATTCAATCTTACATGACTTACAATAATCACTCTTACAATATTCTTTGATTTTACCACTCCAGTGTAATTTTTGATTACTTAAAAAGGTTCTCCCAATACTTAAAAGGCACCAAATAATAATATGTTCCCCAAAATTTCGGTTGGCACGTGAGAAAATTTTGCATCAAAGATTTTACGATTTTGGCACGCTCACTTAAAAAGGTTGCCCACCTCTGGCCTAGGCCATCGTTCCTGAACCTTTTTTGGTACTGCGGACCCCTTATCAAAATCTTGATATTTTTGGGACCCCCTCCCCAAAAATTAACTTTTGCATTATGATTAAGTAGCACATAGACAAATTGAGGTATCCTGATTAGTATAGTTTTTAGTCTTGATTTATACTTCAAAGTCGGAGTAAAAATGTAATAAAAATGCGTAAAAATTACCGTTGTTCTTTCCTTTTCATAAAGGAAATCGATTCCTTTGATTCCGAAAATGAAACCACAAAAATATTCAGTAAATAACAATGAAATAATATTAAGTTACGAGTCAGTGCTTCATTTTCCATATAATATATAAGAAAATAGAAATGAACAATGAAAATATTATATTTAAATAAATAAAAACAATTTAAGCAGACAGACAGATAGGAGTTAGGTACCCGTAATTTTAATTAACAATCTATTGTAAGGTTATTGCAATGTTGTTTTTATGAGCAATAAAATTATAATATTATTCTAAAACAAAACAAACAAAACGATTAATCAACCTAAATTCTTAAACGTATCTCACGAACCAATTTAAATAATTTCAATCGAACGACCAAAAAACACGTGAAACATATTTTACTGAATATAATCTAGTCAACTCAGGGACCCCTTAAACACAACTCACGGACCCCCTGTTGAGACCCGCTGGCTTAGGAAAAACATTGATTATTTCATTACTGCGAACCCAAATAAAACCTTTTCCTTTAGACTACAAATCTAAAACTTTGATATGTGTGACCGCGATGTTACAGAACATTATTATAGAAAAGTGGTTCTTAACCTTTTTAGGGCGCGACCCAAATTCTGGTCGGGCGACCAGCTCGGCGACCCATGCCATCAAACAGTTTATTCGTAATAGATAATAAAATAAATAATTAATGGTAAAATGATTATGGATAACAAATAAATGATAAATAACCCAATCAAAATGGCTTGGCGACCCAATTTTGAGTCGCGACCCAGGGGTTAAATTTTTTACTGTGATTTCTGCTCGTTTTCAGAAATAAATCAGGATAGTTAGAGACACTTATTGCACAGTTCATAAGTAACGTTCACAGTGACTTATAGTATTTTAATTTTCAAAAACCTTTGTCCTCCGCGAAACCAACGGGTCTCATAACCGATTATTGTAAATAGTGATTTCAGAAGGTAATATATATATATATAGGTTGTCACGTATAGACAATGGAATTAAAAACCTGCAAAATGAAAATTATGACGAAACGCTTTCGTGAATTTTTTTTTTCATGCTGTGGAAAATAGAAAATCGTTAGGTGATATATAAACATTATATAAATCGTTATTTGCGTGCAAAAACGTATCCAAACTGAAAATGTCTCCACAGAGTAAAATACTTGACCCCCTTTTTTAATATTTAAGAATAAAATCACGGTCTAAAATATAAAAAATCCTTTGTTTGATCATTGGAATAATTTTATCACGTTCACTTTTATAGTTTACGTAATCATAAACTAACCAATTCTGAAACACTGTCTTCCATTTTTGAAGTTTCCCACGTCAGAAACAGAGCGGGGAATAAGTCACGCGAAAAGTCATTCAACTCGTTTGTCGCCTTGGATGCTAAATCAAAAGCGTCTCTTCTGTTGTATAAGACAAATTTGAATAATCGCGAAGGACGCAACTCGGTTCAGAAATTGAGAAAAGAGAGCAGCATGGAACTCTCAATAAGTTTGAACATTCATTTGCGAAAAAAGGAAAGAATGTTTAAAGATAAATTTTTTAAAATAGTTATACGAAAAAATATATTAAATGTTATTTGAAAAGTTAAATAGAAATATACGATAGGCTTTTGTTTCTTCTTATATACGAGATTAACTGCGAGTGTTGGTTATTCATTAAATTGAAACTATATTGCTTTCACATATTTTATGGTACGAGTATCATCATTTTGCGGATATTATTGTTCCTTTTTGCTCTCTTGGTCCGCTCCCTCAACTCTGCCAGTACTAAGGTCATGCCCGGAGGCCATGGAGGTCACGGGAAACGGAGGTGGAGGAGGAAAAGGTCACGGAAGTCACGGGGATAGCGGAGGAAAACGGTGGTGAATGATGGGAATGAAGAAAATAATTCCCCATCAAACGAATTTAAGAGAAAATATAAATGCATAACAAGCTTCATGCAAACTATGAACAAGAAATAAGCGACGTACATTTATTTTCTTTTATTTTCCTAATTACATAAACAAAATCGGATTTCATAATGTTGACGCTCGACCTTATCCCAATTAAACCTTGTGCAAATTGACCTCATCCCAATTCGACCTTATACAGATTGACCTCATCCCAATTCGACCTTATACAGGTTGACCTCATCCCAATTCGACCTTATACAGGTTGACCTCATCCCAATTCGACCGTATACAGGTTGACCTCATCCCAATTCGACCTTATACAGGTTGACCTTATCCCAATTCGACCTTACACAGGTTCGTGCATTTGAAACAAAAATATTTTTTTCCAAAATAAGGTATTTAAAAATAAAGTTATGTACGAGATGTTAAGAGAAATAGTAAAATCTGGTAGGTTATTATGGTCTTCAAATTTTATAAACACGTCTCCGAAATAAACCATGATCATTGTATTAACATAAACACTGGTCTTATTACTATTAATATATATCTACGTTAATCTTTAGATTTGATCAACATTTTAATCTGAAGTTTATTGTTGCATATTTGCATTAGAAAGAAAATTAGGGAAATTCCATCTTCTCGGCTTACTCATTAAGTCATTAAACAAAATACCAATAATTAATTAATAAGAACCTGATTTCAATTCGTAACTACTCTTCATCATTTCTTTCAACTATGCCGAAAAAAAAACCCCCAGTGAGAATTGTCTTCCGAGGCAAAGGTTTTTCAGAAATTCCAAATTCACAACAAATGGTAGAGTTATAGTTTCACAACATTGTGGAAAAGTAGTAAAGTGTGACAAAGTTTCAGTTACAACAGTATGTAAACACATCTGCATGCGTCTCTGACACCGGAAAATATTGAGAAAATGCTCGTCTCGTACTGTCGGGTAAATTTCTGCATGAATGAATAAAATTATAATACTATGAAGCATAGACCATTTTTTTTTTGTTTTTAAAAAATATGTACATATTTCAAACATTTTACTGCATATTTTTTTCATTTTTTAGTGTATAGATTCATGCATATTTTAAGTTTGTTTTTTCTCGCATATAAATTTGGTCTCAATTACCATTAACATCATGATTAAAATCTCAGTCTTTTCACTTCGTTTATAGGAATTAAACAGAATCTAGCTCTCTTGTCATTCCAGTGTTTTCATTTGGTTGCTAAAATTTAAATTTTAAACATTTTTCAAGATATATATCATATATATATATATATATATATATATATATATATATAATATAATATATATATATATATATATAATATATACACAGTATATATACAGAGTTGGGCACGTTACTTTCTATAAGTAACAGCGTTACCGCTACCATTACATTGATAAAAAAGTAACCGTTACCGCTTCAGTTACTTTATGAAAAAGTAACGCGTTACCGCTACATTGATAAAAAGTAACCGTTACCGCTTGTTACTTCTATGAAAAAGTAACGCGTTACCGCTACTGTTACTTTTAAGAAAAGACTAAAAAGCCTTAATAATACCAAATTATACTCTTAAAAAAAAAAAAACAACTTGCAGATTTTTTAGGAGTGTGTTGTTCAATTTCAGGAACACTAGTTTTTCAAAATTGACATCTGATAGTCCTCCTCGTTTGGAGGAGCTAACAGCTAATTAACAGCTAATAAATGATACTAGTCAAATGATCAGTTTGAAAGTAACGAGTAGTGAGTAACGATTGAAATCGCTCTAAAAAGTAGTGCCGTTACCATTTTCGCTACATCTCGAAAGAAACGGCGTTACTGCTACAGCTACTAAAAAAGTAACGCCGTTACTACCGACAATATATATATATATATATAAAGATTATCTATTTAAGTTCAGTAAGGACTTAATTAAAAATTCTTAACTACAAAAAACTTGCATTTCACTAAAGTCATAAAGAGTTAACAATTTAGTTCTTTTTTCACTTCACTGGAATAACATGTTTTATCAGTAGGAATGATTTAGTGAATATATTCTTACGTGACACGAATTATAGTATTTTAAAATTTCACTTTTCTAAAACAAATGTTATGCATGAAATAATCTTTTAAAAACATTAAAGAAACAATGTTATTTAGAAAAAGGTTTATTAAATATTACAACTAGTACAGTTCCCGCCGCTTCGCTGACGGTTAGACAGGCTAAACTACAAAAAAAGAACCCAGCCGTGAAAATTTTGAGCTTCACATTGTGTCAACATTTCTGAATCTGGTATCTCCCAAAACCTCCTCACCCCCATTCATGCAACATGCAACTTGGGGGCTAACCCCATCCCCCATTACCCCCACCCCCCATTACCCCACCCATCCCCCATTACCCCCACCCTTCTCCCATTGGTAAACTACAGAAAAGAACACAGTAATGAAAATCTTGAGCTTCACATTGCCGCCCGTAATACAATTTCTGATTTTTTTTCTCAATTTTTTCTCACAATTTCTGAAAGTGTGACGGACAGACGGACAGCTCTCTTATTATAATATAATATAGATTCCTGCTGGAAACCATAAAGTCAGTTGTATCGTACAAAGGAAACTTCCTAGGTCCTGTTCTCTTCTCTATTGTTTACCATTTCTTTCCACCACCTCCATGACCACCGTGTCCTTTTCCGTGACCTCCGTGACCGCCATGGCCGCCAGGTACTGGCTCAGCGTTGGCCATATTCAACGTACTGATCAGAAGAGCGAAAAGAAATATAAATGCCTGAAAATTTTAATCATCAGTGAATATCCTTTTTCATAATATTTCAGTAGATATTTATCAAACGAGTACCTCTTCCCGGACAATAATTAAAACTTGAAAAATATATTAGTCATTGGTAAATTATCCGCATTAAATTTAGCTAATCACTGCTACTTACTAGTAATAAAAGTAAAAATTTCTCGTATCAATTCATTTAATTATCTTAAACTATGGAAGAAAACAATAAATTTTATAACTTACGTAAAGCTTCATGTTGGCTCTACTCTTGCGAAAGGAGCTGTGTTTGACATAACGAAAACTGATGTATATATATATATGCAAAATTCGTCACGCCAGATTAACAACTTAAGAAACGAATGGGAGTCATGACCTTTGTCTGGACTCCAATATAAATAAAACATATATATATATATATATATATATATATATATATATACAGGGCGTCCCAAAAAAATGTATACACACTTTAACAGCTGATAGCTCAATTGATGTTTCTTTCTTTCCAAGTTAACCCCATTAGAATTAATAATGGCAGTCAGACTAAGCTTTGAACAAAGGAAATTCATTCTAAAATGTTACTGGAAGTGTGAAAACGCAGTTGAAGTGCAAAGACAGTTTAGGAGGGAGTTTCAAACAGATCCACCAACGCGACTTACCACCACTCGAATTAGAGATAAGTTTGAAGCCGATGGACCTGTTCAGAATGTCCACAAGAAGCGTTCCGGAAGACCACGGACATCGACAAGCCCCACAAAGCAAGAAAGAGTACTGGAAACGTATCACCAAAGTCCAAGAAAATCTGTGCGGCAAGCGAGTCGTGAGGTAGGAATTTCAGAATCGTCTGTCCAACGCATTTTGAAGCGCTGTCAATGGAAAAGTTACATTCCAAGATTAGTCCATGCTATTAATGAAGATGATGATGATCCGGACCGAAGAGTGGAGTATTGCGAGTGGTACTTGGCACGATGTGGATGTGGATTGGACGAAGGGGTTTCGTAGAATACCCTCCGCGTTCACCAGACCTCACACCACTAGACTTTTTTTTATGGGGATACTTAAAAGACAAAGTCTACGCTATAAAACCTGCAACAGTCGCTGAATTGAGAGCAGCCATTGAACGAGAATGCACACAAATACCAAACGAAATGTTTCGTGATGTTTGCGATTCCATTGCTTCGCGTTATCAGCAGTGCCTGGACCAGAACGGACGTCAGTTTGAAAACAGGCGTTGACAAAACAATTAAATAATGTCTGTAGATTCTATTACATTTTGAAAATGAAATGTATTTTAATAAACACTGCCTTTATAAGTATTTAAAGTGTGTATACATTTTTTTGGGACGCCCTGTATATATATATTTTTTTTGTTTTTCAGATTTACCGCCGATTCGTACCTAAAGAGGCGGTACATATCTCGGCGAGGCAGTGAGTGGGTGATATTACTGTGCTAGGGGTGGTAGACTACGGGAATGAGTAAGGGTCAGTCGATGGATAGTGGGTAGGAGGGGTATGGTTTCAGATGCGATGGAGCAGATGGGAGTGAGTAAGGAAGAGGAGAACAGCTTCCGTTGAAAAGTGGGGGCCTTCGGCGAGTATGGATCGTAGGCAGTTGGGTATGGGGTTTTCGGCCGAGAGAGGGAAACACCTGCGACGGAGAGCGGACAACTTTGAGCATTCCACCAGGAGGTGTAAGACAGTGATAGGGGTATGGCAGGTAGGGAAAAGCGGGGCTGGCGATTTCGCCATAAGGTGTCCGTGGGTGATGCGGGTGTGACCTATGCGGAGACGGGCTAGGATTACTTCTTTATGGCGGGACCGGTGGAATGAAGAAGCCCAGTATCCTATTTGCGGTTTGATCGTGTGGAGTTTATTTTGTGTGGCCTGGTCCCATTCCCGCTGCCATATGGAGCGGAAGTGGGAGCGGAAAGCCGGGAAGAAATCGGAGAAGGGGAGGGGTCGGGAGGAGGCCGGCAGCAAGCAGGCCGTCTTTGCTGTGCGGTCCGCCGCCTCGTTACCCTGGATGCCGACATGAGCCGGGACCCAACAGAATGCGATTGTCTTGTGTTGGGAGATCGTTAAAAAGTGGAAGGTCTGCTGGATGGTACAGACGAGCGGGTGAGGGGAGTTAAATCTTTCTAGGGAGAGAAGTGCACTGTGGGAATCCGAATAAATGACGAAAGAGCTGGCAGAGTGGGTGCGCACGATATCGAGGGCCTCCGTAATGGCGAAAAGTTCCGCCGAAAAAACGGAGGCCTCGCGGGGCAGGCCGACGCCCCGGGAGAGCGGCTGGGACAGAATCACCGCTGAGGAGGCCACACCAGCTTCCGAGCGGGAACCATCCGTGTAAATGGCGATTGCGTCCGGGTGTTGGGTTGCGTGTTCGCGGAAGAATGACCTGTATATCATGGCGCGTGGTAGTCTTCGGTAGGGAACACAGATCTTTGCAAAACTTGATAGGGGTTAGGATCCAGGGGGGGTAGATGCTGAATGAAATGGGGATAACTGAGGGGCGGGCATGTTGAAAAGATCAAGGAAAGAGCGGACCGCTTCAGTGAAGTGCCAGCTCCGTCCCTGAGGTGGTAGTTCTAAAACCGCCCGCCCAGAAGCGAAGAAGGTAGCCTCTGTGCACGGAGGTATGTCCGCATGAGGAGTAGACCCCGTCGGAGGGCGAGAGGGAGGTGGTCACATTCCACATGGAGGCTGGAGGCTGGGGAGGAGCGGAAAGCACCGGTGGCGAGGCGGAGGCCTCTATTAAGTACCGGGTCCAGGATACGGAGGCGGGCGTTGGAGGCTGAACCGTAAACTGCGCTACCATAGTCCAGCTTCGACTGTACTATGGAAGTATAAAGGCGAAGAAGAGAGCGTCGATCTGCACCCCATGTGGTGTGAGAGAGGTGATCCAGGAGAGCGAGGGGGCGTCGAAGGGATTGCTTTAGGTGCTTGAGATGGGGAACCCAATTGAGCCGTCGGTCTAGGGTCATGCCCAGAAAACGCGTGGAGGGTACCACCTCAAGAGGACTGCCGTATAATGTGACAGAGGGTAGAGGAAGGGTTGTGGGTCTTCTTCTACTGAAGACCATACACTTGGACTTAGGGATGGAGAGGCGGAAACCCACCGACGTCGCCCACCTTTCCACCCGGTAGATGGCGAGCTGCATTTGCCGTTGAACGACAGACGGTTCTCGCCCTGCGAAGTAGATTGCAAGGTCATCCGCGTAAATGGAAGAGCGGATGTGGGTGGAAGGCATTGTGAGACCGTGTTCATCACGACGGAGAAGCAGAGAACACTGAGGATGCTTCCCTGTGGGACCCCGTCCTCCTGCACAAAGGTGTCAGAGAGGACTGAGCCCACCCGGACTTTAAAGGTCCGAGAAGTAAGGAAGCCCCTGATGAAGGTAGGCATGGCTCCGACGAGGCCCAGATGTCGGAGCTGACCGAGGATCATTGCTCGACGGGTGGTGTCATAGGCCTTCTGGATGTCAAAGAAAATTGACAGTACGAACTGTCATTGTCGAAGGCATCCTGTATGTCTCGGCTGAGAAGCAGGAGGGGATCAGTGGTGGAGCGGAATTGTCTGAAGCCGGACTGGGTAGACGGGAAGGAATTGGTACGTTCAAGGACGAACGATAATCGCGTAGCGACCATTTTTTCGAGGATCTTGCAGGCACAACACGTCAGGGCGATTGGTCTGTAGTTTGTGGGGTCCAGGGAATCTTTGCCGGGCTTGGGGATAGGGATGACGTGGGCCTCCTTCCACCTAAAGGGGAAGGCACCCTCTATCCATATGCGATTGTATAGTCTAGCAGGAAAATTTGTAAGGTAGAGTGGAGGTGTTGGATCATGCCGTACGGAATACCGTCCGGCCGGGACAAGGGGATCGTCGAGAGGCCAGTGCCGCCTGTAGTTCACGCATGGTAAACAATCGGTTGTAGGTGCTGTCTATGGACGGTGGGAGGGGCTATCGTCAGGGGCGGGTACGGATTGGCTGCAGAGGAAGAAACGGCGGCGAAGGTAGAAGCAAGGTGGTCTGCCACCGACTTGGGCTCACATAGGAGTCCGTCGTTAGTCCGGAGGACCGGGGGTCGGGAGGGGACATGTCGCCTCTCGACGCCCCGCACCTTCTTCCAGATGGTAGCCGAAGGTGTGTTGGCGGTGATGCCGGACACAAAGGCACGCCAAGAGGCTCGGCGCGCTGTCTTCATTGTGCGGCGGGCGATGGCCCTGACCCGCTGCATCTCCGTGCGATGGATGGGGAGTCGCGTCCGGTAGAAGCGCCGAGTTGCCTTCTTCTTGGCGCGCACGGCCTCCGCGCACTCCGGGGTCCACCAAGGAACCCGTCGGGCGCGGGGGTAGGCGGAGGATTGTGGTACGCTTGTGCTTGCGGCCGTTAGAACGACGGACTCGAAGTATGCGATGCACTCGTCGATGGATGGGAAGTGGGCAGTTGTAAGGGTGGTATATGTGTTGTCGCGGAAGCGGGCCCAATTCGCGTTGGTGGTAACCCACCTTACCGGTACCCGTACGGTCTGGTCGGGTCGATTGAGGGTGAGTAGAATGGGGAGATGGTCACTCCATGGTCCTCTCGGAGGACTTGCCACGTGAAGTCTAGGAGGGCATCAGTTGATGAAACGAGGGACAGGTCTATACAGGATGGAGTGCAGGTGGTGGCATGGTAGAATGTAGGAGAGCCATCGTTGAGGCACTCGAAGGAGAGCTCGGTCATGACGGATATCAGGGTTGGGGCCATATAGGTGGGTGTGTGTCGCCCCACAAGGGGTGACGACTATTGAAATCGCCCAGTAGTAGGAAGGGCCTGGGGAGTTGTTCCACGACTTCCACCAGGTCGTCGCGGGAGACTTGAGCGTGGGGGGGAAGGTAGATTGAACAAATGGTGTACTGTCTATCCAGGGAGAGCCGGACGGCAGTCACCTGTAGCGGGGACCGGATGGAGAGATTGTAGAAGGGGACTGCGTGGTGGACGAGGATGGCAGCTCCCCTTCGAGTGCAGGTAGGAGGCGGGGTGGCGTGCAAAATAACCAGTGGGGCAGGGCATGGGCCTGGTCCCCAGGATTAGCTCCTGGAGACAGACACACACCGGACGGGAAGTGGCAATCAAGGAGTTAAGGCCTTCATAGTTTGCAAAGATTCCTCGACAGTTCCAGTGGACTATTGTGGTTTTCGGGGGATCCATTAGTTGATGAAGGGGGATGGGTAAAGGTGTAGGCGCTAGGAGGTTGGAGTGTGAAGGGAGATCTGGAGTTCGCGAAACTGAAGGCTGGGTCGGGAGCATGGCTGGCTATCTACCGTTCACCAGGGAAGGAATCGGTCGGCCTGTCGAACCCCGCGGAGGTTGCGGGGTCGAGTCGGCCGAGCGAGACCGGAGGCGTGGATCACGGCAGGCAGAGGAACATCGTGGGCTGAGCGGGTCGGAAGTGCCTCGGGCTTCTATGGTCGGGCCAGGGGGGGCACGTTAACCCCAAAAGGGGCGCTACCCCGCCTGTCCGGGGTCTCACGGCGGACCCTAGGTGGTGACAGGGGTACCAGAAAGACCGGGCGGGTGGGAGGGAGGGCGTACTCAGGGTAGCTGATAAGGAGGGGGCCGGGATGTTGGGGGGGTAGGTACGATGGGGGTGGAAGGAGGTGAACCAGAGTGGTCTCGTGGAGGGGTGGAGAAAATGGCACCAGGAGCAAGGGCAGATCCAGGAGACTCATGGGCGTGGGCGCGGCCGAGCTTCCCTCGGTCACACCGTGCAGCTGCGCCAGAGCCGCATCCACTGGATCCACTGGGCTGGGTCTCGTCGTACGGGGCGGGTCGTGGATTTCGGCCACTATTGTCAGAGTCTGTGGGGGTAGAGCGGTGGGACTTCTGCGATGGGGAGAGATGAACATAGCAGACGTGGTGGGCGGTGTAAGGGTCCGAGCCGTCTTCTTGGTCTTAGGGGAAGAGGGAGAGAGACGTTGGAAGGCCGGAGGGTCTGGCGACACGCTCCGGCGTCTCCGCCTCGACGGCTTGCTCCGGGCGGCAGGTTCGGGCGTGTACAGGGAGCACTGGGAAGGCAGGGTTTGAGGTGGCTGGGACCTGGGAGCCCTGGTCCCAGACTCCTGGGGGATTCGTGGCAGGTGAGGTGCGGGAAGAAGAGGAACGGTGGGGGGACAGGGGACCGTCGGGTCCTGCGAGGATTTGCTTTGTGGGGAACAGGGAGCAGTGGCTGGGGGGGGGTTTTGGCGGCAGGCCAGGGCGGCGTGCCGAGATGATAGAGCCGAGAGCAGTGGCAGAGGACATCCCCGGCCTCACCTCCCGACTCCGCACCCTGTCTCGTGCCTCACGGGGGCTAAGGAAGTCCGACACTTGTAGGCCGCGGACCTCCTTCTCGAACTTGAAGAAAAGGCATTCGCGGGATGAAGAGGGGTGTGCGCCTTCGCAGTTGGAGCATTTGGGTGTGTTGGGGCACCTGTCAGGGTGAGCGAGTCGTCCACAGTGCACACACAATTGATGCGGCTGTCGACAAACGGAGCTAACGTGTCCAAACTTATTGCATTTAAAACAACGGGTCGGGTCTGGGATGTATGGGCGTATAGAAAACTCGCATGACGCGCGGTCTCCCATACCCCATACAATGCGGCCGGGGGGATTAGTGTATTGAAAGTAAGGAGCAGACGTGGGGTGGGGGAGGGGGTGCCTCCCTGTCGGGATGTGAAGCGATAGATCTTAGTGACTCCTTGGGGTGCGAGGTCCTCCAGGAGCTCGCTCACTGCGATCGACAATAGGCGGGTGGCGTAAATAGTGCCCTGACTTTGATTCAGGCGAGGGTGTGGGGAAACGGACACCGAACATCCAAGGACCTCAGTGACGGAGAGTAGGGCTTTCGTCTCTGCGGCTGAGCGTGATTTTACGAGGAGGGAGCCATCCCTCTGTGGGCGTACATCATAGCGGCTGGAGTTGCTGTGGGTTCGGATCGCCTGGAACGTCCGTTCAGAGTTGGTCGGGAGGGACCCAGATGTAGGCCGAATCACCAGGAATTTGTGGATACTTGGAAGGGAGAGGGAGGCTGTAGAGTCGAAATGGACCGGGATATTCAACGGTCGATAGGACGGCCGTGAATGCCGGCTCCCCCGTCCGCCGCGAGGCTCTCTCCGTGGGGAGGTGGGCTGACGGCGGGTAAGGGGGGCATATGGGGAGAGCAAGAAGCCGGGTTGTGGGGGCAAATCCTCGGTGGAACTTGACTTGCCTGAAGGTGGCTGAAGTGGGCTGGGGCGAGACCCCTGCTCCAGAGTGTGTATGTCCAAAGGCATAGTCGAGGGACGGACTATATAATGAATAAAACCACGAAGGGAAAAGAAACACAAAGTGGTGCTCAAGCGCTTTCGTGACATATATGTCATTTTAGCATCGTCTATTAAATTGATTGTAAACTTTCCTTTTGAGCTTGAATTTGTAGACTCCACTTACAATTTTTGTTTTTATCTGTTTGTTTATTTCTTTATGTTTATTTCGGTTGTGACGTAAATATCACTAAGGCATTATTTTGTAATTTTTTCCAATTTATATTTTTATTTCTTTATGCTTTTGTGACCGGTGTACCATTCAGACAATAACTATAAAAAAATTGGCTGGAAACAAGCCATTTGAATTTATGTTGAATTTCGGGCAAAGTGATAAAATTGTCAGATTTCCGTACAAATGTG
The DNA here is from genome assembly GCA_023014485.1 of Bathynomus jamesi. Taxonomy (NCBI): domain Eukaryota; kingdom Metazoa; phylum Arthropoda; class Malacostraca; order Isopoda; family Cirolanidae; genus Bathynomus; species Bathynomus jamesi. Next base: position 251,886 of record JAJOZX010000138.1, on the reverse strand, counting down.
TTTGCTCCTCCCACAATTTTTATTTCTATACTTACTAATATATATATATATATATTTATTATTTTTGCAACCTATATATTGTCTTGAACTCTCCTTTCACTCCAGTGTTCCTGAGGATGTCATTAGACGAAAGCACTTGAGCACCATTTTGTGTTTCTTTTCCCCTTCGTGGTTCTATTCATCATAAATATTTTTCACGTGTCACTTTCGTGAAATAATTTTCATATATATATATATTATATATATATATATATATATATATATACTGTAATACTTGAAATATACAATGTTTGAAATTTCAATTTTAGCAACTAAATACACACTGGACTGAGAACCCAGCTAGATTTTGCATTATTTAAAAATGCGGGTCAGCGCGTGGCTAGCTCATGGGCAATACCATTTTTCTGTAATCGAAGTGAAGACAATGAGGTCGTGGGTTCGAATCCTAATGATGATGATGATGATGATTGATTTATATGCGGTAAAATTCCTTAGAATATGGCATGCATCTTTGCACTAAATAATGGAAAAATTTACAGTAAAAAGTTTGAAATATGAAAATGATTTTAAAATTTTTTGAAACAAAAATGTTCCATGCTTCATAGTATTGCACAGTTTATAAAATATAACCTTATTCATTCCTAAAAAAACTTAACTTAACCCACAGTACGAGATGAACATTTATTTTCAATATTTTCCGGTGTCGATGTGTGAGGATTTTTTCTTCTGTTTTGTGTGTTGATGTAACAAACTTTTCGTTACAATTTATTTTTTTCCCACAACACTCAAAACAGAAGAAAAAAAAACATCAACTAAGTTTTTTCTTTTTCCTTCGTGGTTATTTCATCATAAATATTATTCACGTGTTCCTTTTGTGATATATATATATATGTATCATATATATATTATATATATATATATATATATATATATATATATATATATATATTATTCGTGACATCTAGTGTTCAGTTTCCGTTTCCTCTATTTTAGACACGAGACTCTTATAACTGAGGCGTCGTAGCACAATGACGAATCAACCAACGTGCGAAAATTCCGTTTTGTATGCAATAGTAAACTTCAACCTTTCTTCTATCATGTATCAGGTCATCTTTTGGCGTATTCGTCATTGTATTACTGCAAAAATGCAACAAAATCAATCAAAATTCGGCCATTCTTCATAAAGTTATTACTATAATCTTCCAATCTTTATACCCTTATTGCTATTTTACCTTATAAAAACTTTAAACGCTTCTCTTTTGTCATTTAATTATTCACTCATTCAATGCTCATAAAATTCGTTACAAAATTTTAAAAAACATCGAATTACATCTATTTTAATGACGTTATGAGTATTTAAATTTTCACAAACTTTAAAGCAGTTTTTCTCAAAACTTTGTTTTGGCACATCACATTCGTCTTTGTGCCCCACGACGCCTGATGTGTAGTTTCCATTTTTACAATATCCCATTTTCTATATGGCACATTAGTAGGACTCGAGTAAATAATGTCCAATTATAGATAAAACTAAAATCGTTCATACTTTTAGCAATTTGTTTGCATTTTTTATTTGGAAGCTTTTCCAAATACTTTCCATTATCTTTCTAGTTTTTGAATGTTAGAACATTCTCTGAATTCTCCGTCTCTTAACTTTATCACTCCCAACTCCCAATTCTCTGACTTATTGATTTCGTGTTATCTGCTGCTCATTGACTGTCTTGACTGTTGTATCCTTTGATCTGAAGTTGAAGTTTATTTCATTAAACTTGTTTTCAGCAGCCTTCTTCAATGACATGATGTATTGTCGTCCGCGAAACACGGTACAATACTATATTTAATATAATATACTCATTTGTGTGTATATATACGTAATGTGTATATTCCAACGTTGCACGAGTTACACTATTTTAAGAATTCATTTATCTAAAACAAATGTTACGGAGAAAATAATATTTTAAAAGTAATTAAGGGAAAAATATTTACATATACAGAGATTTTTATTAGTTATTACAGTTCACGTTGGAAACCATAAAATCAGTTGTGTATTGTAGTACTATGAAAACTTGCTTGGTCCGGTCTCTCCTCTACGGTTTACCATTTCTTTCCACCTCCGTGCCCACCGTGTCCTTTTCCGTGTCCTTTTCCGTGACCACCATGGCCACCAGGTACTGGCTCAGCGTTGGCCACATTCAACGTACTGATCAGAAGAGCGAAAAGAAATACAAATGCCTGAAAATTTAATTATTATTAGTAAATATCGTTTTTCATAAAATATATTTCAGTCTGTGTTTATGGACGTACTATAATTAAAATAACAATATTAAAATTTTAAGAATTAGTCATTCGTAAATTTTCTGCACTATTATTTAGTGTATCAAATCATTAAATTAAAAGTCAATTTCTTTTGCAAATTCGCATTTAATTATCTGGCACTACTGAATAAGGAAGTCAATTTTACAACTTACGTAAAACTTCATGTTGGCTCTACTCTTGCAAATGGAGTTGTGATTGTTACAACGAAAATTTATGCTTAATATATATATACACGAGTATATAAAAAAATCGTCACAGCAAATTAAAAACTAAACAAATGAGAGTTATGACCTCCATCTGGACATTACTGTAGGTCTTTTTACTAATTTTTTTTTTTAACTGAAAACGTGATATTTAGACTTTTCTATAACACCATTCATGCTTTGGTTGTACAGATGCGGTAAACAATTTCATTACTTATTTTAGACAAAATAAATAAGAACCACTAAAATGAATGAGTCTTAAATATTATTGCTTAATTCCAAAAATGAAAATTATTTGGCAAAATGCTTTACAAATTGTGATTGTTATTAATACAACTTTTATACTTTACTCCTAATAAGACTTACGTTCAGGGCCATATTTAAAGCGAGGGTTAAGGGTTCAACCCCCTTCCCAGAAATGTATCTCGTGTTTTATAATTATTATTATAGTCATATATAATTAATAATGATAATTAATACCACCGACAACTCCAAAACAATAAACTGTCAGGATTACATCAGTGATACAAATTCTTTCTTTCTGTATTCCAGGGAAGGATGTTGAATATTTTCGATAAAAAAAAAAAAAAGTCAGTATTCCGGAAATCAATTGCCTTAGGAAATTCTTCCTGATTTTGTTAATTCCTTTCGGCGTAGTTGAAAGAAAACAAGCAAACTGGAATCTGGTTGTTATTAATTGTTGATATTTTGTTAGTTTAATGACTTAATGAGTAAACAGGGAAGATAGAACTTCCATAATTTGCTTTCTGGTGTGCAATGTTAATCGAATCTAAAGATTACTATAGTCTATAGACATATATTACTATCAATAATATTATTAATCTAGATGTAGCTCAAACTGCTCAATGGATCTGCATCTAATAATTTAGTTTAAAAGGTGTCACATCAGATCTGCTAATTTCTGCCAAACTCCTCAATTTCGATCTCGGGTTCCAATTTGAGTATTTTTTATTCTTTGAAAATTTGTCAATATATTCCTGCATAATATCTCTGTAGGCCCATGCTTATATTAATACAGTGATCACGGCCTATTTTGGAGACCTATTTAGTTTGATGTAGGCTATAACAACGTACCAGATTTTACCGTGTTTTCACTGAATTCTTTTGTTACAGGCAATTTTTTTAACCCTACCAAGTTCATCTGCTCTGATTGCTTTCAACCTGCAATTAATTTAAAACGCATCTTATGAGAATGGAATAATCTTTAGAAAATTAGAGCATTAATTATTGCTCAATCTCGTAGCAAAATGTAAAAGAAAATTTGTTTACTTTGCGTTACGCTGAGCAGGGATCTTGCCATCTAGAGATTTTATGTAATATTTCACTAGATATCCTTTCGAAATTATACTCATATTTTGTCAGGTTACATCCCAAAAGAAAGATTTAGTAAAGCAACTTACGGTAATCGCTAAAATGTGAAGTTCAAGCACAAACTATCACTCACTATTTTCATCATATTCCTGGAGTCTACCAAGAGTTCACCCGTGGGGATGGGGAGGTGAACGTGGATTTTAGAAAAATATAGGTCTTACTGTTGGTAAAGCTTAACATTTTTTATAACATAGTTCGTAAACAATTTCGTTAAATAATTTTCAGTCATAGAATTAAAAATAATGGTTAAGACTCGCAAATTCGTATTCGTTTTGCCTAAAACTCATTACGAAATCTTGTACAGCCTATGTATAACAAATGCATGATTGGTGTTACATAAAATAACTTTAAAGGTTAAAGCATCATTTTATAAAGCCTAATTACCATGATTTTCAATTAAACTAATGACCTACAAAACATTTCAGACAAAGGGTCATGACACCCATTGATTTCTTAAGTTTATAATCTGGCGTGACGATTTTTCCATATATATATTGTATAAGTACCAGTTTTCGCTATGAGAAGCACAACTCCTTTCGCGAGAGTAGAACCAACATGAAGCTTTTTGTAAGTTATATATTTTATTTTATTCAAAATAATTTTGACTTTTATTACTATTAAATCGTAATAAGATACATACAGTAAATAATTAGAAAATTTACCAATGATTAATGTATTCTTTAAGTTTTAATTAATGCGGTAAGACGTATTTGTTTGATAAATGCGTACTGAAATACAGGGTGGGCCATAAGTAGCTATATCGGAGCGAGTTTCATTATAATAAGAAGGTAAAGCGACTTATGGCCCATCCTGTATATTATGAATGAGGATATTTACTAATAATTACAATTTTCAGGCATTTGTATTTCTTTTCGCTCTTCTGATCAGTACGTTGAATATGGCCAACGCTGAGCCAGTACCTGGTGGCCATGGTGGTCACGGAAAAGGACACGGAGGTGGAAAGAAATGGTAAACAGTAGAGGAGAGACCGGACCAAGCAAGTTTTCATAGTACAATACACAACTGACTTTATGGTTTTTAGCGAGAAATATAATATTTAATAATAAAAAAATCTCTAAGCATATGTAAATATCTTTTCCTTACCGCTTTTTAAAAAATTATATAAAAAATTTGTTTTAGACAAATGAAATTTTAAAATGGTTCAACTCGTACAACGTCAGAATATATTCCAAAATTATTGTTACTTGATGAAAAATGCTTATTTTCGTGAAATGAGAAATGAGCTAGATGAAGGGTCGGGAACCCGCGGTTATGAAGACCCATTCCTGCGGCCCTTAAATTATAAATATATATGAAGTATGATAATAAAAACCCACTCTAATAGACAGAGTTTATTTCCACAACAGTTTCGATGCCCACTGGCATCCTCTTCGGGTGGATACAGAAAAACGAAAAAAAATTTTTTTTTTGCATTTAATATATGAAGTACTTGAGTAATACTGTAACTCATAATAGTTACAAATTATGAAATGAAACACGAATGAATAATGCAATACACTACGTTTGTTTCAAATATTAATATTTGCTAATATAATTATTATTGCTTTTAGTTATATATATATATAATATATATATATATATATATATAGTGTGTGTGTGTGTGTGTTGTTTAGACGACGACAATACATTATTGAAAAGGGTTGATAAAAACGAATGAATTATTTGGAAGAGCTTCCAAGGAAGAAATGCAAACATGCTAAAATTTTGTATGAAGGAGTTTAGTCTTACCAATAATTAATTGAACAATGAACATTGGTCATTATTAACATGCCAGACAGAAAAGGAGACATTTGAAACAGAATCCATCGGCCAATAATATAATTGAGGCAGAGTATTATTTCAAAAGCTGAAATCGGATACCGAAGATTTTGAAAAGAAATTATTATGGCAGTGAAAGCTTAATATTTACTTCAAGTTCACGAGGAACTTTTGTGAAGCTTAACAACTGACCCTCTCCCCCAGTAATTCGGGGGACGAAGGTCCCAGCACCGCAGGTCTAGCTAAATGGGCTCGTAAGGGCCACTTTAGCTAGAAAAGAACGCAGCAATGAAAATCTTAAGCTTCACATCCGAACTCATTGTATCAAGATTTGTGAAGCTTAAGATTTTCATGGCTGCGTTCTTTTCAATAGTTTTATTGACCGAATAATTGATACGCCAGTAATTGGGGTGGGCCACAGGCACCCCAATTACTGAGGCCGAAGGCTTCAGCATCCGTAGCTCAGTGGGAAGGACCGTTTTCCTATAAGCGAAGTGAAGACACTGAGGTAGAGTTGTTCGAATCGTGGTGGTGGTGATGGTGATGACAATAATGATAATGTTGACAAAATATAACAACTACCGTTTGTCAAGTCAAAATTCCTGTAAATCCATTGCCTTAGAACACAATTATTACCGATTTTTTCTTTCGGCATAGTTGAAAGAAGATGAAAAGTAGTTACTGTACTAATTGAAATCTGGTTAAGTGTTGATATTTTGTTTGTTTAATGACTTAATGAGTAAGCTGGGGAGAAGATTTTCTCCTAATTTGCTTTCTAATGCATATATGCAGCAATAAACTTTAGATTTGCAACGTTTGATAAAATCTAATGATTACTGTGGATCTACATTGCTGATAATGATGCAAGTGCAGCAATTAATAACAATATTGATCTAAAAGTAACTCATTACATTTGGAGTTAATAATTTAGCTTAAAATATGACACACCAGATCTGGTAATTTCTGCCAAACTTTCTGCCCTATTTTGGAAATCGGTAATTATTCGTTTTTACTCCCATTCTGTTTTTATGATGATAAACTTTTCTGGTCAATTTTGAGGCGTTTTGCACGAATCTGCCATCTGTTTCCTGTGGAAATGCGTAGTTTTCGAGATATCGTCATCTCGAAAACTATGCATTTGCACAGGAAACGGATGGCAGTTTCGTGCAAAACACCTCAAAATTAACCAGAAAAGTTTCTCATCATTTTCACTTAAACTAACGAAAATATCACGACTTAACCTAACCAATCATCAAGGGTGTACAGTTGACCTAACCGGGCATTCAATTAACCTAACAGGTTAATATTGGTTATTTCACCTATCTATCTTCTGATCTTTTTGTATTAGGCACTCACTGTCACATTTCAGGCAAGTTAAGGATGAGAGAATAACGCCGTAATTGATAAAAACATCCAATCCTTTGCCTTCATCTAGGGCACATGACGAATCAAGTTCTCAAAGTCAAAATCACACGAATGGCACGCCATAATTCTATCACAAACACCACTAAACTGAATCCAATTAAAAAAAAATAGCCGGAACAAAACCCAACCAACTAATTAAGTCGCAGAGTAGCGAAAAACTAGCCCAGTCAGGAAAAATATTTTATGAAAAAAAGTACATTATAGCCAAAACAGGAAATATACAGGGTGTCCCAAAAAAAACTATATACTCTTTATAGCATCATATATTTTATAATTTAAAAAAACCCAAACAATATATTGTTATAGCAATTGCCAATGAAAGGTAAATTAGTAATCTAAGTGATCAAAATGTTATAGCGAGTTGTTTGCATATAAAATTTAATTAACTACGCCAAGTGCTCAAAAGGTTCTCCGGCGGCATGAATGCACTTTTGAATGCGTCGACTAACTGATTCGCAGACATGGACTAATGTGGATGCTGTGATGGTCCCGCACTTTTCCCTAATTGCATCCTTAAGGTGTTCGAGTGTTGCAGGTCTTGTACCATAAACTGCATCCTTCAGGTAGCCCCAAGTAAAAATCAAGTGGAGTCAAGTCCGGTGAACGTGGCGGATACTCAACGCTTCCTCTTCGTCCTATCCAACGGTTAGGCAACGTTTCATCGAGGTACCTTCTGACATCACAATGATAATGAGGGGGGGCTCCATCTTGTTGAAAGTAAAAGTCGTCGTTTCCAAACAACTTCCGAACTGCAGGTATAATTTCTGTCCGCAGCATGTCGAGAACACTTTTTCGTTGCTCCAGTGTCAAACGTTTACGCAACATGGGTTTGCTGAACTGAATAAAGTTGAATGCTGTGTAGTTTGTATCGTGGAATGAGTGCGTAGGCTAAGTCAGAAGCAAGCTAGTGGGTGACTAGACTACGTTCGGTCCATAGGCTTCGCCATTACAAGGCCTTTGATAAAACAAGGCCAGGCTTAGTCGACGCATTCAAAAGTGCATTCATGCCGCCGGAGAACATTTTGAGCACTTGGCGTAGTTAATTAAATTTTATATGCAAACAACTCGCTATAACATTTTGATCACTTAGATTACTAATTTACCTTTCATTGGCAATTGCTATAACAATATATTGTTGGTTTTTTTTTAAATTATAAAATATATGATGCTATAAAGAGTATATAGTTTTTTTGGGACACCCTGTATTTTATTGCGCAGACCTATATCTCCGTTATTATTAAGTTCCCGAACAAAAAAATACCGTCATTGTAAAGCATTTGAACTGCTTTACAGGTATATCTGACTAAAAATATTAAGTTTGAATGGGCGTTAAAACGAATATTATCCCGGAAATCTATTAATTTGATAGTGTTCATAAGCACCGACCAGATGTTACTATTTGTCTTAACCTAATTCTGTTATTACAAGAAATTTTCTTAACCTTACCAAGTTCATCTGCTAAATTAACTATATTTAGTTCTTTAACTTTAAAATATTTCAAAGCTCACCTTATGATGCGATTAAAGCAGCACTTCAAAAAATTTGACCGTTCAATCTCAAGGTAGAATGAAAAAGAAAATTTGTTTACTTTGTGTTACGTTGATCCAACGATATTGCCATCTGCCAGATTTCTTGCAAAAATTCACTAGATATCCTTTCGAAACTCTATTCATATTTTGACAGGTTACACCCAGAAATAAAGACCCAAATCTGAAGTTCAAGCACAAGCTCGATTTCACGATTTTCAGATTAATATCCCCGAGCTCAACACTACTAGAAGGGGTGGGAAGGGAATTTTAGAAAAAAAAAAAAAAAAAAGAGGTCGTATTATATCTAAAGTTTGAGATTTTTAATAATAACAGTTCTGGTTTGTAAAATATTTCGTTAAATAATTTCACTCCTTGAATTAAACAAAGTTTAAGACTGTCATTTATTTCGAAGTTTGTATTCATTTTACCTAAAAATCATAAACTCCTTTACGGCATCTACGGGTGTTCTAAAAGTCTCGTCACCCCCTACAAAATGTACATATTGTAATACCAATTTTATTTTTGTGTGATTAATTATGTATTTATATGTGGTAGGTGTAATTTAATAAACAAGTCACTAACAACAATTACTTTAATTACAGTAAATACAGTTACTAATCAAAAATAGCCGTGTGTGCACCATCATTTTCGTAACAAAGGATTATGCGCCTCCGACTCATTAACAAATGACGGCGGTATGGTTTATACCGAGATCTTTTGTCATGTGATCTCTCATTGTGGACATGGGGACTGCAAGTTCTTGTGATCGTTTCCGAAGTGATTTTTTCGGTGAACGAGCCACCGATACAATCACACCTTCACATTCTTCTGCTCGCGTTGCTGGTCTTCCCGACCGTGGTCTGTCCTTGATGGAACCAGTTTCAAACAGCTTTTTCTCCCAGCGTAATACCGTCTTGTTTGGTGGTGCAGCCTTATTGAATCTTGCGTTAAAATCATTCTGGATATCATGCATCGTTTTGCCTGTATGTGACCTTTCATGAGCTCGTGTGCTCATCACTATCCTTTCCTCCAGAGTGTAAGTGGACTGGTCTGCCATTGTTCACACAACTCTAATACCTGGAAAAGAAAAAAAATGTCAATGAATTACATATAAATTCAATTAATCACACAATTTATTGGGGTTGTTTAACCTCCTTCGCAACATCTAAGGTCATATGACGGAGGGGACCTACAGCTTTACGTGGGATCAAAACCACGGGTCATTAGTAGTGACTAATGCGCTACTAGTGATTAATGGCCAATGTCGTAACACCGCTTCCCGGAGAAAAGCGAAGTTAAGCGACATTGGGTCTGGATAGTAGTTGGATGGGAGACCGTCCTCTGCGCCCAGATTATGTAGCGACTCGCTACACAATCTGGGCGCGGAGGAAGGTCTCCCATCAGACCCACTGTCGCTTAACTTTGCTGATCTCCGGGAAGCGGTGTTACGACATTGGCCATTAATCATACAAAAATAAAATTGCTATTACAATATGTACAGTTTGTAGGGGGTGGCGGGACTTTTCGAACACCCTGTAGAATTAAATTTACATACTTATTACTTGTTCATTTTTTGTGTCTAACTATCAGTTCTTTGCACTGTATTAGTATCATATTAACAATAATAAGTTTGTATTTGTTTCATATCTATAATAACAACTTATGATTAATATATACTAATTTATACTATTATCTACTATTAGTTAGTTTAGGTGTTAATCATAATTTAAACGTGATTTGTATATCATGTATTTTACCTCTACTTAATCTGAGAGCCCAGTAAAGCCTAAAGATTAGGGGTCAAAATATATATAATAAATAGGTAGTCTAGTTGACAGTATTATTGTATTACTTTTGTTATTGTATTATTGTAACATAAATTGTAACTTACTATTTGTATTATTGTAATATAACAAATTGTAATAGCGTATTATTGTAACATAACAGAAATTGCAATATTGTAATATTTATCTTATAAATAAATTTATAAATAAATATATATTTTTACGATGACTTCAATGACGTCACAGTGATTTAAATTCACTGTCTAATTTTCATCTATTAGTTTGTTTATACATTTTAAATCAATTAATACATACTTCTTATTCATCATTTCTGTATTATTAATCACAACTACCTATGAAGTGATATTTTATCTTTAATTAAGGTGAGAGCCCAGTAAAGCCAAAAGCTTAAGGGCCAAATTAAATAAAATAGTCAAATTGACAGTTACGTATTTCATGTTAAAATGATCGTAACAACCAAAATTGTAAAACTGTATTATTTATTTTATAAATAATATAATTATTCATTCATTTATTTATGTGCGTAACTAATTTAGAAATGGCGTCATAGAAAAAAATTTCTAGAAGTTTCAGCATCATTTTGTAAAAACAAAATATCACGTTTTCAATTAAAAAAGTGACCCACAGTGGAATTTAGACAAAGGTCATGACACCCATTTAGTTCTTTAGTTTTTAATTTGGCGTGACGATTTTTTGCATATATTTAAGTATCAGTTTTCGCTATGAGAAGCACAACTCCTTTCGCGAGAGTAGAGCCAACATGAAGCTTCTTGTAAGTTAAATAATTTATTTCATTCTTCCATAGTTTAAGATACTTAAATGGTGAATTGTTAAAAGAAATTTTGACTTTTATTACTAGTAAATTGCAGTGATTGGATAAATTAAATGCGGATAATTTACCAATGACTAATATATTTTTCAATTTTTAATTATTGTCCGGGCAGGGGCGGATTTAGGGGAGCGAGGCCCCCCCCCCAAACCACGAAGCCTCTAAACTTTTAAGGTAAAGGAAGTGAAAGAAAGGAGGAGATCGGAAACATAAAAAAGAGTCAATACAAAATTTGAGTGAAGCATCCTATAAAAATAATCGCTGTTGCAAAAGAGTGGGTATAGGGGTACTTTGATGTTCAAAAGTGATCCATTTAATATATATTTTTCTTTAATTGCCCCTAATGATGATGCTTAATAAAATAGTAATGTAAATGTTGTTGCGCTAATTTTATACCTCACTGGAGCTTACCGTCATTTTAAGGAATTGACTTCTTTGACCAAAAACAGATACCTTCCTGCATTCTTTATAGCAGTGCCTTTCGACCTTTTTATGCCTACCGCCCACTTTTACTATTTTTATGAGATAAATTAGCCAACCGCCCACCAAAATTAAAAATCCAACAAACATATATTAAAAATTATGTATGGTACATTATATATATTATATAATAAAACATTATGCATTTACCTTTAATTTAGTGAGATCCTTGTGCTTGATGCTTGGAAACTAAATTCCAAATGTTTGGCTCGAATTTAGTGAGGAACAAACGAATGTCCCCTCTTTCAGGGATTTTTAAAGCATTCCTGTTTTTGGTAAGAATGTGATTTACAGCACTAAAACCTGATTCAACTAGGTACGAAGTAGGAAAAGCGATCAGTAATTTAAAAATCTTTTTCCACATATTGGGATATACATTTGACATCTTTTTATTTTGCCAAAGCTGCATATAACCACCGTTATTGAAATTTCCCTTGCTTTCCTCATCATGTCTGAGTTCTAATAGCTCCTCTTGACATGTTACATCAGCTTCAGTAACATTTGCAGTAAACGGGTTTACCATCCAATCATATACTTCCATGGTTAAAACCACTGAATCGAGTTTCAAAATCCGTTTCAAGTTTATTGAGATGATCAATAAACCTTTGTGTATCAATTGTTGTTATGTCATCCTTAATAGATAACAATTCTGGAAACTGGTGAAATTCCCTTTTTGAAAGATTGTGACTGAATAAATCCAGCTTTTCAATGAATAATGAGATAACTTTTTGGCAGTTCATGAGTGTCATGTTGGCTCCTTGAAGCTGCAAATTACAATCATTGCATTTCTTAAATATTCCTGCCAAATAACAAGCATCATTTTTTATCATTTTTAACTTTTGGCTAAGATCAACTTCATTTTGGTCTTCTAGAAACTGCACTACGCTCTCATATAGTTCAACAAAACGAGTTAAACATGCACCCTTCGAGAGCCATCGGACCTCTGTGTGTAATAATAACCTAACAAATTGTTCATCATTGTCATGACACAACTGACGAAACATTCGATCATTTTTTGCATACAATATTGTAAATTTTGTTGAATTTTACAAGAATTTTATAAATTTTCTTGCCGCCCACCTAAAAGCTCAAATCGCCCAGGTTGAAGACCGCTGCTTTATAAGCACAACGAATATGTGATAATCGTTGTCAATTCTGTCGCACTAGTTGCCTGCCAATGTATTATAATCTCAGGTTCTGGAAGGTGACCGCCCTCCCCCCACCAAATTGTGCTCTGGATCCGCCCCTGTGTCCGGGAAGAGGTACTCGTCTGATAAACATGTACTGAAATATATTATGAAAAAGGATATTTACTAATAATTACAATTTTCAGGCATTTGTATTTCTTTTCACTCTCCTGATCAGTACGTTGAATGTGGCCAACGCTGAGCCAGTACCTGGTGGTCACGGAAAAGGACACGGAAAAGGACACGGTGGTCATGGAGGTGGTGGAAAGAAATGGTAAATATTAGAGGAGAGAAACGGGCGAAGCTAGTTTTCACTGTAAAAATACACAACTGACTTATTGATGTCCATCGAAAAATGTAATATTTAATAACTAATAAGAATATATAAGCACATTTGTATAGTTTTCTTACTATTTTAAAAGCATTTACACGCAGGCGCGCAACCAGAATTTTCTAGAGGTGGGGTCCCGATATTAAACTACTACTAACAGTCCATACAAAGGGGAAGTCAAAGCTTGTTAATTATTAAGGCATTCCCAGAATTATCCAGCAAGTCACTATCTTAAAACAATGAACAACCCTTACAATTTTCTGCATTACTCTGTAACATCATTTCTGTTGACTTTGTTAATGTGTAAGCAAAACCGTTTGCTTACTGTTGCTCACTGGTTGCGCACTGTCTACACATATATAAAAAATATTTTCGAGACAATTCTTAAAGTCCCATATACCTAGTTAAATGTAAAATACAATGCTTAATTTGCATTACTGGTAAACCAATCTTTGCAAATGAAGCAGCAGACTTTATTTCATTTGTGAATTTAATTAATTAATGGCATCTAAAATTTTAAAATCAGAAATACTGAGATGTCTTCAATCTTTTAAATTAAGGTCTTATTGAACTTGAACAGAGAATCTTCACTTATCCTTTAAATTAGAAGTTTTTCAAAATGAATAATTACGAGGATTTAACATTATTAATTACTGCGGTTAATCAAACGAATTTATCGTTTTTTAATGTTATGATAATATATTTACACATTAGACCAAATTACTTTCTATTTATTAAACATGCAAAAATATTTGATGTTCTCCTAAAAGTGTATATAACTGCAGGATTACATTAAAATATCCTACATGTTTTCAAAATGTCTCGGTGAAGGATTATCACGCATGGAATATGGCACAGTATACATATATTACATTCCTTCCAAAATCAACGAAAGATACAATGCCTACTAGTGTATTTGTGATGACAACTGACAACACAGGCCAAAACCACATACGAGAATGCTCGCAGGTCTTATCTAGATATGGACCTTAATGCCCTGGTCGATTGTCAGACTACAGTAGGTGAAAAAGTTGAGGAAACATTCAGTAAACAGACAAAAGGTAAAAATTCAAGTAATGAAAAACAGCAATAACATGTTAAATAGCGACTTCACACCATGAAGCCCATAATTTAGATGACGTATGGTAGAACTGATGAAAAGCTTGGATAATTGGTTTGCTCGAGTTCGGATTTTTTTTGCATTAGATTGTATTGAGCACGTCTTGTCACTTTCGGGAGGCTTGAGATATTGTGGTTTGGAAACATTTGCGAAGCTGAGCATCCTGGAGGTAACTTATGCTGCAGACCAAAGGATCTGTCAAAGAGTAAATTAAGGGTTCTGCCAGAACCTTTTTATAATTAGCCCACAGTTGTTGCACATATATCGGGTGGTCCGAAAAAAATGACGCATTTTTTAAAAATTAATATCTCAGTAACCCCCTTCCTTATCATGACAATTTTTATATGCAAGATACTTTCAAACTTCTTTTTTTGAATGCAAGAAACGGAATTCTGATATCTTTTATAGTTTTCTCGCAATTAACAAAAGTAACAACATGGGTCAAAAAAACGAATATCATGAGAAAGGAAAAATTTAATCAGAATTTTAACATAATTAATTTACAGTAAATGATCGATTGGACCACCACTCTGTTGACACACTAATCTAAGTCTTTTCTTCCACACAAAAATAATACTTCTTACTTCATTAATGCCAATTTCTTGCCAAGATTCAAGTATTTTACTTTTTAATTCTGATTCGGTGAATTTTTCTCGTCGACCTCGGTAAACCTTCTCTTTTAGTAACTCCCAAATTGAGTAGTCCATAGGATTACAATCTGGGCTTTGTGGTGGCCACTCATTTTTCGTTATTAATTTTGGTGTATTGCTAATCAGAAACGACTGTGTGGCGTAGCTTGTATGCGACGGTGCTCCATCTTGTTGAAATATGAAATCATTTTCTTGATACAGGCGACGACAATCCGGCAACAATTTTGTTCTTAAAAGTTCAATGTAATTTGCAGAATTCACCTTTGTCTTTTCAGTTTCAATAAAATGAACATCTGTCTTGCCATTCCAAGAGACCCCTGCAGATATCATAACCTTTTTGGAGAATCTGACGTTTCATGATACATTCTGTTTATTGAAATGTCACACTTTTTACCACGCCCGTAGACAACATCATTTTGACGGTTTCACGGAATTTCTAGAGTGAAATCTTTTTCATCCGTGAAGACTATCTTTTTAATATCAACGACAGAGAAATTATCAAGTAACTTTCTGCACCTTGTTTTTCTTTTATCCTTAACAGTATCACTTTTTCTAGAAGATACTATTGTTTTGAAGGCTTTTTGTTTTTGTGCTTTAATTATTCGGTGTACAGAAGTCTTTCCAATATTCAAATGTTTAGCAATTGTTCTTTGTGACAAATGACTTCCTGGTTTATCTTCTTGAGAGCAGATTTTATCGTTGATGTAATCCACATTTTCTGGAACCGAAGCTGTTTTAGGTCTACCGCTTCCTGGTTTTCTGGCAGTACTTCCCGATTCGCGAATCTTCTTTAAGAGTCTTTCCACTGCACGCCTTTTCCACTTTTGCCGGGAAACTCTTGCAATAACCTTCCAGTCTTCCATCCTTTTTCACAGTAACAATTTTTAATGAGAATACGATCTTCCTCTGAC
Source organism: Bathynomus jamesi (assembly GCA_023014485.1). Taxonomy (NCBI): domain Eukaryota; kingdom Metazoa; phylum Arthropoda; class Malacostraca; order Isopoda; family Cirolanidae; genus Bathynomus; species Bathynomus jamesi. The sequence goes on along the minus strand of JAJOZX010000138.1, from coordinate 235,932 downwards.
AACATCATTAAGGGTACTGACGAATTGTTAAAAAATAAAAAATATTCCACAATTTGACTTGTTCATTCTGTAGAGTTTTGTAATAACTTGCAAAAATATCGCATGATATCGTATAAAAATGATATCGTATAAAAAACGGATATTATATTGCGATTTTGTTTTTTTGACCCATGTTGTTACTTTTGTTAATTGCGAGAAAACTATAAAAGATATCAGAATTCCGTTTCTTGCATTCAAAAAAAGAAGTTTGAAAGTATCTTGCATATAAAAATTGTCATGATAAGGAAGGGGTTACTGAGATATTAATTTTAAAAATGCGTCATTTTTTTCGGACCACCCGATATATTAGTGTAGAAGGTACGAAAGAGAGCGTCTTTAGCTTCGTTTATACAGAATCTGAAGTTCATTATAATCATATATGCTTTAGAAACAGACTCCTCAATATTCTTTTCTTATGTCTGAGTCATCACTCAAGGAGCTGGTGAAAATTTGACCCAAATACTTAAATTCTTGTACTTCCCCTAGGGCCTATTGGTTCACCTCTCATTTTGAAACTAATATCAGTTGACTGATTGGAGCTTTTGGGATAGAAGTGACAACCATAGTTTTTGTAACTTTAAAATTAATATCATGGTTCTGTGCATATAAGTCATAGATTTTTAGAAGACAGGCCACACCTTTAACGGAAGAGTTTATTACTATCAGTCATCGGCACGCACTAGGTTCTTTATCCTCATGTTATCTATAAAACATCGAACGTTTGCCTCATTAAGCAAAGTAAACAAGCCTTCAATATACACATTAAACAGCAGAAGAGAGAGAGCAAGGAGCCTTGCCTAATTCCGCAAGAGAAACCAAAATACTCGGACAATGCACTGCCTGATCTAACCATAAAAGAATGGAAGGTATACGAAAATATCAATATATTTAATATATACACGGGAACCTTCTTGCCTCTTAATTTTGTAAATAAGATGGTGTGGTTCAATGTATCATATGCCTTGCTTATATACAAGAAACGACTGTACATACTTGAATTACTGTAAGTGTTTTGAGAAACAGGAGGCAACAGCAATAGGCCTATATATATATATATATATATATATATATATATATAGAGAGAGAGAGAGAGAGAGAGAGAGTTACAGGCTAACACAGACCCTAAGATCCACTCTAGGCTAGCCCAAGAAGGAAGTAGAAAAGTTAGAAATAACAATGATAAAAAAGAACATTGAAAACTTATACCATGCTTACACTTACAGACGTATAAAGCTTTCACACAGGAATAATAGTCATAGTAAAGTATAGAACAGACAAGGCTCTCTCCCTCCTCCGCCAGCCATTTCTGATCGAAAATAGTGGTGAAAGAAGATTTATAGGAAAGTAGGAAAAAGTATAATGAAAAGAATAGCTTCATAGTTCATTCACACCATGCGTACACTTATCTCATGTACTCAGTTACGCATTAGAAGACAGTGGAACATAAAGGATAGCATGGATACTAAACCACTAATCTAATCTACGCCATGCATTTTTTTTTCGAGAGGGAGTTACAAGGACAAGAGGAAGTCGTAAAGACCTTCCGGTCCACTCTGGGAGGTTCCTGTTATTAAACAAGTTTATTTTTCTTTCAACTATCCTAGCAGTAGTAGAAAACTGGATAGAAAGGTATAAGGCTCTCTCCCCACCCTCCGCTCCCTCCCTGCCAGAGGCAGGTACGGAAAAAGGTTGAAGAAAATACCTTGACCTTGGAAAAGTAGCCAAGGAAATTTTACAGGAAAGTGGAGAATATATAAAAAGCTCTATAATTAGCATGTTCACAGAGACACCGTGCAAGCGAACTCCTGCAGAGTTACGTTATGTTTTAGTCCTAAACTATGAGCGTATTCAGTACTGTTATTTTATTTATTTGTTGGGTTCAAAATCCCAGCTGAGCCGTGACGGCCAAATTCTAAAGGGCCAGTTCTATCTGAAGCCCAAGTTAAGCTAAATTAAAACTTACGGATTTGTGATCCTATTAGGTCCTACCTCAGGGTAACCTCAGGGTTGCTGACTCGATGCGGGCCTACCTTAGACCTTAGTTACATGAATTTAATGTAAACAAAAAAGGGTACTATTTATGGTCTTCTTTCTCAACCTTGCAACAACAACGCAACCTGGACTATTGCACGGTGCAACAATCTTGTATCTAAACAACCAAAAACTGAATTGCAAGAGAGCTCTCTACAAGACCACACCCTGTACGTACGACATCCCACAAACGAGTAGAAAGAACGCGCAGCGCCCCAAAATGATGCCAACAGTGTGACCAAACAATGATGCCACAAGAGCTCAAAAATGCTAGCTCTAAATTAAGTTAATTTTTCACTAACCTTACAATTATGAGATGGATATATATACACCTTAACTTAATATATACAAGCAATGCTGCATCAATCAGCTTAGTCATCATATCGCCTTGGGACAACAATGGTTCTTCCTCTTCTAGATTTTCTAACACTCCCCACCGAAGAGGCATTGTTGTCGTTACCTTCCGCAAGGTTAGCCAAGCCTTCTCCATGAGGCTGTAACTCAAATGTTTCATCTTGACTATCTGTGTTTTTGCTGATTTCTAAAGCATAGAGTTTTTGTATAGGTCTCTTTAACTTTCCTCCTGAAGTCTTTACCAGTGCAGACCTAACTAAATTGTCTTTGCCAACAAACAACTCTTCAATTATGCCAAGCTTCCAGCATTGCCTTGGTCTTTCATCCCCAATCATTACCACGTCTCCCACCTTGATACAATTTGCATTGGAGCCCTTTACCTTGCCTGATGGGTAATAATTGAGTTCTGGCAAGTATTCCATCTGCCACCTCTTCCATAACTGATCTTGTAGCTCTTCAAGGTACCTGAACCGTCTGGTTAACTCTCCTTGAGTGCTCTGGATAGGCTGCAAGTCTTCTGGCACACTGGGGCTTGATGTTAATCGTTTACCACAAAGAAAATGATTTGGTGTCAATGGCTCTGCATCCTGCATACTGTTGTAAACAAAAGTGATAGGCCTACTGTTCACCATTGCTTCTACTTCACATAAAACAGTAGAGAATTCTTCTTTGCTCAAATGAGCATTAGCTAAAAGTTTCTTTAATGGACACTTTACACTTCTCACTAGCCTTTCCCAAAATCCACCCCACCATGGTGCTCTCTCAACAATAAACTCCCACTGTACCCCTTGGTGTGAAAAGTAGGATTGGAATCCTTCCTCTTTTAGCAAGGACCAAATTTCTTGGAGTTCCTTTGCAGCCTTTTTGAAGGTTTTTGCATTATCCGATATGATTTTATTTGGGAAACCCCTTCTGTTCACAAACCTTTTAAAGGCCAAAAGAAATACATCACTACTTAAGTTGCTTACCAACTCCAAATGGATTGCTCTGGTGGTAGCACAGGTGAAAAGACATATATAACCTTTGTTAGACTCCCCTCGCTCATACACATAGACTGGCCCTGCAAAGTCTACTCCCACTACATCAAATGGGGCAGTATAGACACACCGTTCTCTTGGAAGTGGAGCCACCTTTTCATAATAAGGCTTTGCACTCCAACGCTTGCAAACCACACATTTATGCAAGACCTTTTTTACTACTTGTCTAATTTTGGGAATCCAAAATTGTTGTCTAATCTCTATTATCACTTCTCTAACTCCCGCATGTAACAGCTTATGATGAGTATCCAGGATCAAAAGGCCCACAAAGTGCCCCCCCCAGAAGGTAGCAAAATTGGATGTCTTTTCTCCTCTGGAAGCCCAGAAAACTGTAGTCTACCTCCTACTCTCAATAAATCCTGATCCAAAAACACATCCAAACCCTTGAGCGCACAATGTGTTGGTAGAACCTGTAATGGATGGCTGGTGAGCAATTCTCTCTCTTCACCAAATTTTTCCTTCTGCATATATACCACCCAGTATTTCCTGGCTTGCTGAATCTCATTACTGTTCAGAATTCCTTCCCTTCTTGTTTCTCCCTTAATGTTGTTGGTAAATCTATATACCCATGCTGTCACTCTTAACAATCTTTTCAGACTGCTAATGTCCTCAAGCCTCAATATGGGGTCCTGCTGCATAACTTGACAACTGTTCACAGCGCATTTTCTCACCTCACTCACCCATGCTTCTTCAGCCTGGCATTCTCCTACAATAGGCTGATTGGAAGGCCAGTTTTCACTTCCAAGTTTTAGCCACTCTGGCCCATTCCACCACAAACTTGACTGTGAAAGATCTTTCACTGAAATTCCTCTGGTTGGTAAATCAGCGGGGTTTTGGATGCCTGGACAATGCTTCCATTGCTTGGGATCTGTGTGCGCTTGAATTTCCTCCACCCTATTGGCAACAAATGGTTTCCATTTCCTTGCCTGACTTCTTAACCAGTGCCAAACTATAGTGGAGTCTGTCCAATAATAGCTTGGAATTTCATAGAGGGCCAAAGACTTTCGCACTGTAATTGCAAGCCGACTAGCAATAACGGCACCCATCAATTCCAACCTTGGAACCGAAAGCCTTTTCAAAGGTGCTACTCTGCTCTTTGCAGCAACCAACCTGCAACTTACTTCCTCTTGCAATGCGCCTCTTATATAAATACAAGTTGCATAGGCTTCCTCACTTGCATCACAAAAGATGTGCAGCTCCAAATTGTCTGGACTATTGTTCAACTCTCCAAAGTACCATCTTGGGATTTCAATGTCTCCAAGATGTGCCAATTCTTTGAACCAATATTTCCACCTTACCACCATATGATCAGGTAACTCTTGGTCCCAACCAAGTCCAATTTCCCAGAGGCTCTGAAACCAAATTTTTGACTTTATCACAAATGGAGCCAGGAATCCAAGAGAATCAAAGACCTTTGAAGCCAAACTAAGAGCTGTACGTTTTGTCCACCTTGTCTTATTCTAGCCAGCTCTACTAAAGATTTCCCATTGAAGGTAAACAAATCATCATCTTGCTGCCAAACAATGCCTAGCACCTTTGCGTCTATTGCCCACAACTCCTTAATACCAGAATCCTTAATACTTTCTGCTGCATCAGGTACTACACAGGAATGACTCATAAACTCTTGTAATTGCGAATGATTGGTCTGCCATTTTCTAAGCTCCATGCCAGCCTCCCTCATTATAGCTCTAGCCTCCATGAATATCTGTTTAGCCATTTCTGTATTATCCACGGAACACAGCAAATCATCAACATAAAATTTTTTTCTTATGTGTTCAATAGTGTTAGGATAGACCAGAATATTTCTTAAAATGGTACTGCATAGTAGCTGCCAACAGAAATGGACTAGAGCTGAGGCCAAACAACACTGACTTCATTCTATATGCTTGAACCTTAGGTTCATTTTCCAACAAGTCTTTCGTATCCACCCACAGATACCTTACTGCATCTCTGTCCTCTGGTTTTAACTTTATCTGCAAAAAGGCTTGCTTCACATCTGCAGTCAATGCTACTCTACCAAACCTGAATCTCAGTAACAAGGAAAATAAATCTGCATTTAAATTTGGCCCAGCATCCAAACAGTCATTCAAGGACACACCACCTTTGTCCTTGGCTGAGCCATCAAAAACTACCCTCAGTTTGGTGGTAGTTTTGTCTCGCCGTACCACTGCATGGTGTGGCAGATAATGTGCCTCCTGGCTCACCAGCTCACCTTGCACCCTTTCAGCATAGCCCTCCCTTACATAACTTAGGATGGCCTCATCGTATTCAATTAACAACTCCTCATTTTTTCTTAGCCTGTACAATGAAGTCTCCAACCTCCGATTAGCTAGCTGAAGGTTTGAACCGGGTTTGCAAGAATCCTTCCATGGTAGGCCAACTTCATAGCAACCATCTCTAAACCCAATCCCTTTTTCAAATTGCTCTAAAACATCATTGTTCACTGTACTTGCCTGGTTGTCCTTTATGCCAATAGATTCAAGTTCCCAAAACGCTTTCAAATGCCTTTCCAGACCATGGCTGTTCTCCTCAATCTTAACAAAAAGAGCCTTAACTTCCATTTCATTGCAATAACTACCATGTAGCATCCAGCCTAGCTTACTTTCAATAGCTACCGGGCCTTGAGATGCACGGACAATATTACCAGTGATGAAGTCCCAATAATAGTCAGCTCCAATCAAAAGACTAATATCTTCTGTTCCCTCAAACTTATTATTGCCCAAATTAATTCCTTTAACTTGCAATTCTTGGACACATGCCATATCTAAACAAGTAGTGACTGGAGCACAAAGTTCCTCAATATCTACAGCTTGGACCTTGATAGTGGGACTTTGCGGTAACAACCCTTTAACCAGAACTTCTACCTTCTTAAATTTGGTTCGGTTTTGAACGGAACCCCCAAACCCAGAAATTCTTAAATTTTCCCTCTTAAGTTCTTTAAACTTCAATTTTCTGGAAATTCTGGTCTTAATAAAACTACACTGGCTACCACTATCAAACAACACTCTTACAGTAGCTTCTCCCTCATTCCCAATTAATAAGGCTGCAGTTGTTTGCAATAATCCCCCTTTACCTTTACTCCTTGCATAGCAGTGGCATGTGCCACTGATGTCTCTACTTCTGGGGTAGGCCTACGAAGAGTGTTTTCACACAATAATGGCTGATGCCTACCATGACATCTTTTGCACAAAATTTTAAACTTACAAAACCTTGCTCTATGACCTTTCAAAAAACATTTAAAACATGCTGTGGACTTAGTTACCCTGTCCTTTCTCTCCTCAAAGGGTAAGGCCTCAGCCACCTCACATTTATATGACTTGTGGTTGCCTTCGCAAAATATGCATTCCTTGATTCCCTTTAATTTATTCTCAGAGGAGGCATGTAGAGCTGACACTGTACCTGGGCTATTCCTTTTGTGGAAACTTTGGTGCTGTGCCTGCCTTTGTCCCCTTGTTTACCATCCCACTGTGCAAACTCAACTCCCTCTCGTCTTGCTAATTCTGTGCCTAAAAGACTTAACATCTGCTGAAGGGGGATGTACACATGTTCTGCAGAGTATCCCCTACTTAATTCAAGCAAAATTGAGCTAGGCAATTTAGACTCCAGTGTAGGAACCAACATTATACCATACTTTTCCATTCCTACACCCAAGTTGTCCAGGGACCTAGTTCTAATTTCAAATTCATCATATAACTGCCGTAACTCCTTGACACTATTAGGATTATTAACAGGAGGTATAGCTAAAAGTGCACGGAGGTGGCTTTTAATTAAGATCTCTGGCTTACCAAACCGTTTCTTTAATATATCCCAAGCCACATTATAATTAGCCTCTGTTAATGCTAATCCTGCTATAGTCTTTGCTGCCTCCCCTTCCAAGAGGGACCGCAAATAATTAAACTTCTCCACGGCACTTAACACTTGACTAGAATGAACTGCTGATTAAAAACTGTCTGCCCATCCTTGCCATTCCTGAATACTCCCAGAAAATGTTTTGAGTACAAGCCTCGGTAATTGAACTACAGATCTGTTAACCTTAACTTCACAAACATCATTTGTTGAGTGTTGTGTTTCATTATCAGACCTGGTCTCTAACTGTACTGAGCTACTAAACTCTTTTGCTCGGAGGCCTACGTTAATTATATCATCAATAATCTCTTCAAAGTAAATTATGTTATTTTCTATTTCATCCTCTTCTATAAGAGCCTCAATTTTAACATTTACCTCACTTAGAGCAACCTTTTTAGTTTCCAATATGGAAAGCTGCGCAGTCACTAAGCGTAAATCCTCTTGCTCTATGGCAGAATCAATAGTGGCAATGACCTTTGTAATTAGACCTTTGTAGGCGCTTCTCCTTTTTATAAATTTGTTCAATTCAGATGCACTCATCTTCAATGCAAACAACCCTTGGGCTCAATACCAAATGAGCTGAATTGGCAGAAATACTTAACCAAACTGATCAAACGCAAATTTTACTTTCAAATAAACTGAATTACTAGGTGGGGTACTAACCAACACCAGTATGCAATACCGAATTTTCCACCCAAGTAACTGGCGCACTGGTCTGCAACCTTCGCCTACGAATAATAAACCAAATTAACCAAACTGGTAAATGTAGGCCAAAAACAACGACAGACAAGTGGCCAAGTTTCGCAATTAGGCAACCAAACTTTCTACCCTGGGACCTTAATTCAATAATAACCCAAATTTAACCAAACCGGTAAAATGTAGGCCAAAACAACGACAGACGACTGGCCAAGTTTCGCAATTGGGCAACCAAACTTTCTACCCTGGGACCTTAATTCAATAATAACCCAAAATTAACCAAACCGGTAAAATGTAGGCCAAAACAACGACAGACGACTGGCCAAGTTTCGCAATTGGGCGACCAAACTTTTTACCCTGGGACCTTAATTCAATAATAACCCAAAATTAACCAAACCGGTAAAATGTAGGCCAAAACAACGACAGACGACTGGCCAAGTTTCGCAATTGGGCGACCAAACTTTTTACCCTGTGACCTTAATTCAATAATAACCCAAAATTAACCAAACCGGTAAAATGTAGGCCAAACAACGACAGACGACTGGCCAAGTTTCGCAATTGGGCTACCAAACTTTTTACCCTGGGACCTTAATTCAATAATAACCCAAAATTAACCAAACCGGTAAAATGTAGGCCAAACAACGACAGACGACTGGCCAAGTTTCGCAATTGGGCTACCAAACTTTTTACCCTGGGACCTTAATTCAATAATAACCCAAAATTAACCAAACCGGTAAAATGTAGGCCAAACAACGACAGACGACTGGCCAAGTTTCGCAATTGGGCGACCAAACCTTTTACCCTGGGACCTTAATTCAATAATACTCAACCCGTCTAGGCCTAACTTGGGCTACAATTTGCACAATCAGAACTTTGCCGAAAAATAGTCACTGACTCAGTCTTGGAGTAGAATCCGGTTCGAAGGACCATATTATTTTATTTATTTGTTGGGTTCAAAATCCCAGCTGAGCCGTGAACGGCCAAATTCTAAAGGGCCAGTTCTATCTGAAGCCCAAGTTAAGCTAAATTAAAACTTACGGATTTGAGATCCTATTAGGTCCTACCTCAGGGTAACCTCAGGGTAACCTCAGGGTTGCTGACTCGATGCGGGCCTACCTTAGACCTTAGTTACATGAATTTAATGTAAACAAAAAAGGGTACTATTTATGGTCTTCTTTCTCAACCTTGCAACAACAACGCAACCTGGACTATTGCACGGTGCAACAATCTTGTATCTAAACAACCAAACTGAATTGCAAGAGAGCTCTCTACAAGACCACACCCTGTACGTACGACATCCCACAAAAGAGTAGAAAGAACGCGCAGCGCCCCAAAATGATGCCAACAGTGTGACCAAACAATGATGCCACAAGAGCTCAAAAATGCTAGCTCTAAATTAAGTTAATTTTTCACTAACCTTACAATTATGAGATGGATATATATACACACCTTAACTTAATATATACAAGCAATGCTGCATCAATCAGCTTAGTCATCATATCGCCTTGGGACAACAATGGTTCTTCCTCTTCTAGATTTTCTAACAAGTACTTTGTCTAGCCTATTTTTAAACACATTTATACTTTGGCTGGAAACAACCTCTGAGGGAAGTTGGTTCCAGATATTAACTATTTTATAGGAAAAGAAATTTCCGCAGACTGAGGTCCTAAATGTCTTTACACACTCAAATAGTGTGCAAGATTTCGTCTAACCTTTTCTTGAACTGATCCACAGAGGAACTGTTCACAACTTCCGAAGGTAACCTGTTCCATGTGTCACAGATCTTATACGTAAAGTAATTCCCACACACACTAGTCCTAAACCGTTTCAAATCCAACTTCCAACCATTGTTGCAAGTTGGGTTATCATTTAAACTAAACATACTTCTAAAATCGACATCGTTGAACCCTCGTAAGAGCTTGAAAACCTCGATCAGTTGACCGCGCAGCCTCCGAGTTTCGAGCGAAAACAAGTTCAGGGCGCGTAACCGTCGATTGTAGCCCATATGCCTAACGGAAGGGATTAACTTTGTGGCCCTCGCCTGCACTCGCTCCAGCCTCTCAATATCTTTCCTGAGGGTGGGCGACCAGAACTGCACAGCATACTCCAGGTACGGCCGAACAAGGGAATTGTACAGTGAGAGCACAATCTCCTTGTTCCGAAACTGAAATTGCCTCCTGATATAACCCAATAGTTTCTGGGCTTTCTTTTCCACCTCTACACACTGTTTCGTAAACTTAAGGTCGCTGCTAATTAGCACACCCAAGTCCTTTTCTAAATCAGTCACCTCGATATTACTGCCCAACATCGAGTAGTCCGACTTGGGATTGGCGTAGCCAATGTGCATCACTTTGCATTTACCCAAGTTAAACGGCATTTGCCATTTTTCGGACCACTCTCCTATCCTACTTAGGTCCGCACGCAGTTCCTCGATCGCTTCGGGCGTCCCAACATTGGCCCCAAGCTTGGTGTCATCAGCGAATTTGGCGATCCGACTGACGATGCCACCGTCGATATCATTTATGTAAATGGTAAACAACAGCGGCCCCAAAACGGAACCCTGAGGAACCCCACTAGTGACCGAGGCCCAACCCGAACTAGCCCCTTTAATTACCACCCTCTGCCGCCTATTCCTCAGCCAGTTTTCAATCCACCTACCTATTTCCCCACCGATACCCAGCGCGCGCACTTTCGCCATTAGCCGGCGGTGAGGTACCTTATCAAAGGCTTTCTGAAAGTCGAGATAAAGTATATCAATCGCCCTACTCTTATCGTACTCACTCAACATGACGTGGAAAAACTCGAGCAAGTTGGTGAGACACGACCTATGCCGTCTAAACCCATGTTGGGAGTCCCCAAGCAGCTTGTAGGAATCCAAATGGTCAACGATTCTATCAGCTATTATCCTTTCTAATAATTTACCTACAACTGAAGTGAGACTAATAGGACGATAGTTCCCTGGACTTTCGTGAGAGAGAGAGAGAGAGAGAGAGAGAGAGAGAGAGAGAGAGAGAGAGAGAATTCTAAAAATGGTAGGAACTAATGTAAAAATATAAATGAGGAAATGAGGAAAATAACACTAAATATATGTTCAGCCATAATCGACGTATTTAATTCACGCAGTTTGAACAAGAAGAATGGTGGTTTATTTTCGAAATGTTTAATCTCCACCGGCTTATCTATTTCGTCGACAAGACCAAAGTATCGACACTAAAAAAAACTAACTTAACCTAACCTATTTTAACCAACCTTAACCTAACCTAACTTAATTTAAACTAGTAATAACTTGTCGATAGAATGTCAAGTCGGTCAGATCTCTCGAGGTCGGTTCGTTACATGCCTGACACTTCGAGGCACTGTATCATACAGTGTTATGAAGCGTCAGGTATCACTGTATGCCTTTGGAATTCGTACGCGCGAGTGAAGAGAATTTCGAATGAAAACAGAAAAAAACGAATGTACTGCCATTTTCTCTATACGCAGAATGTCTTCACGCTTCTATGTGGGAAAAAGTATACTCCCAAAGTATTTACTAAGGCGTTCTCCCATCTACATGGTAGCCACAAAGTCCCTTTGCATGAAAAACAAGGGCAACATACAGATATGCTGTAATGTCACTGCAAAGGGACTTTGTGAGCATTCTGTACAGCCCACGAGAGTAAACGTTTCACTCTTCCCCTTTCAACGGGATTGCTTTATTTCGCTATCGAGCTGAAGTTAACCCTTTCATACCCAAATTAAGTCGAAAAGTAAAAAAAAAAATTGGGATATAAAAATCGTTTAATTGGACCCAAAATAACTGAAAAATATATTTTACAAAGTTTTATTGTTCATAATTAATAAAAGACGAAATGTGTTAAATTTCACACATTGGGAACTGGAAGGTCTAAAATTGCTTCCAAAGTTAACGATGAAAATTTCACACACTGGGCATTAAAAGGTTAACTCATTTTTTATTTCACAACAGTAAACATGAAAACTGAACACACTTTTTTATAGTCCATTATCATCATCATCAATGTTTCCTGTTCACTGACCATTATGTAAATTTTACATAAAATGTACATATTTTTTAATAAACTTTATCAGATAAGTAAAGTGTTCGAGTAAATTAATGATTATTTAATCCCATGGAAACGGGTGTTTCACAAAAAATGGTCTCTTTACATATGAAAAAAAAGTTTTAACTCTACATGAATTTGAAATTTCTTTTCTATAGTTTGAAAGAATTAAAAAAATGGATCACTTGAAGATCAGGGCCCCCAGCCTTCTTTAGTTAGCTTTATAAGGCTAGCTAACGAAAATATCACGACTTAACCTAACTAAGCGTGAAGGGCGTACAGTTGACCTAACGATTGGTTAGGTTAGGTCGTGATATTTTCGTTAGTTAGTCTTATAAGGCTAACTAAAGAAGGCTGGGGGCCCTGATCTTCAGGTGTTAAAAAAAAAAAAAGTATTATTTCGGAAGTTGCAAACTGTTAATAATAAACATTATTACAGATTATTTTGTTTTAAAAACAATTTGATCCCAACATCCCAAAAATAAAATAATTAGGATCAGTATACAATTAATTTTTGCCCGTTCGAATCCGAATCTTCTTCAATATACAGTAACTCCCCGAGTTACGTCATTAATTGGTTCCTGAGCTAACTTCCAGTCGGTTGGAAGGGGTTTTAACTTAAAGTCACCAGGTTTTAACTTAAAGTCACCAGCTGCATTACCACCCAGAAGGAGAGTTAATCTGTCCTTTGAGACTTATACCCAGGCCTAGTCTTCTCCTCTCTCCCAATGTATGATCTCTCTGACATTTTCTTTCAATACAAGCCAGTTTCATGAACATTAAAAATACACTGAGGCACATATTTCCCCTCAACAATAATGTCTGATAAAGTTTTAGGAAATTCACTAGCTGCTACTTCATCCGCACTGGCAGCCTCGCCACTGACCTTAATATTATGTAAATTGGCACGAGCCTTAATCTATTAAACCACCAATGGCTCGCACTAAATGTTCCCTCGGAAGAACACTCACATGTTTACTTTTAACATCGTTATAGAGACTTAAAGCCTTTTCCTGAATTAACATAAGGCTTATCGGAATACGACGATGATGCTGATCTTGCAGCCACACACTTAAAAGTCTCTCCATCTCCTCCATAACTGTACTGCTTCTTTTTGTAATAATAGTGAACTTAAGTCCCACAGAACTTTGCACGTGTTTCAAAACTCGTTCTTTTTCTTTTAAAATTGTCCCTACCGTAGTACTGTAGTACGACTCCAGCCGAGGCTACGAGCTATGTCGATAATTTTCTCTCCCTTTTCAGTTCTTTTTATTACGTCAATTTTTTCCTCCATAGTAATACTACGACGTTTTTTAACACCACTATCACTTGCTTTATCACTTTTTCTCTTAGGAGCCATATTTACTGTATTTAACCAGCAAAGGACGCCAAACGCTGGCGTCATCTATAGAGGAGTGGGCGAACTACATACCGCGTGCCCAATTTCAAATTAATATTTTTATATTTTTTTTATAGTTTTATATTTTTAAAAATTTTTAGTCCCACATACGAACGACGTAACTCGGACGGACGTAACTCGGGGAGTTACTGTATAATGAAAATCTTTGCAGCAAAATGACAACTCGTGCACGATTGATATTATACAGGGTGATCCATTTAAAACCGTACCCAAACTAAATTTTTTTTGTAATTTGGGTACGGTTTTAAATGGATCACCCTGTATAAGAAAATTTATGAAGGTTAGGCAAATGTTTCATAAAGCTCAAAGATTATCACTTTTTGAATAAAAATAATAATAATAAAAAGAATATCACGTAGAACTCAAAGGAGGTCATATAACCCATTTTGTTTTTAGTCAGGCGTGACGATTTTGCATATATAAACAATAATTTTCGCTTGAGGAAGCACAGCTCAGTTTGAAAGAGTAAAGACAACATGAAGCTTTTTGTAAGTTCTATAATTTAGATTCGTCTTAGGTAGTTTAAATCAGTTAAATGTAAATTATCATACCAGTATTTGAGTTTGACATTAGATCATGCAAATCCTATACAAATATTTAAGATTCCCAACATTGATTTTTTTCAGTTCAAAATAATGACCCAAACCTAATCTAGTTTAATACTGAATAACTTACGTAAGTTGTAAATTACCCAAAGTGTAAAATTCATTGTCGTGAATCTGATATTTAGCCACACTAAGTAATATCACAGAAGATAATAGGATTAGGAATAAAATAGATAGATTAGTTTAATTTTTGTCCGATAAAATTATGATGTAAGATAGAATACTAACTAATTATATTTTTCAGGCATTCGTATTTCTTTTCGTTCTCCTGATCAGTACGTTGAATGTGGTCAACGCTGTGCCCGTAGCCGGTGGCCATGGAGGTCACGGAGGTCACGGGGGAGGAAAAGGACACGGTGGTCACGGAGGAGGAGGAAAAGGACACGGTGGTCATGGAGGTGGAAAGGGATGGTAAATGAAAGAGCTCAGCCAGAACTCATTGTTTTTCGTTGTAAAATACACGATTGACCATTTTGTGAGAAGTGTAATATTTAATAACAATTAAAACTATGTAAACAAATGTATGTTTTTTCTTGCTACTTTTAAAATATTAACTCCTAAGAAATAGGATCACCTGAAGATCAGGGCCCCCAACCTCAATTACCAAATGATATCTTCGTTAAAACTAACGAAAATATCACGACTTAACCTAACCAATCGTAAATTGAGAGCGTACAGTTGACCTAACCGGGCATTCAATTTAATTTATTTTTATATTTATACTCTAAAGCAAAACCAAAAATACATGAGGGCCCTGATCTTCAAGTGACCCAAGAAATATTTTAGACAACTGAATTCTTAAAATCGCAAAAATCGTGCAACGTAGGGGTACATTGCATAATCACCGTTACTGATAAACCAGATTATTCACTGAAATGAGAAATAAACTATACAGATTTTCAATTATTTATGACTTTTGAAATGTAAAACGTGAGATTCAGAAAAATCTAGAGTCATCTTCAATCTTTTTAAAGGTTAGACAATATTCAATAGGATTAATGGAATTAATTTAAAGTTTTTCAACCTGCTATAAAGAGTTATTTACTCTACACCAAATTACGTTCTATTGATTTATTTGTTCTGAGTAGAGTGTACAGTATGTAACTACAGGACTATGATATCCTATGAACTTTAGAGATATGTCCCATATATATATATATATATATATATATATATATACACACACAAACACACACTGTGTTCCAAATAAGGTGGCTACCCTTTTCACCGGGCCAAACAATTCTGAGGATAACTAAATGAAATAGAAATAACATGAAACCCTTTTTATCATATATTGTCCTTAAAGCGAGAGGTTATTTGCATCGGATGAGTTGTTTTTTTGCAAATTGAACTTGAACAATAGTTGTTAAAAAATAAAGTTGACAATACGAAAGTAGAAAAAATTGATAAATTCATGTCACTGAATAGTGAAATCGTAATTTCACGGTCCATTTTAGCATTTAGGATCACTCGTTCGTCGATTCAGGGTGCATTGTTAATGTTATGGGTTCTAGAGGACTAGGCTTGTCAAGCTTATAAGTGAAGTGTATATATATATATATATATATATATATATATATATATATATATATATATATATACATATATATATATATATATATATACATACACAGTGTGTGTGTGTGTATGTGTGTGGATTGTAGTGCTACCGGAACAAGTCGGGACGCGCTGCGGTACTAAAATATTGGGAGGAGAACAGCTACCGAACTAAGTTTGGATCAGTACAGTATATATATATATTGGGTGTCCCAAAAAAAACTATATACTCTTTATAGCATCATATATTTTATAATTTAAAAAAAAACAAACAATCTATTGTTATAGCAATTGCCAATGAAAGGTAAATTAGTAATCTAAGTGATCAAAATGTTATAGCGAGTTGTTTGCATATAAAATTTAATTAACTACGCCAAGTGCTCATAATGTTCTCCGGCGGCATGAATGCACTTTTGAATGCGTCGACTAACTGATTCGCAGACATGGACTAATGTGGATGCTGTGATGGTCCCGCACTTTTCCCTAATTGCATCCTTAAGGTGTTCGAGTGTTGCAGGTCTTGTACCATAAACTGCATCCTTCAGGTAGCCCCATAAGTAAAAATCAAGTGGAGTCAAGTCCGGTGAACGTGGAACCCTTCCTCTTCGTCCTATCCAATGGTTAGGCAACGTTTCATCGAGGTACCTTCTGACATCACAATGATAATGAGGGGGGGCTCCATCTTGTTGAAAGTAAAAGTCGTCGTTTCCAAACACCTTCCGAACTGCAGGTATAATTTCTGTCCGCAGCATGTCGAGATATGCGGCACCGGTAACTGTCCCATTAAAGAAAAATGGTCCAACCAAACCCCTGGATGATAAACCACACCATGCTGTTAATCCTGGTAAATTAACATGTTTATCCACATAAACGTGTGGATTATCAAGTGACCAGTACCTGCAGTTGTGTCGATTTACTGTGCCATTCAGCTTGAAGGTAGCTTCATCAGACCACACGATTTTGTTGTATTGAAAGTGCATTCATGCCGCCGGAGAACATTTTGAGCACTTGGCGTAGTTAATTAAATTTTATATGCAAACAACTCGCTATAACATTTTGATCACTTAGATTACTAATTTACCTTTCATTGGCAATTGCTATAACAATATATATATATATATTTTTTTTAAATTATAAAATACTGTACAGGGTGTACATAAAGTCAGGATCTATTTTTGTGAAGCACTTGGAAATTATATTCAATCATAAAATGATAAAATGGTAACATTTATTAAATAATTAAGAGTAGGATTCGACGTGACGCCCATTAGTATCCCTGCACAGCTCAAATCGTTCCGCAGCATTTCTAAACACATTCTGGAGCATTTGCCGGGTTATGTTATCTGCAGCAGTTCGTATACGTGTACGTAAGTTTTCAAGACTCGTAATCTTCGTCTGATAGACGTGCGATTTGATAAAGCCCCATGCAAAGAAATCTAAAGGGGTTAAATCTGGTGATCTCGCTGGCCAAGGTCTGTTGCTTCCGCGTCCGATCCAGCGATTTGGAAAACGTTCATTTAGATAATCCTGAACAATTTTGGCATAGTGACAAGGAGCACCATCATGTTGATAGACGACGGTACTAACAATCCTATCCCCGTCGTCTATCAACATGATGGTGCTCCTTGTCACTATGCCAAAATTGTTCAGGATTATCTAAATGAACACGTACGATTTTGCATAATGAAAAAATGTCTCCACGAGCATTCGTTCCGAGCACCTTTTGAGTAAAAGGCAAAGGCGCTACCACCATGCTACGACGAGGTAAAGATTAATATAACCTGGTGTGTATTTTAGCACTCTAAGGAACACATGACCCTTTTTCGTCCAGAGGTGTTTTCTATACTAACTCCCCTGCACTCGAGGTGATGGCGGCATTTCATTCAATTCTCCACTGTAACAGTGGTGACCAGTAAATGTAATATTATGCATGAACACCAACGATTTTACATAATACAATTTGACTGAAAGGCATTATTATTACCAGTAATATCGGGAGTGGAACCCCCGATCACCGCGTATTCACTTATAGAGAAATGGTGTTACCCACTTAACTCTGGACGCTGGCATGGGGCAAAGGTTTACTCCCGAATCTTGTTCATTAAAGCTTTCTCTTCTGCGCTTCATATGCAGCCGACTAGTGTACACTTTTCACTATTATGTACCCCTTTTAACTGAATTACTTCATCCTGTAATCGAGCCGAGGTTAATTCAGAATTTTTCCTTTTGGTAATCATTTAACATTAATAAGAATTTCACTCTTTTCTTATAATCTATTACTATCAAGGTTGTCAAGTCTTAATTATCAAAATAAGGGACAAGTTCGGGTTGGACCTTGGAACTTCGGTTAGCACTCAATTTTCCACACACTACACTTAAATATTTGCATTTCTTCACTTCAAAAAATGTCACAACTGTCACGCGTAGTGAGAGGCGTATTAACAAATAGGCCTTCAAAGCTGGGCCTAGATCGCATGACTTGATCTGACACGTGTTAATTATTTATTTTATTGAGTTCAGAATCCCAGCTGAGCCGTGAACGGCCAAGCTCTGAAGGGGCAGTTTAACCTACAGCCCAAGTTAATCTAGACTAAAAACTTACGGACTTGGAGGTCCTATTAGGTTCTACCTCAGGGTTGCTGACTCGATGTGGGCCTACCTTAGGTCTCAGTTGCATAAAATTAAGATAAAAAACAAAAGGGGCACTATTTATGGTCTTCTTTCTAAACTTTGCAACAACAACACAACGTGCACTATTGCACGATGCAACAGTCTTGTATTTAAACAACCAAACTGAATTGCAAGAGAGCTCTCTATAAGACCAGATCCTGTAAGTGCCGCATTCAACAAACCTGTAGGAAGGACGCGCAGCGCCCCAAGAACATGATGCCACAAGAGCCCAAAAATGCTAACTCTAAATTAAATGAATTTTTCACTAACCTTACAATTATGAGATGGATATATATACACCTTAACTTAATATATACAAGCAATGCTGCATGAATCAGCTTAGTCATCATATCGCCTTGGGACAACAATGGTTCTTCCTCTTCTAGATTTTCTTACACGATCTTGTTGCTCTTATAGGCTTATCAGATTTCGTAACAATCAAATTTTCCTTTTCAATAAATATTACGAGGAATGTCCTTCTTTTAAATAACGACAGGGATTACTTAAAATAAAACCTTTAATAAAACTAAAGTCCTCTGGCTTTAATTTAGCACACTTGTTGTATTTATCAAATGAGATTATAAAACTTTGAATAAAATTGATAGGGTTATTAATGGAGAAGGAGTTACCATATGGCAAAGTGACCTTTTCATACAAGGAGTGATGATAATTTGAAAGATTGAAAATGTTGTTGGAGTTTAAGAATTTAAACCAAGGACTATCACGAAAGAATTTCTCAAACTTAAGTTTGATAATAAGTTTGAGAAACTCTTTCGTTTCAGTGAAATGAAGTTAATTATTATTATTTATTATTATTAATTATTATAATTGTTATCAGGAGTCGCAGTGCAAATGAATTAACTTTGTGTCATCATTTTACAGGTCTATTGTGTAGTATATTTAAAATGTGAAAACTATACTATGAGACAGACATTTGTACGAAAGTAATTGTAAGTTTAGAGTTTAGAAACAGAGTGACTAGTAAATAAAAGAATTATTTGAGTGCGAGGTAAATTAAATAGAGGTAAGATAAGACACACTTGTAACTGCCTGTTAGCTCAGTGGTAGAGTGCTGCAAATTGATTCTAATTGAAACACTGCAGAGGTCGCGGGTTCGATTCCTGTACGGGCTAAAATTTTATCCTTTTGGATTCACAAAACAGCAAACCCCAGAATATGTTTTAACAAGTACAACATCTTTTGATGTTAATTGTATTGAGGTGCGATCCAAAGAGGGGAGCTTAATTTTCATCTAAAATGCACCCTCTCATGATTATAGATTATTTTTTTCTCTTTGGTTCCCATGACTTTAACTCGTAAAAATCGAACAAACTTAAAACCCATATTCATGCTAAAAAGTAATTTCTATTTTGAAATTCTTCTGATTGCTTTTGAAAAGAAGTAATTTCTATGTATGAAATTCTTCTGATTGCTGATGATAAGAAGTAATTTCTATGTATGAAATTGTGCTGATTGAAATCTGGCAGGCCGTACTTTTTTTTTACCTGTGACAGCCCAAAAATTCAGAAAGATATGTAACTCGGAGCAAACTTTAAAATTTACTCGAATATTGTGTTCTTCAGAGAAAAAGTTGGTTTGTTCGTGTGTATATGTGTGCATACAAGCAGGTGGGAGAAAACGCACGTCTTCCAGCTTTCAGTAAAGTGTTCAAGCATTTGAATTCGTAAAATGCTGTCCTTGTTCCGTGCCTTACATACCTAATTTCCTCAATTCAAAGTTCAAAGTTACTTTGCTTAGCAATTAACGATTACACTAAACAACAAATTTTTACTTTTATTCTGTCTCAGCAACAAACAAAGCTGATCTATATGAAGTCGACGCTGCTGATTCCGAAAATGTTATGCATTTTGGCGTAGCACGCATAGTTTCCATGAAATTCAAAAAATATTATACAATTATTGTATATTGTATATAAGATGTATAATATTGTATATAATTAATTAAATATCATCCAATATACTGTATTAAAAATATAAACATCACACATGCTATAACAGTAGCAATACACACGACGTAATGAGACAAACATCACATGTGGTCAGAGTTGCGAGATAATAAAATAAATGAACACCTTTTACTACAAAAATTGAATATTTTTTCTAAAACAAAAAAATGGAAATTTCTCAAAAACTATACGTGATAGGAAAATAATAAAACCATATTTGTAATTAGCGTTAAAAACTATAATAATGACTTAAAACTATAACAGACAAAATCATTGTTAAACAGTGTTTTATTAACAGTGTTATTTATGGTCGTTCACATTTACTGTGATAACCCTCACGAAGATATTCGTTAAACCGACCGACTCGTTGCAGACACCTTTGGGATCGACTTTGAGTAGAAGAACCTTCGTTAGTTAAAACAAACAAAGTCCGTGTGTTAAATTAAACCTTTATGTATAAGGTTTACTCCATAATTAACAGCAAACCTAATTAACTGTAACTTAGGAACATAGAACTATAGGAAAGTATGAAAAGTATAGGTCACTTTAGCTTCGTTTGTTACTTTCATTCTTACGTAGATAGGCTAGAGTTGGCCTTTATGACCTTTTCTTTTGTACGGTAGTTTAGTTTAGTTTAGGTTAGGTTAGGTTAGGTAATTTTGCAACCATAGGTTAAAGGAGATCTTTTAAACTATTTTCCCCCCAACATACTCTTTTCAACAATCATCCCCCCAATGTTGATATTTTTAACTATATACCCCTCAAAGTTTAAACTCTGCAAATTAACCAAAATGAGATAAGAAAACAATAACAACAAATTTACTATTTATTGCAAACATATAATAGAGAACAATTATTTACAAAGGATAAAATTTGAATGCCCGGTTAGATCAACTGTACGCCCTTGACGAATGGTTAGGTTTAGTCGTGATATTTGCGTTAGTTTTAACGAAAATATCACGACTAACCTAACCAATCGTCAAGGGCGTACAGTTGACCTAACCGGGCATTCAAATTTTTTCCTCTGTAAATAATGGTTCTCTATAAACCGGAAATATGATTGAATATAACAGAATTTTCAAGATATGTATCTTATATATAGGGTGGGGCACGGGAATCAAGTGTTTTTTGAATAGCTAGTAATCGGCCATTAGGAATGGGAGGGGCGTGCGGTAGGTAGCATTCCATTCCTGGGTTCATAGCATTTAACTTTAACTAACACTCACCTTTATCTTTCAGGTGCCATCATGGAGCAGTGGACGTTAGAACACCGCATGTTCGCGTATGATCATTTTGTTAGGAGTGGCGAGTCAGTGACAGCAGTTCAGCGTGCGTTTCGCCGCAGATTCAACATTCATCGAAATGACTCTGTTCCCGCTCGTGACACAATCTTACGTTGGGTTAACAATCTTCGAACAGGAGGCTCAATAATGAAAACAAAACCGAAGGGGCCGCAACGCACTGTGCGTACTCCAGAGAACGTTGAAAGGGTCAGACAAGCGATGTTGCAAAGCCCAGGCCGCTCTGCTCGGAGACATTCAGCTGCACTCGGAATCAGCAATCGTACTGTTAGACGGATTTTGCATGAAGAATTACATTTTCACCCATACAAGTTAGCGATGGTGCAGGAATTGAATGTAAACGATTGCCCCCAACGACTGAATTTTGCACAGGAAATGCTTGCACTTTATGAGCAGAATGAAAACATGATGGTGGTAATGAGTGATGAAGCCCATTTCCACCTTAATGGGGCCGTCAACAATCAAAACTGTCGGTATTGGGCTGCTGAAAATCCGCGACAACTCCATGAAAAACCGCTGCATAGCCCTAAGGTTACAGTTTGGTGCGCGGTGGGAAAGTTTGGCGTCATCGGTCCCTATTTCTTCGAACAAAATGGGGTTACCGTTACCATAACATCTGGGCGTTACATTGAGATGGTGAACACCTTTTTCATCCCTGAGTTACGAAGAAGGCGTATTGCTCGTCGACATTTGTGGTTTCAGCAAGATGGGGCCACGCCACACACCGCCAGAGCGTCAATGGCTGTTCTTCGCCCCCTGTTTCCCAACCATCTCATTTCGAGATTTGGTGACATTGCATGGCCCCCTCGGTCCCCTGACTTGTCCACATGTGACTTCTTTCTATGGGGGTACCTCAAGTCACGTGTCTACGAGGACAAGCCCCGTACATTAGATGCATTGAAGGAAGCGATCCGTCAACAAATCATCCAAATCAACAGAGACCTGCTGGGAAGAGTGGAGGCCAATTTTCGTAAACGCCTTCAACAATGCGTCGACGGCCAAGGACATCATATGCCAGATATAATTTTCGGTACATGATTATTATGACATGAAATGCTATGTTCTTACGAATGTTGTTCTACCAATATATTTTCTTTACAAAAATAAATATCATGTTCCTGATTATTCCAAAAACACTTGGTTCCCGTGCCCCACCCTATACATATGCCTATCTTAAAAAATTCTATTTTGTAAATAAGATACTTAAAACCTGTTCTATTATCTCCCCCCTAATATTGACCTTTTAAACTATGTCCCCCCCTCTCTGAAGCTTGGGGGTGAAAATAGTTTAAAAGATCCGTTGAGGGTTAAAGTGCGTACTATTTATGTCCTTACTGCGTTAATACAATTTATTGTAGGGATCTCCACTTCCACAGTTCACTTCCAAGGGAAAGTCCCCACAAGGAGCAATCTATCCCTAGTCAGTCTGTTTGCGTATACCACTACAGTAAATTATGGAGAACATCTTCGAATTTAAGAAACTTGTTGAAAAAGTTCTTCGCGGACGATGCTATTTATTTCGGATCACCTGAAGATCAGGACCCCCAGCCTTCTTTAGTTAGCCTTATAAAGCTAACTAATGAAAATATCACGACTTAACCTAACCAATCGTCAAGGGGGTACAGCTGACCTAACGATTAGTTAGGTTAAGTCGTGATAATTTCGTTAGTTAGCCTTATAAGGCAAACTAACGAAGGCTGGGGGCCCTGATCTTCAGGTGATCCTTTATTTCTTCTACTGTATAATGAGTGACAAGAAAAAGAAGCGAGTGGTGCTCAGTTTGAAAAACTTGCAGAACAAAAAAGTGAACTTGAAAAGTGTGCTTTAAAAATCTCCCAAAATGCATCCACTTTCACTTCTACTTCAGGAAAAGGTGATCAGTCAACAAGAAGTACTAGCCAAGATATTATTCCATTAACAAGCAATTATAGCTGACAGTGAGGTTGCTTTATCAAAAAGTCAAGATACCAAATTTTAATGATTTTAATGAAATTGTTGAAAAGTTTGTCATTGCAAATGCCAGAAATAAATAATTTTGTTAGTTGATGTATTTTATAAAATTTACTCATAATAAAAACAAATTTTCATCTATTTCATTGCAGTTTAATTTATTGTTGTCCTCGTGTTGATAGATAACTTTCCTTGTGAGTCACTGAAGAATGTCTCTACGTGTTGTTGTTTTCTTTACACGAGTAGTTAAAATTTATAACTTCCCAGAGTTCTTTTAATTGCGTCCAGCATATAATACGGAAAGCTCTCTGAACACAAAATACGGGAAATCTGTCAACCCTAATTATCATGTTATTCTGGTGTAGGATACGCCGCAGCAGGTTTGTCAATTTACCCATGTGGTGTGTGTGTGTGTGTGGCGGCGGTAGGTGCTCTGTTCAACCAGGACGACTGTTTGAACGAATGCCTTTTCTCCTCTTCAGTACCTTCTCTACAGTGCATCAGGGTTGTTTCTCCCATCTCAACCAGTTCGTTGAAAATTAAATATACGATTATGTATTTATGGATGTATGTGTGACTGTATGTATGTATGTAAATGTTCTTGCTCAGTAAGCACTCTGTGCAGTTTTTTAAAACAAAGCTGCAATTCCATTCGAAATATACATAAAAAAATTGTGATATAAGCAATGTGTAATTAAAAATTAATCGTATAGAAAGCAGGACTCGGGAAACGACGGTGCATAAGAGTCCAAAGCACCAGAACCCAGGCTGGAAGAAAGAGTAAGTGATCGGAGTTAAAGTGGTCCGGAGTGAAAAGTAGCACCAGGTCCCATGATTCTTCTCCCTGGTCTTCATGGAAATGGTTATTTGACAAAAAACTATTCTTTTTATTACAAAAAAAAAGTTTAAAACTGTAAATAAATTTGAATGCTCCTTTTAAAGTTTTAGATAATTTAAGAAAAATATAGATCCTATTATTTCGAAAGTTTTAAACTTTTAATAATTGACTCAGTTTCCAAAATATTTTGGTTGACATTTTCATCCCCATATACAATACTAAAATAAAATAATTAGGTTCAATATAAAGATTGATATGCATTAATTTTTAAATATTTGTATTCTTTTCATCCTAAATATATAATTAAATTTTTTACCGCGAATAAAAACATGCAGGATTGATATTATGTGAAAGAAAATTTACGAAGGTTATACTCGTATTAATGTTACATAAAGCTTAAAGATTATTTGTTTTGAATAATAAAAAAAATGAATGAATATCACGTAGAACCCAAAGGAGGTCATAAAACCCATTTTTTTTCTTTAGTTTTTAATGAAGCGTGACGAGTTTTGCATATATAAGCATTACTTTTGTCTGTACGAAGCACAATCATTTTGAAAGAGTAAAGGCAACATGAAGCTTTTGTAAGTTATATAATTTAGATTCGTCTTAGGTAGTTTAAATAAGTTAAATGTGAATTATCTCATGAGAATTTGAGCTTGACTATTAGATCCTATACAGTAAGTAACATCACAGGAGAAGATAATGGGATTAGTGAGCAAAATATATACATTTATAGATTAATTTAATTTTTGTCCGATAAAATTATGATATAAGATAGACTACTAACTAATCATTATATTTTTCAGGCATTCGTATTTCTTTTCGTTCTTCTAATCAGTACGTTGAATGTGGTCAACGCTGTGCCAGTACCCGGTGGCCATGGAGGTCACGGGGGAGGAAAAGGACACGGTGGTCACGGAGGAGGAGGAAAAGGACACGGTGGTCATGGAGGTGGAAAGGGATGGTAAATGAAAGAGCCGGAACTCATTGTTTTTCGTTGTAAAAGACAAGATTGAACATTTTGTGAGCAGCGAGAAGTGTAATATTTAATAACGATTAAAACTATCTAAACAAATGTATGTTTTTTCTTGCTATTTTTAAAATATTAACTCCTAAGGAATATTTTAGACCACTGAATTCTTAAAATCGCAAAAATCGTGCAATGTAGGGGTACATTGCATGATCACCGTTACTGATAAACCAGATTATTCACTGAAATGAGAAATAAACTATACAGATTTTCAATTATTTATGACTTTTGAAATGTAAAACGTGAGATTCAGAAAAATCTAGTCATCTTCAATCTTTTATATTTTAGACTATGTGAATCACAAAGGTTAAATATTCAATAGGATTAATCAAATAAATTTTGAGTTTTTCAGCCTGCTATAAATAGTTATTTACTCTAGACCAAAAATTACGTTGTATTAATTTATCTGTTATGAGTAGAGTGTACACTCTGTAACTGCAGGGCTACCAGGGCCCGGCTACGATATATATATATGTTAAACACAGACCGTGCATGGAACAAGGAACTCTTCTGGGAAAATTAAATCCACTATAGTGGATTTAATTTTCCCGGAAGAGTTCCTTGTTCCATGCACGGTCTGTGTTTAACATATAAGTTTCTCAGGGGACCATTCTGAGTTTGTATATATATATATAAATATATATATATATATATATATATATATCTGCCAGCGCCTATAGCTCAGTGGATATATATATATATATACATACACACATTTAACTGCAATGACCACGCAGTATATTAATGTATAGAAACGACGTAAGTATAGAGGAGTGTTCTGCACACGAGGAAGAGAAATAACGAACAAATGAAAAATGAGGTAACCGCCCGGGAATCGAACCCAGGATCTTCCGATTGCCGGTCAGATATGCTATCCACTACACCACGGGTCTCGATCAGTCAGAAGTCGTAATTCTCCTACATAGGGCAGAAACCAATGCCTTGAGAGGGCACCCTCGCAAATCGTGAATATTTACATTTAACTGCAATGACCACGCACTATATTAATGTATAGAAACGACGTAAGTATAGAGGAGTGTTCTGCACACGAGGAAGAGAAATAACGAACAAATGAAAAATGAGGTAACCGCCCGGGAATCGAACCCAGGATCTTCCGATTGCCGGTCAGATATGCTATCCACTACACCACGGGCCTCGATCAGTCAGAAGTCGTAATTCTCCTACATAGGGCAGAAACCAATGCCTTGAGAGGGCACCCTCGCAAATCGTGAATATGTACATTTAAAGACATATTGCAGCCCATTTTTTGATAGGACAACAGCAGGTTTTCCACCAGCTCCCTGTAATTGTCAGCTTTGGTATTTCCGAGAAAATTGGTTGTTACTAACTTGAAAGCAACCCACGCTGTCTTCTCCTCACCACCCAGGATACGGTCGAACTCCTCATCTCTCAGAAGCTCGCGGATCTGTGGACCAACAAATACACCCTCCTTGATTTTTGCTTCGCTGAGCTTTGGGAATTTACCACCGAGGTACTTAAAAGCTGCCCCCGTTTTATCCATAGCCTTAACAAAATTTTTCATGACGCCCAGTTTGATGTGTAAGGGTGGTAACAAAATCTTGCTCGATTCTACAAGTGGAGGATACTGAACATTTTTTGTTCGAGGTTCCAATGAGTGTCGGAGTGGCCAATCCTTCTTAATGTAATGAGAAGTCCTAGCCCGACTATCCCATTCACACAGAAAACAGCAATACTTAGTGTAGCCCGGCTGCAGTCCAAGCACGATAGCAACAACTTTCAAGTCACCACAAACCTGCCACTGATGTTTGTCATAGTTTATGCAGTTCAAAAGTTGCTTCATGTTGTCATATGTTTCCTTCATGTGGACTGCATGACCACCTGGAATTGATGGCAATACGTTACCAACATGCAACAAAACAGATTTTGGACTCAACTTCGATGACTCAATGAACAGTCTCCACTCATCAGGATTGTGAATAATGTTGAGAGCTGCCATCAGACCATCGATGTCGTTGCAAGCTACAAGGTCACCTTCCATGATGAAGAATGGAACAAAATCTTTTTGACGGTCACGAAACTTACACACACTAACATTTTCAGCGAGGAGATTCCACTGCTGCAATCTGGAGCCCAACAGCTCTGCCTTACTCTTTGGCAGTTCTAAATCTCTGATAAGTTCGTTTAATTCATTCTGAGTTATCATGTGCGGTTTAGAAGATGTCAAGTTATAAACAAATTCAGGGTCTTGTGAAGTTGAAGGTTCACAAGTTTCGCAGGTTCCTTCATTCTCCTCGTCCTCTGACTCCAGGGAGAATGAGTGTGGGGGCTCAGGAACGGGTAGTCCTTCGCCGTGAGGTACCGGGCGTATAGCAGAGGGTATATTCGGATATTGTAAAATCCACTTTTTCTTCTTGCAAATACCTTTCTTGACTGGAGGCACCATGCAGAAGTAACAATTGCTGACATGATCTGTTGGTTCCCTCCACACCATTGGCACTGCAAAAGGCATAGATTTCCTTTTCCGATTCAACCACTGGCGAAGGTTTGTTGCACAAGTATTGCAGCATATGTGTGGGGCCCAGCTCTTGTCCTGATCTCCAATCTTACAGCCAAAATAAAGGTGATAGGCTTTCCTAATCACGGCGGTTATAGCACGCTTTTGTGATGCAAAAGTCAATTCTTCACAAACATAACAGAAGTTATCTACACTGTTCACGCAATTACGAGGCATCTTTGTTCAAATTAGGTTGAAAAAAATTCATTTTCAAAAGCAAACACTAAAAAGAGTTTGACAAGGGTGCACTGTATGACTTCCGCGAATGAACTGATGCTGTGGCGTAATATGTAGACGCCTGTGACACATCGACGCCTTGATTCTACTGCGCATGCGCGTAGTTATATATTTTTTTTATTTTAATAAATTAATGTAATTACATTGCATTTTAATAATTTTAAATTAGGTAAGGTTAAGTTAGGTTAGTATTCCATTTATATTAATATCAAAAACATTATGGGAAGCAATGTGTTAAAATGATCCAATCTATTTTTTAATAAATAATTTACGAATACATAATGTAATAGATAAATTTAAAATTACATTTTATTGTACAGGGTGTCTCAAAAGTCACCATCTATTTTGGTGACATTAGATGTTTTTTAAAAAAATGCTATGCTGGCATAAAGATATGTACTTCTGGTGCAAATTTGTGTATTTAAAAAAAGTTAATTGGTTTATTTCGAATTTTGTGTAATTTATAAATTTATCTTGACATGCTTGAACAATTCCTCGAACCTCAACTTCTTACAGATGGCATTCTTGACACAGTAGTTTTTCAGCAGGATGGAGCACCGTGCCATTATGCAATAATTGTACGTGATTATCTTGACAGACGCTTCCCAGGTCGCTGGATTGGTCGTGGAGGAACACAACCATGGGCAGCACGTTCACCCGATTTAACACCATTAGATTTTTTCGCCTGGGGTTTCATTAAGTCTAAGGTGTACACTGGTAGAAGAATTAATGATGTAGCCGAACTTCGAAATCGTATTACCGATGCAGTTCAGAAAATAACACCTCAAATGCTGGAAAGTGTGTTCCGGGAAACAACTTATCGCTTTGAGCTCTTTAGAGACACTGATGGTCGCCATGTGGAGACAGATAAATAAATAGCACTAATTCTTTGTGGCACTTACTTTGAAATAAATATATTTTTCATGTCTTAAACCAGTTTTTCGTAATTCCCATTATTTTTCAAAATAGATAGTGACTTTTGAGACACCCTGTATATATATGTATATATTTATATTAATTTATTAAAATAAAAAATATATACGCGCATGCGCAGTAGAGTCAATGCGTCGATGTGTCACAGGCGTCTAATATTACGCGACAGATGCAGCCCAGTTAGTAGGGTGCAGGGTTGCCTGATATCTTTATAAATAGAGCCAATTGGCAATTTTAGGCATAATTTTTGTATTCAATGACCCGAAATTAGTAAAGATTGACTACTTTTATTTCCGAAGCATTTTGGCTGTAGACCAGTTTTATAAGAAAAGAGTGAAATTCTTATTAATGTTAAATGATTACCAAAAGAAAAAATTCTGAATTGACCTCAGCTCGATTACAGGATGAAGTAATTTAGTTGAAAGGGGTACATAATAGTGAAAAATATACACTAGTGGGCTGCATATGAAGCGCGGAAGAGAACGCTTTAATGAACAAGATTCGGGAGTGAACCTTTGCCCATGCCAGCGTCGAGAGTTTAGTGGATAACACCATTTCTCTATAAGTGAATAAGCGGAGATTAGGGGTTCCACTCCCGATGGTACTGGTAATAATAATGCCTTTCAGAAAATTTGTATTATAAAATCGTGGGTGTTCATGCATATTATTATATCTACTGGTCACCATTGTTACAGTGGAGAATTGAATGAAATGCCGCCATCACCTCGAGTGCAAGGGAGTTAGTATAGAAAACACCTCTGGACGAAAAAGGATCATGTGTTCCTTAGAGTGCTAAAATATACACCAGGTTACGTTAATATTTACCTTATCGTAGCATAGTGGTATTGCCTTTGTCCTTTACTCAAAAGGTGCTCGGAACGAATCCTCGTGGAGATATTTTTCATTATGCAAAATCGTACGTGTTCATGCATGATATTCCACTTATATATATATACTGTACTGATCCAAATTTAGTTCGGTAGCTGTTCTCCTCCCAACATTTTAGTACCGCAGCGCGTCCACACCTGTTCCGGTAGCACTACAGTCTACACACACACACACACACATACTATATACATACTTCACTTATTAGCTTAACAAGCCTAGTCCTCTACAACCCATAGCATTAACAATGCACCAACTAGGCTAACCTAGGCCTACCCTGAATCGACGAGCGATCCTAAAGTGGACTGTGAAATTATGATTTCACTATTCAGTGACATGAATTTATCAATTTTTTTGAACTTTCGTATAGAAAACTATTTTTAACAACTATTGTTCAAGTTCAATTTGCAAAAAAACAACTCATCCGATGCAAATAACCTCTCACTTTAAGGACAATATAAAAAAGGTTTCATGTTATTTCTATTTCATTTAGTTATCCTTGGAATTGTGGTTTTGTTGGCCCGGTGAAAAAAGTGGCCACCTTATTTTGAACACAGTCATATATATATATATATATATATATATATATATATATATATATATATATATATATATATATATATAAACTCAATCAGGAGGGCCACAAACTGGGACAGAACTCAGGCCAAAAAACGCGTCCCATTGCGGTAACTTCCGAATTATCATTAACACCATCTGCAGCCAAACCCCGACCTCAATGTTTTCACTTCGATGAAGCGAAACGTTGTTACCCCTGAGCTATAGGCGCTTGCATATATATATATATATATATATATATATATATATATATATGAAAAATTATTTCACGAAAGTGACACGTGAAAAATATTTATGATGAATAAAACCACGAAGGGAAAAGAAACACAAAGGGGTGCTCAAGCGCTTTCGTCTAATGACATCCTCAGGAACACTGGAGTGAAAGGACAGATCAAGGCAATATATAGGTTACAAAAATAAACATACATACATACATATTCATATATATATAGATATATACATATATATATATACATATACATATACATATATATAGTAAGCATAGAAACAATTGTGGGAGGAGCAAACATTTGTATGGGAGATTACACTTTTAGCACTTCAGCCGACATTCAATATAAATTCAAATGGCTTGTTTATGAAACAGGTCACAAAAGAATAAAGAAATAAAAAATAAATATAAATATAAATTGAGAAAAAAAAAATTAATTACAAAATAGTGCCTTAGTGATATATATGTCACAGCCTAAATAACCATAAAGAAATCGACAAATAAAAAACCACAAATATATATATATATATATATATATATATATACACACATACATACATACACACACACATACACATATATATAGTAAGTAAAGAAAAATTGTGAGAGATAAACACATTTGTATGGGAAAATGACACTTTTAGCACTTTGGCCGACCTTCAATATAAATTCAAATGGCTTGTTTATGGAACAGGTCACAAAAGAATAAAGAAATAAAAATAAATATAAATATAAAAAGTGCCTTAGTGATATATATGTCACAGCTTAAATAACCAGAAAGAAATAAACCAACAGATAAAAAAAAAAAAAAATTGTAAGTGGAGTCCACAAATTCAAGCTCAAAAGGGAAGTTTACAATCAATTTAATAGATGATGCCAAATTGATATATATGTCACAAAGAAATAAAGAAATAAACCAAAAAAAATAAAAAAATAATAAAAAAATAATAATAAATTGAAAAATAAATTTTAAGAGAGGCACACCAATTTATAAGGGAAAAATTACCAAAGGTTTTTTAGTTATTGTCTGAATCATGCATATTATAGTCACAAACGAATAAAAAAGTACAAGTAAATATAAATTGGAAAACAAAATGATGCCTAGATGATATATAAAGAACCATAAAAATATATTCAACATATACAGGGTGGGCGGAAAATAGCTCCCTATTTTGGATTGGTAAAAAAATACGTATATTATTCATTTATTTCAGAAAAAATAATATGAAAAGGTTGGCATACATGGTAGGTTTTCTCTAAAATTCAATGTGGGCTCCAACTCTTTCCACCAGCTTCTGGAGCCGCCCAGGAATGGCGTCCACTGACTTTAGCAGGAACTCCGACTTCCCGAATTCGGTCCTCCAGTTCTTCCAATGTCCTCGGTTTGGTGCGGTAGACTTCTTCCTTTACCCACCCCCAAAGAAAGAAGTCGCACGGTTACCGCTGAAAAACGGCAGAATCGGTTCAGTGTAACGGTGTGGTGTGGTATGACCTCAGATCAGGTTGTGGGCCCGTTCCTCCTGCGCAACACCATGAATCCTGAGCGATACCTTGCTATGTTGCGAAACGAGGTCTGGCCGGTTGTCAGCACATGGGAGAACATCGACGATCTGATATTTATGCAAGATGGCGCCCCTCCGCACTTCGCTCTTGTTGTCCGTGAGTGGCTGGATGCCCACTTCCCTGGGCGTTGGATGGGTCGTCGTGGTCCACATCAATGGCCAGCCAGGAGCCCCGACTTGACACCGTGCGACTTCTTTCTTTGGGGGTGGGTAAAGGAAGAAGTCTACCGCACCAAACCGAGGACATTGGAAGAACTGGAGGACCGAATTCGGGAAGTCATGTCCTCCATCCGCCGGAGTTCCTGCTAAAGTCAGTGGACGCCATTCCTGGGCGGCTCCAGAAGCTGGTGGAAAGAGTTGGAGCCCACATTGAATTTTAGAGAAAACCTACCATGTATGCCTACCTTTTCATATTATTTCTTCTGAAATAAATGGATAATATACGTATTTTTTTACCAATCCAAAATAGGGAGCTACTTTCCGCCCACCCTGTATACGGTATACTGTATATACGAAATATAAACGCAATATATACAGAATATATATATATATATGCATAAGGGAAAAAATTACCAAAGATTTGTTTTTATAATTATTGTCTGAAAAAACGGTAGGTCGCAAAAGAATAAAGAAATAAAAATAAATATAAATTGAAAAAATTACAAATAATACAACTACACATGTATACCCGCATAACCAAATATATATACATATACATACATATATACACACACACACACATATATATATATATATATATATATATACACATACAAGCTTGACCTTCGCGAAATGAGAAATCATCGCGCAGAACCTTTGTGAGGTTGTAAGGTAAGGTAAGGTACATACACATATATACATATATATATATATATATACACACATATATATACACATACATACATACATACATATACACACATACATACATACATACATATACACACATATACATGCACACACATTTAACTGCAATGACCACACACATACTCACATACACACACATACACGCATACAGCAAAAAATTGAAAAATAAAATTGTAAGAGAAACCTACAGATTTATAAGGAAACAAAGACAAAAACAAATTTTTACCAAAGATTTAACAACCTGCCCTTTTTGTTTAAATCCATTCTGAAGGCATTCAGAGCAACGGGATCGAGTTGAAACAGACCTTTACTCATGTTATTTGTAAGTTGAATTATAGCCGACTCAAGAATATTTCTATTAACAATGTTGCTAGAGTGAAACAAAACTGAAGCATTATTCCAATCAATACAATGGGATAACTCTGACAAATGGACAAAAAGGGCACTGGACAACTGTCCCGTTCTAACGGAATATTGATGCTGTTTTACACGCGTTTGCAAATCCTTTCCCGTCTGACCTATGTAAAAGGAATCACATTGCTTACACCCAATTTTATAGATAATGCCTAAATTATTGGTAGGGCTATTTTTTACTATGATGTTTTTCACAATATTGTTATATGAAAAAACTACACTGATATCCAAAAGTTTAAGTACATTAGTAATGCCTAAGAAGCCCGGGAAAAATGGAAGTACTAAAATATTCTTTGACAAGGTGCGAGTGTTATTATTCACACGATAGAAAGTTCGTTTAGCCTTATTAAGACAAGATTCCATGAACGCAGATGGGTAACACAACTCACTTCCAATACCGTTGATATTTTCCAATTCGGCATCGATGTATTCCGGACTGGCGATCCGAAGAGCGCGGAGAAACATTGAGGAAAATATGGCCTTTTTAATAGGGGTGTCATGTCCAGAGTAAAAGTGTACGTAGGACAAATTGTTTGTTTTTTTCCGATAGATACTAAACTTAAAACCCGGGCTATACCTATGAACACGCACATCCAAAAACGGGATTCAGTTGTCTTGTTCCACTTCTAAAGTAAATTTAATAGAGGGGACTTGGTCATTTAACTGAAGGAGGAAGTCATCCAGGTCACGATTCATGGGCCAGATACACAAAATATCGTCGACGTACCGTAACCAAGGGATGCCAACCCCCAGGATTGTCGGAATGTAAGTAATTTCAAAAAACTCCATATAAATATTGGAGAGAAGGGGCGACAAAGGGTTGCCCATGGCCATCCCAAAAACTTGTTGATAATGCTCGCCATTGAAAGTGAATTTACAATCCTTGATACAAAGCTTAATAAGTTCCAAAACAGTGTGTGCAGGTAATGGTAAATCATAGTTATGTAATTCTCGGGCGAGAAAGTCAAGCATATCATCAATCGGCACTTTTGTGAACAATGAACTTTTACTCTGGACATGACACCCCTATTAAAAAGGCCATATTTTCCTCAATGTTTCTCCGCGCTCTTCGGATCGCCAGTCCGGAATACATCGATGCCGAATTGGAAAATATCAACGGTATTGGGAGTGAGTTGTGTTACCCATCTGCGTTCATGGAATCTTGTCTTAATAAGGCTAAACGAACCTTCTATCGTGTGAATAATAACACTCGCACCTTGTCAAAGAATATTTTAGTACTTCCATTTTTCCCGGGCTTCTTAGGCATTGCTAATGTACTTAAACTTTTGGATATCAATGTAGTTTTTTCATATAACAATATTGTGAAAAACATCATAGTAAAAAATAGCCCTACCAATAATTTAGGCATTATCTATAAAATTGGGTGTAAGCAATGTGATTCCTTTTACATAGGTCAGACGGGAAAGGATTTGCAAACGCGTGTAAAACAGCATCAATATTCCGTTAGAACGGGACAGTTGTCCAGTGCCCTTTTTGTCCATTTGTCAGAGTTATCCCATTGTATTGATTGGAATAATGCTTCAGTTTTGTTTCACTCTAGCAACATTGTTAATAGAAATATTCTTGAGTCGGCTATAATTCAACTTACAAATAACCTTAACATGAGTAAAGGTCTGTTTCAACTCGATCCCGTTACTCTGAATTCCTTCAGAATGGATTTAAACAAAAAGGGCAGGTTGTTAAATCTTTGGTAAAAATTTGTTTTTGTCTTTGTTTCCTTATAAATCTGTAGGTTTCTCTTACAATTTTATTTTTCAATTTTTGCTGTATGCGTGTATGTGTATGTATGTATGTGTATGTGAGTATGTGTGTGGTCATTGCAGTTAAATGTGTGTGCATGTATATGTGTGTATATGTATGTATGTATGTGTGTATATGTATATGTATGTATGTATGTATGTGTATATATATGTGTATATATATATAATATATATATATATGTATATATGTGTATGTACCTTACCTTACCTTACAACCTCACAAAGGTTCTGCGCGATGATTTCTCATTTCGCGAAGGTCAAGCTTGTATGTGTGTATATATATATATATGTGTGTGTGTGTGTGTGTGTATATATGTATGTATATGTATATATATTTGGTTATGCGGGTATACATGTGTAGTTGTATTATTGTAATTTTTTTTTTATTTTTAATTTATATTTATTTTTATTTCTTTATTCTTTTGCGACCTACCGTTTTTTCAGACAATAATTATAAAAACAAATCTTTGGTAATTTTTTCCCTTATGCATATATATATATATATATTCTGTATATATTGCGTTTATATTTCGTATATATTCCGTATATATGTTGTATATATTTTTATGGTTCTTTATATATCATCTAGGCATCATTTTGTTTTCCAATTTATATTTACTTGTACTTTTTTATTCGTTTGTGACTATAATATGCATGATTCAGACAATAACTAAAAAACCTTTGGTAATTTTTCCCTTATAAATTGGTGTGCCTCTCTTAAAATTTATTTTTCAATTTATTATTATTATTTTTTATTATTTTTTAATTTTTTTTGGTTTATTTCTTTATTTCTTTGTGACATATATATCAATTTGGCATCATCTATTAAATTGATTGTAAACTTCCCTTTTGAGCTTGAATTTGTAGACTCCACTTACAATTTTTGGTTTTTTTTTATCTGTTGGTTTATTTCTTTATGGTTATTTAAGCTGTGACATATATATCACTAAGGCACTTTTTATATTTATATTTATTTTTATTTCTTTATTCTTTTGTGACCTGTTCCATAAACAAGCCATTTGAATTTATATTGAAGGTCGGCCAAAGTGCTAAAAGTGTCATTTTCCCATACAAATGTGTTTATCCTCTCACAATTTTTCTTTACTTACTATATATATGTATATGTGTATGTGTGTGTGTATGTATGTATATGTATATATATATATATATATATATATATATATATATATATATATATATATATATATTTGTGGTTTTTTATTTGTCGATTTCTTTATGGTTATTTAGGCTGTGACATATATATCACTAAGGCACTATTTTGTAATTAATTTTTTTTTTCTCAATTTATATTTATATTTATTTTTTATTTCTTTATTCTTTTGTGACCTGTTTCATAAACAAGCCATTTGAATTTATATTGAATGTCGGCTGAAGTGCTAAAAGTGTCAATCTCCCATACAAATGTTTGCTCCTCCCACAATTGTTTCTATGCTTACTATATATATGTATATGTATATATATATATATAATATATATATATATATATATATATATATATGAATATGTATGTATGTATGTTTATTTTTGTAACCTATATATTGCCTTGATCTGTCCTTTCACTCCAGTGTTCCTGAGGATGTCATTAGACGAAAGCGCTTGAGCACCCCTTTGTGTTTCTTTTCCCTTCGTGGTTTTATTCATCATATATATATATATATATATATATATATATATATATATATATATATATATATATATATATAGTAGCCCTGCAGTTACAAACTGTACACTCTACTCAGAACAAATAAATTAATACAACGTAATTTGGTCTAGAGTAAATAACTATTTATAGCAGGCTGAAAAACTCAAAATTTATTTGATTAATCCCATTGAATATTTAACCTTTGTGATTCACATAGACTAAAATATAAATTAAATGATAGGCGAAGATTGTGTAATTAAAAAGATTGAAGATGACTAGATTTTTCTGAATCTCACGTTTTACATTCCAAAGTCATAAATAATTGAAAATCTATGCAGATTATTTCTCATTTCAGTGAATAATCTGGTTTATCAGTAACACTGATTATGCAATGTACCCCTACATTGCACGATTTTTGCGATTTTAAGAATTCAGTGGTCTAAAATATTTCTTAGGAGTTAATATTTTAAAAATAGCAAGAAAAAACATACATTTGTTTAGATAGTTTTAATCGTTATTAAATATTACACTTCTCGCTGCTCACAAAATGTTCAATCTTGTCTTTTACAACGAAAAACAATGAGTTCCGGCTCTTTCATTTACCATCCCTTTCCACCTCCATGACCACCGTGTCCTTTTCCTCCTCCTCCGTGACCACCGTGTCCTTTTCCTCCTCCTCCGTGACCACCGTGTCCTTTTCCTCCCCCGTGACCTCCGTGACCTCCATGGCCACCGGGTACTGGCACAGCGTTGACCACATTCAACGTACTGATTAGAAGAACGAAAAGAAATACGAATGCCTGAAAAATATAATGATTAGTTAGTAGTCTATCTTATATCATAATTTTATCGGACAAAAATTAAAATTAATCTATAAATATATATTTTGCTCACTAATCCCATTATCTTCTCCTGTGATGTTACTTACTGTATAGGATCTAATAGTCAAGCTCAAATTCTCATGAGATAATTCACATTTAACTTATTTAAACTACCTAAGACGAATCTAAATTATATAACTTACAAAAAGCTTCATGTTGTCTTTACTCTTTCAAAATGAGTTGTGCTTCGTACAGACAAAAGTAATGCTTATATATGCAAAACTCGTCACGCTTCATTAAAAACTAAAGAAAAGAAAATGGGTTTTATGACCTCCTTTGGGTTCTACGTGATATTCATTCATTTTTTTTATTATTCAAAACAAATAATCTTTAAGCTTTATGTAACATTAATACGAGTATAACCTTCGTAAATTTTCTTTCACATAATATCAATCCTGCATGTTTTTATTCGCAGTAAAAAATTTAATTATATATTTAGGATGAAAAGAATACAAATATTTAAAAATTAATGCATATCAATCTTTATATTGAACCTAATTATTTTATTTTAGTATTGTATATGGGGATGAAAATGTCAACCAAAATATTTTGGAAACTGAGTCAATTATTAAAAGTTTAAAACTTTCGAAATAATAGGATCTATATTTTTCTTAAATTATCTAAAACTTTAAAAGGAGCATTCAAATTCATTTACAGTTTTAATCTGTTTTTTTGTTATAAAAAGAATAGTTTTTTGCCAAATAACCATTTCGATGAAGGCCCGGGAGAAGAATCATGGGACCTGGTGCTACTTTTCACTCCGGACCACTTTAACTCCGATCACTTACTCTTTCTTCCAGCCTGGGTTCTGGTGCTTTGGACTCTTATGCACCCTCGTTTCCCGAGTCCTGCTTTCTATACGATTAATTTTTAATTACACATTGCTTATATCACAAATTTTGTATATACATTTCGAATGGAATTGCAGCTTTGTTTTAAAAAATTCCACAGAGTGCTTACTTAGCACGAACATTTACATACATACATACAGTCACACATACATCCATAAATACATAATCATACATTTAATTTTCAACGAAATGGGTGAGATGGGAGAAACAACCCTGATGCACTGTAGAGAAGGTACTGAAGAGGAGAAAAGGCATTCGTTCAAACAGTCGTCCTGGTTGAACAGAGCACCTACCGCCGCCACACACACACACCACATGGGTAAATTGACAAACCTGCTGCGGCGTATCCTACACCAGAATAACATATGATAATTAGGGTTGACAGATTTCCCATATTTTGTGTTCAGAGAGCTTTCCGTATTATATGCTGGACGCGATTAAAAGAACTCCAGGAAATTATAAATTTTAACTACTCGTGTAAAAAAAACAACAACACGTAGAGACATTCTTCAGTGACTCACAGGAAAATTATCTATCAACACGAGGACAACAATAAATTAAAATGCAATGAAATAGATGAAAATTTGTTTCTGGCATTTGCATTGACAAACTTTTCAACAATTTCATTAAAATCATTAAAATTTGGTATCTTGACTTTTTGATAAAGCAACCTCACTGTCAGCTATAATTGCTTGTTAATGGAATAATATCTTGGCTAGTACTTCTTGTTGACTGATCACCTTTTCCTGAAGTAGAAGTGAAAAGTGGATGCATTTGGGAGAGATTTTTAAAGCACACTTTTCAAGTTCACTTTTTTGTTCTGCAAGTTTTTCAAACTGAGCACCACTCGCTTCTTTTTCTTGTCACTCATTATACAGTAGAAGAAATAAAGGATCACCTGAAGATCAGGGCCCCCAGCCTTCGTTAGTTTGCCTTATAAGGCTAACTAACGAAATTATCACGACTTAACCTAACTAATCGTTAGGTCAGCTGTACCCCCTTGACGATTGGTTTGGTTAAGTCGTGATATTTTCATTAGTTAGCTTTATAAGGCTAACTAAAGAAGGCTGGGGGTCCTCATCTTCAGGTGATCCGAAATAAATAGCATCGTCCGCGAAGAAACTTTTTCAACAAGTTTCTTAAATTCGAAGATGTTCTCCATAATTTACTGTAGTGGTATACGCAAACAGACTGACTAGGGATAGATTGCTCCTTGTGGGGACTTTCCCTTGGAAGTGAACTGTGGAAGTGGAGATCCCTACAATAAATTGTATTAACGCAGTAAGGACATAAATAGTACGCACTTTAACCCTCAACGGATCTTTTAAACTATTTTCACCCCCCAGCTTCAGAGAGGGGGGGACATAGTTTAAAAGGTCAATATTAGGGGGGAGATAATAGAACAGGTTTTAAGTATCTTATTTACAAAATATAATTTTTTAAGATAGGCCTATGTATATAAGATACATATCTTGAAAATTCTGTTATATTCAATCATATTTCCGGTTTATAGAGAACCATTATTTACAGAGGAAAAAATTTGAATGCCCGGTTAGGTCAACTGTACGCCCTTGACGATTGGTTAGGTTAGTCGTGATATTTTCGTTAAAACTAACGCAAATATCACGACTAAACCTAACCATTCGTCAAGGGCGTACAGTTG
Source organism: Bathynomus jamesi (assembly GCA_023014485.1). Classification (NCBI taxonomy): domain Eukaryota; kingdom Metazoa; phylum Arthropoda; class Malacostraca; order Isopoda; family Cirolanidae; genus Bathynomus; species Bathynomus jamesi. The sequence goes on along the minus strand of JAJOZX010000138.1, from coordinate 195,450 downwards.
ATCTAACCGGGCATTCAAATTTTATCCTATGTAAATAATTGTTCTCTATTATATGTTTGCAATAAATAATAAATTTGTTGTTATTGTTTTCTTATCTCATTTTGGTTAATTTGCAGAGTTTAAACTTTGAGGGTATATAGTTGAAAAGATCAACATTGGGGGGATGATTGTTGGAAAGAGTATGTTGGGGGGAAAATAGTTTAAAAGATCTCCTTTAACCTATGGTTGCAAAATTACCTAACCTAACCTAAACTAAACTAAACTACCGTACAAAGGAATAGGTCATAAAGGACAACTCTAGCCTATCTACGTAAGAATGAAAGTAACAAACGAAGCTAAAGTGACCTATACTTTTCATAGTTTCCTATAGTTCTAAGTTCCTAAGTTACAGTTACTTATGTTTGCTGTTAATTATGGAGTAAACCTTATACATAAAGGTTTAATTTAACACACGGACTTTGTTTGTTTTAACTAACGAAGGTTCTTCTACTCAAAGTCGATCCCAAAGGCGTCTGCAACGAGTCGGTCGGTTTAACGAATATCTTCGTGAGGGTTATCACAGTAAATGTGAATGATCATCAATAACACAGTGTTAATTAAACACTGTTTAACAATGATTTTGTCTCAGGAAAAGTTATAAGTCGTTATTATAGAGTTTTTAACGCTAATTACGAAAATGGTTTTATTATTTTCCTATCACCTGTAGTTTCAGAAATTTCCATTTTTTTGTTTTGGAAAAAATATTCAATTTTTGTAGTAAAAGGTGTTCATTTATTTCATTATCTCGCAACTCTGACCACATGTGATGTTTGTCTCATTACGTCGTGTGTATTGCTACTGTTATAGACTGTGTGATGTTTATATTTTTTAATACAGTATTTTGTATATTTAATTAATTATATACAATATTATACATATTATATGAATTTCGTGGAAACTATGCGTGGTACGCCAAAATGCATAACATTTTAGAAATCAGCAGCGTCGACTTCATATGCTGTAGATCAGCTTTGTTTGTTGCTGAGACAGAATAAAAGTAAAAATTTGTTGTTTAGTGTAATCGTTAATTGCTAAGCAAAGTAACTTTGAACTTTGAATTGAGGAATTTAGGTATGTAAGGCACGGAACAACGACAGCATTTTACGAATTCAAATGCTTGAACACTTTACTGAAAGCGGAAAGACGTGCGTTTTCTCCCACCTGCTCGTATGCGACATGTACACACGAACGAACCAACTTTTTCTGTAAAGAACGCAATATTCGAGTAAATTTGAAAGTTCGCTCCGAGATACGTATTGTTCTGAACTTTTGGGCTGCCACAGGTAAAAAAAAAGTACGGCCTGCCAGATTTCAATGAGCACAATTTCATACAAAAGAAATTACTTCTTTTCAAAAGCAATCAGAAGAATTTCAAAATAGAAATTACTTTTTAGCATAAATATGGGTTTTAAGTTTGTTCGATTTTTACGAGTCAAGGTCATGGGAACCAAAGAGAAAAAAATAATATATAACACAGCTCAACAAAAATTTTTTGTTTCGTTGCCAAGGAAATTCGTACGAATTTAGGGTATTTTGGGGTTGCTGAATTCCAAAATGAAAGTAGTTTTTCCGATTTGGCTCTAGTTCTTGAGATAATGAATACCCTCAATTAATAGGAAACGTAACCATAACGCGTGCATATGGGAAACTACCGGAACATTCTAGATGGTGAGACCGAATAAAATGCCATTATGTATTTCATGTGTTTACTTTTGTATGATTTGAGACAATTTCAATGCAATTTGTAAGTAGGCTCCGCCTGAACATTAAATTTTTTGCATTTTTACGTGTTTCAATGGGGTACCAATTATCTCATAAATTAGAGCGAATCTAGCAAAACCGATGTCATATTCGGAATCAGCACCACAAAGTTCCCCCAAAATCACTCTAATATGATTGGCAATAAAATGAGTGTTGACCAGTGTAATCATGAGAGGACGTATATTGAAGCGAACCATTTCAGGGGCGGATCGTGGAAGAAAATTAGAATACCGTCCCTGGATCGCCCCTCAGTACAATTGACATTAAAAGATGTTATACTTGTTAAAACCCATACCAGGGTTTGCTGTTTGTGAATACAATAAGTTAAAAAACTTAGCCCGTACAGGGATCGAACCTGCGACCTCTGCATTGTTTCAATAAGAATCAGTTTGCAGCACTCTACCACTGAGCTAACGAACACTTAGCAGAACTTATCATTTTACGTCAATTCATTTTACCTGGCACTCATATAATTCTTATATTTCCTAATCACTGTTTCTAAACTCTAAACTTACGATTACTTTCGTACTATTGTCTCTCTTTTAGTATAGTATTTCACATTTTAAATATACTACACAATAGGTCGTTAAAATGATGACACAAAGTTAATTGGATCACTTTAACATATTGCTTCTCAGGAATCTCTCTCTAACACAGGGGTGGGGAAACTTTTCAGTACCAAGGGCGAAAATCGATAACATAAACACCTCCGCGGGCGACTGGCAAATTTTAAGCTTATATACAGCGTGTCCCAAAGAAATGTATACCCACTTTGTTCGATAATACCAGCTATGAGGATAATAAATATATTACTTTTTATATGTTTTTTAATAAAGAATTTTCTCCTGAATCTAAATATGTAATTATTTTTATTAAAAATTGAAGAACAAAAAAGTTACAGATGTTTAAATTATAATTATTATTTTCGAGACTTCATGTGCGATATTTTCTAATATTTTAACCGACTGTTTTGAGATACTTATGTTTAGTGTTGATATTGAAGCATAAATGTTGTAATTACTAGTTAATTCAAAAAATTTACAAATTCCATGGTTAAATGACACTTTATTTAAGATGTTCGACGTCTTCCAGAACGTTGTTTTTGTAAGTTTTGCACAGTGCCGTCGGTTTCAAACTTATCTCGTATACGTGCAAAAATATTAGAAAATATCGCACATGAAGTCTCGAAAATAATAATTATAATTTAAAAATCTGTAACTTTTTTGTTTTTCAATTTTTAATAAAAATAATTACATATTTAGATTCAGGAGAAAATTCTTTATTAAAAAACATATAAAAAGTAATATATTTATTATCCTCATAGCTGGTATTATCGAACAAAGTGGGTATACATTTCTTTGGGACACGCTGTATATAAGATGTATTTTAAAAAGCTATTTGCTGGGCTGTAAATAAATAATTTTTAGTAAATAATAAATACCTAAGCGGGCGAATTGAAATTAGCTCGTGGGCGAAATTTCGCCCGCGGGCGAGGGTTTCCCCACCCCTGCCTGAGTCTAACATATGCTTCCCAGTGTATATCACTTTAACATATTGCTTCCCAGGAGGGATCACTTAATATATTGCTTCCCGAATGCTTTGGGAAGCAATATGTTAAAGTGATCCAGTTAATTCATTTGCACTGTGACTCCTGATAATAATAATAATAATAATTATAATAATAAATAATAATAATAATAATAATAATAAAAATAATTCACTTCATTTCACTGAAACGAAAGAAATTCTCAAACTGGCATCTTTCAGAATCTGGCCATAAATTAGTTTAAAAAATAAATCGTTATTTGATGAATGGTTATTGCTTTTAATGCACTAAATTAGTTATTTTTTGAATAATTGTAAATTAAACATGGCGGGTAGACCAATAATTGAAGGCTGGTTAGGTCAACTGAATGCCCGGTCAAGTCAACTATACACCCTTGACGAGTGGTTAGGTTGTCATAATATTTTGTTAGTTCAAACGATTGGTCAGGTTGTCATGATATTTTCGTTAGTTTAAATGAAAATAACATGACTTAACAAATCGTTAAGGGTGTACAGTTGACCTAACCGGGCATTCAATTAACCTAACCGGGGGATCACTTTAACATATTGCCTCCCAAAGCATTCGGGAAGCAATATGTTAAAGTGATCCTCCTTGTATGAAAAGGTCATTTTGGCATATGTAATTCCTTCTCCATTAATAACCCTTTCAATTTTATTCAAGATTTATAATCTCATTTGATAAATCCAAAAGTGTGCTAAATTAAAGCCAGAGGACTTTAGTTTTATTAAAGGTTTTATTTTAAATAATCCCTGTCGTAATTTAAAAAAAGGAAAACATTCCTCATAACATTCCTTAAAAAGGAGGAGGATTCGATTGTTACGAAATCCGATAAGCCTGGAAAGGCAACAAGATCGTGTCAGATCAAGTCATGCGCACTAGGCCCAGACTTTGAAGGCCTATTGTTAATACGCCTCTCACTACGCGTGACAGTTGTGACATTTTTAGAAGGAAGAAATGCAAAATTTAAGTGCAGTGTGTGGAAAATTGAGTGCTAACCGAAGTTCCAAGGTCCAACCCTAAGTTGTCCCTTATTTCAATAGTTAAAACCTGGCAACCTGAATTTAGTAATAGATTACACTGGTCTACAAATTTGAAAAAGTTGTGCTTCGGAGATAAAATGTGTTTCTTATTATGGATTTTCGGGTGCTGAAAGCGAATAGACCATAAAAACAGTCGATTGGCTACAGTTTCCAAGAAAATTAAGTTACACATTTTGCGTATATGTATGCGCTATGTTAGTAACATACCTGTATAATGCAGTCACTTATATTGATTCAACCCGTCGCTTCTTTGCTTGTCTCTTGTATTCAACTTCTGGAGCATCTCTTGTTATTGTCCAGCAGTAGTCTGCTAACAATGATGGACTCCATTTCCCCTAGTAGCGTTTCTCTATCGCTGAGATATCTTGGTGAAAATGTTCACCATGTTCATCGCTGACTGCTCCGCAGTTGGCCGGAAAAAATTCCAGATGCGAATGGAGGAAATGTATCTTTAACTGCAATGACCACGCAGTATATTAATGTATAGAAACGACGTAAGTATAGAGGAGTGTTCTGCACACGAGGAAGAGAAATAAAGAACAAATGAAAAATGAGGTAACCGCCCGGGAATCAAACCCAGGATTTCCGATTGTCGGTCAGATATGCTATCCACTACACACGGGCCTCGATCAGTAAGAAGTCGTAATTCTCCTACATTATATGCAGTATACATTAATATACTGCGTGGTCATTGCAGTTAAATGTACATATTCACGATTTGCGTGGGTGCCCTCTCAAGGCATTGTCTTCTGCCCTATGTAGGAGAATTACGACTTCTGACTGATCGAGGCCCGTGATGTAGTGGGTAGCATATCTGACCGGCAATCGGAAGATCCTGGTTTCGATTCCCGGGCGGTTACCTCATTTTTCATTTGTTCGTTATTTCTCTTCCTCGTGTGCAGAACACTCCGCTATACTTACGTCGTTTCTATACATTAATATACTGCGTGGTCATTGCAGTTAAATGTACATATTCACGATTTGCGAGGGTGCCCTCTCAAGGCATTGGTTTCTGCCCTATGTAGGAGAATTACGACTTCTGACTGATCGAGGCCCGTGGTGTAGTGGATAGCATATCTGACCGGCAATCGGAAGATCCTGGGTTCGATTTCAGGGCGGTTACCTCATTTTTCATTTGTTCGTTATTTCTCTTCCTCGTGTTCAGAACACTCCTATGGAAAACTGATGTGTGGGTAGTTGGGAGTTAACGAAAATGGTTCACTGAGTAGGTAGGTAGTTAATCTAACAATTATTAAATTCCTTTTATGTCAATAACTGGGTGGATGAAACCAATTGGTTGCTCACCAGAGTTATTCTCCACACTAGTATTTATATACTGTGTGACAAGAGCGTGCTCGGTAATAGATATACATTACCGATCAACCAACCGAAGAAAAACCAAGACGATGCTGGTGGAAAAAGCCCCGCAAAAAAGGAACAAGGGAGAACGAAAACGAGGAACGGGGCGACAAGACGGAACGAGAGAAGGGAGAAGAACAAGACAACGAAAAAGATCCCCACCAGCAAGTACGCTCTCAACAATTAGACAGAAGGGGAAAAGAGACTCTCTAATAACTAGCAGTAAGTGACTAATTGTGTTTTAACCCAGTTAGACGTAAACGCATTAAATTAAGCTGGGTCAGACAACTTAGGCCTACATTGTGGCCTAAGACCTAGCATCAACTCATAGCTTAACAAAGGTGAAGGTAGACTGCCTAACCTAATTTGGTGAGGAATCCTACTGTGGACCTCAATTATCTGCCCGCTCTGGACCATTTCCGGAATCTCTAGGCTGACCCCTACAAGGCTAGACTTAATCTACTCTCAAAGGTGAAGGTAGACTGCCCTAACCTAATTTGGTGAGGAATCCTACTGTGGACCTCAATTTATCTGCCCGCTCTGGACCATTTCCGGAATCTCTAGGCTGACCCCTACAAGGCTAGACTTAATCTACTCTCTAGTTAGACGAGATATAAGGGATGGGTTAATTGTGGACCAATTCATACAGAGCATTTTTCACACTCCTCTATACTTACGTCGTTTCTATACATTAATATACTGCGTGGTCATTGCAGTTAAATGTACATATTCACGATTTGCGAGGGTGGTGCCCTCTCAAGGCATTGGTTTCTGCCCTATGTAGGAGAATTACGACTTCTGACTAATCGAGGCCCGTGGTGTAGTGGATAGCATATCTGACCGGCAATCGGAAGATCCTGGGTTCGATTCCCGGGCGGTTACCTCATTTTTTATTTGTTCGTTATTTCTCTTCCTCGTGTGCAGAACACTCCTCTATACTTACGTCGTTTCTATATATATATATATATATATATATATATATATATAGACTGTGTTCCAAATAAGGTGGCCACCTTTTTCACCGGGCCAACAAAACCACAATTCCAAGGATAACTAAATGAAATAGAATAACATAAAACCCTTTTTATATTGTCCTTAAAATGAGAGGTTATTTGAATCGGATGAGTTGTTTTTTAGCAAATTGAACTTGAACAATAATTGTTAAAAAATAGAGTTGACAATATGAAAGTATAAAAATTGATAAATTCATGTCACTGAATCGTGAAATCATAATTTCACAGTCCACTTTAGGATCACTCGTCGATCCAGGGTAGGCCTAGGTTAGCCTAGTTGGTACATTGTTAATGTTATGGGTTGTAGAGGACTAGGCTTGTTAAGCTAATAAGTGAAGAAGTATATATATATATATATATATATATATATATATATATAGTGTGTGTGTGTACTGTAATGCTACCGGAACAAGTCTGGACGCGCTGCGGTACTAAAATGATGGAAGGAGAACAGTTACCGAACTAAATTTGGATCAGTCCAGTATATATATAAGTCGTATATCATGCATGAACACGTACGATTTTGCATAATGAAAAAATATCTCCACGAAGATTCGTTCCGAGCACCTTTTGAGTAAAGGGCAAAGGCGCTACCACCATGCTACGATAAGCTAAAGATTAATGAAACTTGGTGTATATTTTAGCACTCTAAGGAACACATGATCCTTTTTCGTCCAGAGGTGTTTTTATACTAACTCCCCTGCACTCGAGGTGATGGCGGCATTTCATTCAATTCTCCACTGTAACAATGGTGACCAGTAGATATAATAATATGCATGAACACCCACGATTTTACATAATACAAATTTTCTGAAAGGCATTATTATTACCAGTACCATCGGGAGTGGAACCCCTAATCTCCGCGTATTCACTTATAGAGAAATGGTGTTAACGTGTTATCCACTAAACTCTCGACGCTGGCATGGGCAAAGGTTCACTCCCGAATCTTGTTCATTAAAGCGTTCTCTTCCGCGCTTCATATGCAGCCCACTAGTGTATATTTTTCACTATTATGTACCCCTTTCAACTAAATTACTTCATCCTGTAATCGAGCTGAGGTCAATTCAGAATTTTTTCTTTTGGTAATCATTTAACATTAATAAGAATTTCACTCTTTTCTTATAACACTGGTCTACAGCCAAAATGCTTCGGAAATAAAAGTAGTCAATCTTTACTAATTTTGGGTCATTGAATACAAAAATGATGCCTAAAATTGCCAATTGGCTCTATTTATAAAGATATCACGCAACCCTGCGCCCTACTAACTGGACTGCATCTGTCGCGTAATATTAGACGCCTGTGACACATCGACGCATTGACTCTACTGCGCATGCGCGTAGTTATATTTTTTATTTTAATAAATTAATATAAATATATACATATATATATATATATATACACAATAAAATGTAATTTTAAATTTATCTATTACATTATGTATTCGTAAATTATTTATTAAAAAATAGATTGGATCATTTTAACATATTGTTTCCCATAATGTTTTTGATATTAATATAAATGGAATACTAACCTAACTTAACCTTACCTAATTTAAAATTATTAAAATGCAATGTAATTACATTAATTTATTAAAATAAAAAAAATATATAACTACGCGCATGCGCAGTAGAATCAAGGCGTCGATGTGTCACAGGCGTCTACATATTACGCCACAGCATCAGTTCATTCGCGGAAGTCATACAGTGCACCCTTGTCAAACTCTTTTTAGTGTTTGCTTTTGAAAATGAATTTTTTTCAGCCTAATTTGAACAAAGATGCCTCGTAATTGCGTGAACAGTGTAGATAACTTCTGTTATGTTTGTGAAGAATTGACTTTTGCATCACAAAAGCGTGCTATAACCGCCGTGATCAGGACAAGAGCTGGGCCCCACACATATGCTGCAATACTTGTGCAACAAACCTTCGCCAGTGGTTGAATCGGAAAAGGAAATCTATGCCTTTTGCAGTGCCAATGGTGTGGAGGGAACCAACAGATCATGTCAGCAATTGTTACTTCTGCATGGTGCCTCCAGTCAAGAAAGGTATTTGCAAGAAGAAAAAGTGGATTTTACAATATCCGAATATACCCTCTGCTATACGCCCGGTACCTCACGGCGAAGGACTACCCGTTCCTGAGCCCCACACTCATTCTCCCTGGAGTCAGAGGACGAGGAGATTGAAGGAACCTGCGAAACTTGTGAACCTTCAACTTCACAAGACCCTGAATTTGTTTATAACTTGACATCTTCTAAACCGCACATGATAACTCAGAATGAATTAAACGAACTTATCAGAGATTTAGAACTGCCAAAGAGTAAGGCAGAGCTGTTGGGCTCCAGATTGCAGCAGTGGAATCTCCTCGCTGAAAATGTTAGAGTGTGTAAGTTTCGTGACCGTCAAAAAGATTTTGTTCCATTCTTCATCATGGAAGGTGACCTTGTAGCTTGCAACGACATCGATGGTCTGATGGCAGTTCTCAACATTATTCACAATCCTGATGAGTGGAGACTGTTCATTGAGTCATCGTAGTTGAGTCCAAAATCTGTTTTGTTGCATGTTGGTAACGTATTGCCATCAATTCCAGGTGGTCATGCAGTCCACATGAAGGAAACATATGACAATATGAAGCAACTTTTGAACTGCATAAACTATGACAAACATCAGTGGCAGGTTTGTGGTGACTTGAAAGTTGTTGCTATCGTGCTTGGACTGCAGCCGGGCTACACTAAGTATTGCTGTTTTCTGTGTGAATGGGATAGTCGGGCTAGGACTTCTCATTACATCAAGAAGGATTGGCCACTCCGACACTCATTGGAACCTGGAACAAAAAATGTTCAGTATCCTCCACTTGTAGAATCGAGCAAGATTTTGTTACCACCCTTACACATCAAACTGGGCGTCATGAAAAAATTTTGTTAAGGCTATGGATAAAACGGGGGCAGCTTTTAAGTACCTCGGTGGTAAATTCCCAAAGCTCAGCGAAGCAAAAATCAAGGAGGGTGTATTTGTTGGTCCACAGATCCGCGAGCTTCTTAGAGATGAGGAGTTCGACCGTATCCTGGGTGGTGAGGAGAAGACAGCGTGGAATGCTTTCAAGTTAGTAGCAACCAATTTTCTCGGAAATATCAAAACTGACAATTACAGGGAGCTGGTGGAAAACCTGCTGTTGTCCTATCAAAAAATGGGCTGCAATATGTCTTTAAAGATACATTTCCTCCATTCGCACCAACAATTTTTTCCGGCCAACTGCGGAGCAGTCAGCGATGAACATGGTGAACATTTTCACCAAGATATCTCAGAGATGGAGAAACGCTACCAGGGGAAATGGAGTCCATCATTGTTAGCAGACTACTGCTGGACAATAATAAGAGATGCTCCAGAAGTTGAATACAAGAGACAAGCAAAGAAGCGACGGGTTGAATCAATATAAGTGACTGCATTATACAGGTATGTTACTAACATATGGTATACATATACGCAAAATGTGTAACTTAAATTTTCTTGGAAACTGTAGCGAATCGACTGTTTTTATGGTCATATTCGCTTTCAGCACCCGAAAATCCATAATAAGAAACACATTTTATCTCCGAAGCACAAACTTTTTCAAAATTTGTAGACCAGTGTAATCTATTACTAAATTCAGGGTTGCCAGGTTTTAACTATTGAAATAAGGGACAACTTAGGGTTGGACCTTGGAACTTCGGTTAGCACTCAATTTTCCACACACTGCACTTAAATATTTGCATTTCTTCCTTCTAAAAATGTCACAACTGTCACGCGTAGTGAGAGGCGTATTAACAAATAGGCCTTCAAAGTCTGGGCCTAGTGCGCATGACTTGATCTGACACGATCTTGTTGCCCTTACAGGCTTATCAGGTTTCGTAACAATCGAATCCTCCTTCTTTTTAGGAATGTTACGAGGAATGTTGTTGTTCTTTTAAATTACGACAGGGATTATTTAAAATAAAACCTTTAATAAAACTAAAGTCCTCTGGCTTTAATTTAGCACACTTATTGGATTTATCAAATGAGATTATAAAATCTTGAATAAAATTGAAAGGGTTATTAATGGAGAAGGAATTACATATGCCAAAATGACCTTTTCATACAAGGAGAGGATCACTTTAACATATTGCTTCCCGAATGCTTTGGGAGGCAATATGTTAAAGTGATCCCCCGGTTAGGTTAATTGAATGCCCGGTTAGGTCAACTGTACACCCTTAACGATTGGTTAAGTCATGTTATTTTCATTTAAACTAACGAAAATATCATGACAACCTGACCAATCGTTTGAACTAACAAAAATATTATGACAACCTAACCACTCGTCAAGGATGTATAGTTGACTTGACCGGGCATTCAGTTGACCTAACCAGGCCTTCAATTATTGGTCTACCCGCCATGTTTAATTTACAATTATTCAAAAAATAACTAATTTAGTGCATTAAAAGCAATAACCATTCATCAAATAACGATTTATTTTTTAAACTAATTTATGGCCAGATTCTGAAAGATTGCCAGTTTGAGAAATTTCTTTCGTTTCAGTGAAATGAAGTGAATTATTTTATTTATTATTATTATTATTATTTATTATTATAATTATATTATTATTATTATCAGGAGTCACAGTGCAAATGAATTAACTGGATCACTTTAACATATTGCTTCCCAAAGCATTCGGGAAGCAATATATTAAAGTGATCCCTCCTTGGAAGCAATATGTTAAAGTGATATACACTGGGAAGCAATATGTTAGACTCAGGCAGGGGTGGGGAAACCCTCGCCCGCGGGCGAAATTTCGCCCACGAGCTAATTTCAATTCGCCCGCTTAGGTATTTATTATTTACTAAAAATTATTTATTTACAGCCCAGCAAATAGCTTTTTAAAATACATCTTATATACAGCGTGTCCCAAAGAAATGTATACCCACTTTGTTCGATAATACCAGCTATGAGGATAATAAATATATTACTTTTTATATGTTTTTTAATAAAGAATTTTCTCCTGAATCTAAATATGTAATTATTTTTATTAAAAATTGAAAAACAAAAAGTTACAGATTTTTAAATTATAATTATTATTTTCGAGACTTCATGTGCGATATTTTCTAATATTTTTGCACGTATACGAGATAAGTTTGAAACCGACGGCACTGTGCAAAACTTACAAAAACAACGTTCTGGAAGACGTCGAACATCTTAGATAAAGTGTCATTTAACCATGGAATTTGTAAATTTTTTGAATTAACTAGTAATTACAACATTTATGCTTCAATATCAACACTAAACATAAGTATCTCAAAACAGTCGGTTAAAATATTAGAAAATATCGCACATGAAGTCTCGAAAATAATAATTATAATTTAAACATCTGTAACTTTTTTGTTCTTCAATTTTTAATAAAAATAATTAAATATTTAGATTCAGGAGAAAATTCTTTATTAAAAAACATATAAAAAGTAATATATTTATTATCCTCATAGCTGGTATTATCGAACAAAGTGGGTATACATTTCTTTGGGACACGCTGTATATAAGCTTAAATTTGCCAGTCGCCCGCGGAGGTGTTTATGTTATCGATTTTCGCCCTTGGTACTGAAAAGTTTCCCCACCCTGTGTTAGAGAGAGATTCCTGAGAAGCAATATGTTAAAGTGATCCAATTAAACTTTGTGTCATCATTTTAACGACCTATTGTGTAGTATATTTAAAATGTGAAATACTATACTAAAAGAGAGACAATAGTACGAAAGTAATCGTAAGTTTAGAGTTTAGAAACAGTGATTAGAAATATAAGAATATATGAGTGCCAGGTAAAATGAATTGACGTAAAATGATAATTTCTGCTAAGTGTTCGTTAGCTCAGTGGTAGAGTGCTGCAGACTGATTCTTATTGAAACAATGCAGAGGTCGGAGGTTCGATCCCTGTACGGGCTAAGTTTTTTAACTTATTGTATTCACAAACAGCAAACCCTGGTATGGGTTTTAACAAGTATAACATCTTTTAATGTCAATTGTGCTGAGGGGCGATCCAGGGACGGTATTCTAATTTTCTTCCACGATCCGCCCCTGAAATGGTTCGCTTCAATATACGTCCTCTCATGATTACACTGGTCAACACTCATTTTTGCCAATCATATTAGAGTGATTTTGGGGGAACTTTGTGGTGCTGATTCCGAATATGACATCGGTTTTGCTAGATTCGCTCTAATTTATGAGATAATTGGTACCCATTGAAACACGTAAAAATGCAAAAATTTAATGTTCAGGCGGAGCCTACTTACAAATTGCATTGAAATTGTCTCAAATCATACAAAAGTAAACACATGAAATACAAATGGCATTTTATTCGGTCTCACCATCTAGAACGTTCCGGTAGTTTCCCATATGCACGCGTTATGGTTACGTTTCCTATTAATTGAGGTATTCATTATCTCAAGAACTAGAGCCAAATCGGAAAACTACTTTCATTTTGGAATTCAGCAACCCCAAAATACCCTAAATTCGTACGAATTTCCTTGGCAAACGAAACAAAAAAAATTTTTTGTTGAGCTGTGTTATATATTATTTTTTTCTCTTTGGTTCCCATGACCTTGACTCGTAAAAATCGAACAAACTTAAAACCCATATTTATGCTAAAAAGTAATTCTCCTATTTTGAAATTCTTCTGATTGCTTTTGAAAAGAAGTAATTTCTTTTGTATGAAATTGTGCTCATTGAAATCTGGCAGATCGTACTTTTTTTTTACCTGTGGCAGCCCAAAAGTTCAGAACAATACGTATCTCGGAGCGAACTTTCAAATTTACTCGAATATTGCGTTCTTTACAGAAAAGTTGGTTCGTTCGTGTGTACATGTCGCATCGAGCAGGTGGGAGAAAACGCACGTCTTACCGCTTCAGTAAAGTGTTCAAGCATTTGAATTCCTAAAATGCTGTCGTTGTTCCGTGCCTTACATACCTAAATTCCTCAATTCAAAGTTCAAAGTTACTTTGCTTAGCAATTAACGATTACACTAAACAACAAATTTTTACTTTTATTCTGTCTCAGCAACAAACAAAGCTGATCTACAGCATATGAAGTCGACGCTGCTGATTTCTAAAATGTTATGCATTTTGGCGTACCACGCATAGTTTCCACGAAATTCATATAATATGTATAATATTGTATATAATTAATTAAATATACAAAATACTGTATTAAAAAATATAAACATCACACAGTCTATAACAGTAGCAATACACACGACGTAATGAGACAAACCACATGTGGTCAGAGTTGCGAGATAATGAAATAAATGACACCTTTTACTACAAAAATTGAATATTTTTTCCAAAACAAAAAAATGGAAATTTCTGAAACTACAGGTGGATAGAAATATAAAACAATTTTCGTAATTAGCGTTAAAAACTCTATAATAACGACTTATAACTTTTCCTGAGACAAAATCATTGTTAAAACAGTGTTTAATTAACACTGTGTTATTGATGATCATTCACATTTACTGTGATAACCCTCACGAAGATATTCGTTAAACCGACCGACTCGTTGCAGACCCTTTGGGATCGACTTTGAGTAGAAGAACCTTCGTTAGTTAAAACGAACAAAGTCCGTGTGTTAAATTAAACCTTTATGTAGTATAAGGTTTACTCCATATATTAACAGCAAACCTAATTAACTGTAACTTTGGAACATAGAACTCCCTTTAGCTTCGTTTGTTACTTTCATTCTTACGTAGATAGGCTAGAGTTGTCCTTTATGATCTTATCCTTTGTACGATAGTTTAGTTTAGTTTAGGTGATTTTGCAACCATAGGTTAAAGGGGATCTTTTAAACTATTCCCCCCCCCCCCAACATACTCTTTTCAATAATCATCCCCCCAATGTTGATCTTTTCAACTGTGTACCCCTCAAAGTTTAAACTCTGCAAATTAACCAAAATGAGATAAGAAAACAATAACAACAAATTTATTATTTATTGCAAACATATAATAGAGAACAATTATTTACATAGGATAAAATTTGAATGCCCGGTTAGGTCAACTATACGCCCTTGACGAATGGTTAGGTTTAGTCGTGATATTGCGTTAGTTTTAACGAAAATATCACAACTAAACCTAACCAATCGTCAAGGGCGTACAGTTGACCTAACCGGGCATTCAAATTTTTTCCTCTGTAAATAATGGTTCTCTATAAACCGGAAATATGATTGAATATAATAGAATTTTCAAGATATGTATCTTATACATATCTTAAAAAAATTCGATTTTGTAAATAAGATACTTAAAACCTGTTCTATTATCTCCCCCTTAATATTTACCTTTTAAGCTATGTCCCCCCTCAATGAAGCTGCGTTAATGCAATTTATTATTGTATATGGGGATGAAAATGTCAACCAAAATATTTTGGAAACTGAGTCAATTATTAAAAGTTTAAAACTTTCGAAATAATAGGATCTATATTTTTCTTAAATTATCTAAAACTTTAAAAGGAGCATTTAAATGCATTTACAGTTTTAACCTTTTTTTTGTTATAAAAAGAATAGTTTTTTGTCAAATAACCATTTCCATGAAGGCCAGAGAGAAGAATCATGGCAATTGGTGCTACTTTTCACTTCGGACCACTTTAACTCCGATCACTTACTCTTTCTTCCAGCCTGGGTTCTGGTGCTTTGGACTCTTATGCACCCTCGTTTCCCGAGTCCTGCTTTCTATACGATTAATTTTTAATTACACATTGCTTATATCACAAATTTTGTATATACATTTCGAATGGAATTGCAGCTTTGTTTTAAAAAATTCCACAGAGTGCTTACTTAGCACGAACATTTACATACATACATACAGTCACACATACATCCATAAATACATAATCATACATTTAATTTTCAACGAAATGGGTGAGATGGGAGAAACAACCCTGATGCACTGTAGAGAAGGTACTGAAGAGGAGAAAAGGCATTCGTTCAAACAGTCGTCCTGGTTGAACAGAGCACCTACCGCCGCCACACACACACACACCACATGGGTAAATTGACAAACCTGCTGCGGCGTATCCTACACCAGAATAACATATGATAATTAGGGTTGACAGATTTCCCATATTTTGTGTTCAGAGAGCTTTCCGTATTATATGCTGGACGCGATTAAAAGAACTCCAGGAAATTATAAATTTTAACTACTCGTGTAAAAAAAACAACAACACGTAGAGACATTCTTCAGTGACTCACCAGGAAAATTATCTATCAACACGAGGACAACAATAAATTAAAATGCAATGAAATAGATGAAAATTTGTTTCTGGCATTTGCATTGACAAACTTTTCAACAATTTCATTAAAATCATTAAAATTTGGTATCTTGACTTTTTGATAAAGCAACCTCACTGTCAGCTATAATTGCTTGTTAATGGAATAATATCTTGGCTAGTACTTCTTGTTGACTGATCACCTTTTCCTGAAGTAGAAGTGAAAAGTGGATGCATTTGGGAGAGATTTTTAAAGCACACTTTTCAAGTTCACTTTTTTGTTCTGCAAGTTTTTCAAACTGAGCACCACTCGCTTCTTTTTCTTGTCACTCATTATACAGTAGAAGAAATAAAGGATCACCTGAAGATCAGGGCCCCCAGCCTTCGTTAGTTTGCCTTATAAGGCTAACTAACGAAATTATCACGACTTAACCTAACTAATCGTTAGGTCAGCTGTACCCCCTTGACGATTGGTTTGGTTAAGTCGTGATATTTTCATTAGTTAGCTTTATAAGGCTAACTAAAGAAGGCTGGGGGTCCTGATCTTCAGGTGATCCGAAATAAATAGCATCGTCCGCGAAGAAACTTTTTCAACAAGTTTCTTAAATTCGAAGATGTTCTCCATAATTTACTGTAGTGGTATACGCAAACAGACTGACTAGGGATAGATTGCTCCTTGTGGGGACTTTCCCTTGGAAGTGAACTGTGGAAGTGGAGATCCCTACAATAAATTGTATTAACGCAGTAAGGACATAAATAGTACGCACTTTAACCCTCAACGGATCTTTTAAACTATTTTCACCCCCCAGCTTCAGAGAGGGGGGGACATAGTTTAAAAGGTCAATATTAGGGGGGAGATAATAGAACAGGTTTTAAGTATCTTATTTACAAAATATTTTTTTAAGATAGGCCTATGTATATAAGATACATATCTTGAAAATTCTGTTATATTCAATCATATTTCCGGTTTATAGAGAACCATTATTTACAGAGGAAAAAATTTGAATGCCCGGTTAGGTCAACTGTACGCCCTTGACGATTGGTTAGGTTAGTCGTGATATTTTCGTTAAAACTAACGCAAATATCACGACTAAACCTAACCATTCGTCAAGGGCGTACAGTTGATCTAACCGGGCATTCAAATTTTATCCTATGTAAATAATTGTTCTCTATTATATGTTTGCAATAAATAATAAATTTGTTGTTATTGTTTTCTTATCTCATTTTGGTTAATTTGCAGAGTTTAAACTTTGAGGGATATATAGTTGAAAAGATCAACATTGGGGGGATGATTGTTGGAAAGAGTATGTTGGGGGGAAAATAGTTTAAAAGATCTCCTTTAACCTATGGTTGCAAAATTACCTAACCTAACCTAAACTAAACTAAACTACCGTACAAAGGAATAGGTCATAAAGGACAACTCTAGCCTATCTACGTAAGAATGAAAGTAACAAACGAAGCTAAAGTGACCTATACTTTTCATAGTTTCCTATAGTTCCTAAGTTACAGTTACTTATGTTTGCTGTTAATTATGGAGTAAACCTTATACATAAAGGTTTAATTTAACACACGGACTTTGTTTGTTTTAACTAACGAAGGTTCTTCTACTCAAAGTCGATCCCAAAGGCGTCTGCAACGAGTCGGTCGGTTTAACGAATATCTTCGTGAGGGTTATCACAGTAAATGTGAATGATCATCAATAACACAGTGTTAATTAAACACTGTTTAACAATGATTTTGTCTCAGGAAAAGTTATAAGTCGTTATTATAGAGTTTTTAACGCTAATTACGAAAATGGTTTTATTATTTTCCTATCACCTGTAGTTTCAGAAATTTCCATTTTTTTGTTTTGGAAAAAATATTCAATTTTTGTAGTAAAAGGTGTTCATTTATTTCATTATCTCGCAACTCTGACCACATGTGATGTTTGTCTCATTACGTCGTGTGTATTGCTACTGTTATAGACTGTGTGATGTTTATATTTTTTAATACAGTATTTTGTATATTTAATTAATTATATACAATATTATACATATTATATGAATTTCGTGGAAACTATGCGTGGTACGCCAAAATGCATAACATTTTAGAAATCAGCAGCGTCGACTTCATATGCTGTAGATCAGCTTTGTTTGTTGCTGAGACAGAATAAAAGTAAAAATTTGTTGTTTAGTGTAATCGTTAATTGCTAAGCAAAGTAACTTTGAACTTTGAATTGAGGAATTTAGGTATGTAAGGCACGGAACAACGACAGCATTTTACGAATTCAAATGCTTGAACACTTTACTGAAAGCGGAAGACGTGCGTTTTCTCCCACCTGCTCGTATGCGACATGTACACACGAACGAACCAACTTTTTCTGTAAAGAACGCAATATTCGAGTAAATTTGAAAGTTCGCTCCGAGATACGTATTGTTCTGAACTTTTGGGCTGCCACAGGTAAAAAAAAAGTACGGCCTGCCAGATTTCAATGAGCACAATTTCATACAAAAGAAATTACTTCTTTTCAAAAGCAATCAGAAGAATTTCAAAATAGAAATTACTTTTTAGCATAAATATGGGTTTTAAGTTTGTTCGATTTTTACGAGTCAAGGTCATGGGAACCAAAGAGAAAAAAAAATATATAACACAGCTCAACAAAAAAAATTTTTGTTTCGTTGCCAAGGAAATTCGTACGAATTTAGGGTATTTTGGGGTTGCTGAATTCCAAAATGAAAGTAGTTTTTCCGATTTGGCTCTAGTTCTTGAGATAATGAATACCCTCAATTAATAGGAAACGTAACCATAACGCGTGCATATGGGAAACTACCGGAACATTCTAGATGGTGAGACCGAATAAAATGCCATTATGTATTTCATGTGTTTACTTTTGTATGATTTGAGACAATTTCAATGCAATTTGTAAGTAGGCTCCGCCTGAACATTAAATTTTTTGCATTTTTACGTGTTTCAATGGGGTACCAATTATCTCATAAATTAGAGCGAATCTAGCAAAACCGATGTCATATTCGGAATCAGCACCACAAAGTTCCCCCAAAATCACTCTAATATGATTGGCAATAAAATGAGTGTTGACCAGTGTAATCATGAGAGGACGTATATTGAAGCGAACCATTTCAGGGGCGGATCGTGGAAGAAAATTAGAATACCGTCCCTGGATCGCCCCTCAGTACAATTGACATTAAAAGATGTTATACTTGTTAAAACCCATACCAGGGTTTGCTGTTTGTGAATACAATAAGTTAAAAAACTTAGCCCGTACAGGGATCGAACCTGCGACCTCTGCATTGTTTCAATAAGAATCAGTTTGCAGCACTCTACCACTGAGCTAACGAACACTTAGCAGAACTTATCATTTTACGTCAATTCATTTTACCTGGCACTCATATAATTCTTATATTTCCTAATCACTCTGTTTCTAAACTCTAAACTTACGATTACTTTCGTACTATTGTCTCTCTTTTAGTATAGTATTTCACATTTTAAATATACTACACAATAGGTCGTTAAAATGATGACACAAAGTTAATTGGATCACTTTAACATATTGCTTCTCAGGAATCTCTCTCTAACACAGGGGTGGGGAAACTTTTCAGTACCAAGGGCGAAAATCGATAACATAAACACCTCCGCGGGCGACTGGCAAATTTTAAGCTTATATACAGCGTGTCCCAAAGAAATGTATACCCACTTTGTTCGATAATACCAGCTATGAGGATAATAAATATATTACTTTTTATATGTTTTTTAATAAAGAATTTTCTCCTGAATCTAAATATGTAATTATTTTTATTAAAAATTGAAGAACAAAAAAGTTACAGATGTTTAAATTATAATTATTATTTTCGAGACTTCATGTGCGATATTTTCTAATATTTTAACCGACTGTTTTGAGATACTTATGTTTAGTGTTGATATTGAAGCATAAATGTTGTAATTACTAGTTAATTCAAAAAATTTACAAATTCCATGGTTAAATGACACTTTATTTAAGATGTTCAACGTCTTCCAGAACGTTTTGTTTTTGTAAGTTTTGCACAGTGCCGTCGGTTTCAAACTTATCTCGTATACGTGCAAAAATATTAGAAAATATCGCACATGAAGTCTCGAAAATAATAATTATAATTTAAAAATCTGTAACTTTTTTGTTTTTCAATTTTTAATAAAAATAATTACATATTTAGATTCAGGAGAAAATTCTTTATTAAAAAACATATAAAAAGTAATATATTTATTATCCTCATAGCTGGTATTATCGAACAAATTGGGTATACATTTCTTTGGGACACGCTGTATATAAGATGTATTTTAAAAAGCTATTTGCTGGGCTGTAAATAAATAATTTTTAGTAAATAATAAATACCTAAGCGGGCGAATTGAAATTAGCTCGTGGGCGAAATTTCGCCCGCGGGCGAGGGTTTCCCCACCCTGCCTGAGTCTAACATATTGCTTCCCAGTGTATATCACTTTAACATATTGCTTCCCAGGAGGGATCACTTTAATATATTGCTTCCCGAATGCTTTGGGAAGCAATATGTTAAAGTGATCCAGTTAATTCATTTGCACTGTGACTCCTGATAATAATAATAATAATAATTATAATAATAAATAATAATAATAATAATAATAAAAATAATTCACTTCATTTCACTGAAACGAAAGAAATTTCTCAAACTGGCAATCTTTCAGAATCTGGCCATAAATTAGTTTAAAAAATAAATCGTTATTTGATGAATGGTTATTGCTTTTAATGCACTAAATTAGTTATTTTTTGAATAATTGTAAATTAAACATGGCGGGTAGACCAATAATTGAAGGCCTGGTTAGGTCAACTGAATGCCCGGTCAAGTCAACTATACACCCTTGACGAGTGGTTAGGTTGTCATAATATTTTTGTTAGTTCAAACGATTGGTCAGGTTGTCATGATATTTTCGTTAGTTTAAATGAAAATAACATGACTTAACAAATCGTTAAGGGTGTACAGTTGACCTAACCGGGCATTCAATTAACCTAACCGGGGGATCACTTTAACATATTGCCTCCCAAAGCATTCGGGAAGCAATATGTTAAAGTGATCCTCTCCTTGTATGAAAAGGTCATTTTGGCATATGTAATTCCTTCTCCATTAATAACCCTTTCAATTTTATTCAAGATTTTATAATCTCATTTGATAAATCCAATAAGTGTGCTAAATTAAAGCCAGAGGACTTTAGTTTTATTAAAGGTTTTATTTTAAATAATCCCTGTCGTAATTTAAAAAAAGGAAAACATTCCTCATAACATTCCTTAAAAAGGAGGAGGATTCGATTGTTACGAAATCCGATAAGCCTGTAAAGGCAACAAGATCGTGTCAGATCAAGTCATGCGCACTAGGCCCAGACTTTGAAGGCCTATTTGTTAATACGCCTCTCACTACGCGTGACAGTTGTGACATTTTTAGAAGGAAGAAATGCAAATATTTAAGTGCAGTGTGTGGAAAATTGAGTGCTAACCGAAGTTCCAAGGTCCAACCCTAAGTTGTCCCTTATTTCAATAGTTAAAACCTGGCAACCCTGAATTTAGTAATAGATTACACTGGTCTACAAATTTTGAAAAAGTTTGTGCTTCGGAGATAAAATGTGTTTCTTATTATGGATTTTCGGGTGCTGAAAACGAATATGACCATAAAAACAGTCGATTGGCTACAGTTTCCAAGAAAATTTAAGTTACACATTTTGCGTATATGTATGCGCTATGTTAGTAACATACCTGTATAATGCAGTCACTTATATTGATTCAACCCGTCGCTTCTTTGCTTGTCTCTTGTATTCAACTTCTGGAGCATCTCTTGTTATTGTCCAGCAGTAGTCTGCTAACAATGATGGACTCCATTTCCCCTAGTAGCGTTTCTCTATCGCTGAGATATCTTGGTGAAAATGTTCACCATGTTCATCGCTGACTGCTCCGCAGTTGGCCGGAAAAAATTCCAGATGCGAATGGAGGAAATGTATCTTTAACTGCAATGACCACGCAGTATATTAATGTATAGAAACGACGTAAGTATAGAGGAGTGTTCTGCACACGAGGAAGAGAAATAACGAACAAATGAAAAATGAGGTAACCGCCCGGGAATCAAACCCAGGATCTTCCGATTGTCGGTCAGATATGCTATCCACTACACCACGGGCCTCGATCAGTCAGAAGTCGTAATTCTCCTACATTATATGCAGTATACATTAATATACTGCGTGGTCATTGCAGTTAAATGTACATATTCACGATTTGCGTGGGTGCCCTCTCAAGGCATTGTCTTCTGCCCTATGTAGGAGAATTACGACTTCTGACTGATCGAGGCCCGTGGTGTAGTGGATAGCATATCTGACCGGCAATCGGAAGATCCTGGGTTCGATTCCCGGGCGGTTACCTCATTTTTCATTTGTTCGTTATTTCTCTTCCTCGTGTGCAGAACACTCCGCTATACTTACGTCGTTTCTATACATTAATATACTGCGTGGTCATTGCAGTTA
This sequence comes from Bathynomus jamesi, assembly GCA_023014485.1. Lineage (NCBI taxonomy): Eukaryota > Metazoa > Arthropoda > Malacostraca > Isopoda > Cirolanidae > Bathynomus > Bathynomus jamesi. The sequence goes on along the minus strand of JAJOZX010000138.1, from coordinate 172,924 downwards.
AATGTACATATTCACGATTTGCGAGGGTGCCCTCTCAAGGCATTGGTTTCTGCCGTATGTAGGAGAATTACGACTTCTGACTGATCGAGGCCCGTGTGTAGTGGATAGCATATCTGACCGGCAATCGGAAGATCCTGGGTTCGATTTCCGGGCGGTTACCTCATTTTTCATTTGTTCGTTATTTCTCTTCCTCGTGTGCAGAACACTCCTATGGAAAACTGATGTGTGGGTAGTTGGGAGGTAACGAAAATGGTTCACTGAGTAGGTAGGTAGTTAATCTAACAATTATTAAATTCCTTTTATGTCAATAACTGGGTGGATGAAACCAATTGGTTGCTCACCAGAGTTATTCTCCACACTAGTATTTATATACTGTGTGACAAGAGCGTGCTCGGTAATAGATATACATTACCGATCAACCAACCGAAGAAAAAACCAAGACGATGCTGCTGGAAAAAGCCCCGCAAAAAAGGAACAAGGGAGAACGAAAACGAGGAACGGGGCGACAAGACGGAACGAGAGAAGGGAGAAGAACAAACAACGGAAAAAGATCCCCACCAGCAAGTACGCTCTCAACAATTAAACAAAAGGGGAAAAGGGACTCTCTAATAACTAGCAGTAAGTGACTAATTGTGTTTTTAACCCAGTTAGAAGTAAACGCATTAAATTAAGCTGGGTCAGACAAATTAGGCCTACATTGTGGCCTAAGACCTAGCATCAACTCATAGCTTAACAAAGGTGAAGGTAGATTGCCCTAACCTAATTTGGTGAGGAATCCTACTGTGGACCTCAATTTATCTGCCCGCTCTGGACCATTTCCGGAATCTCTAGGCTGACCCCTACAAGGCTAGACTTAATCTACTCTATAGTTAGACTGGAGATATTAGGGGTGGGTTAATTGGGGACCAATTCATACAGAGCATTTTTCATATTGTTGGTCCGTGTGTGGGGAATTTACACTTAAATAATTGCATTTCTTCACTTCAAAAAATGTCAAAACTGTCACGCGTAGTTAGAGGCGTATTAACAAATAGGCCTTCAAAGCTGGGCCAAGATCGCATGACTTGATCTCACACGTGTTAATTATTTATTTTATTGGGTTCAGAATCCCAGCTGAGCCGTGAACGGCCAAGCTCTGAAGGGCCAGTTTAACCTACAGCCCAAGTTAATCTAGACTAAAAACTTACGGACTTGGAGGTCCTATTAGGTCCTACCTCAGGGTTGCTGACTCGATGTGGGCCTACCTTAAGCCTCAGTTGCGTAAAATTAAGATAAAAACAAAAGGGGCACTATTTATGGTCTTCTTTCTAAACTTTGCAACAACAACACAACGTGCACTATTGCACGATGCAACAGTCTTGTATTTAAACAATCAAACTGAATTGCAAGAGAGCTCTCTATAAGACCAGATCCTGTAAGTGTCGCATTCAACAAACCTGTAGGAAGGACGCGCAGCGCCCCAAAAAAATGATGCCACAAGAGCCCAAAATGCTAACTCTAAATTAAATGAATTTTTCACTAACCTTACAATTATGAGATGGATATATATACACCTTAACTTAATATATACAAGAAATGCTGCATGAATCAGCTTAGTCATCATATCGCCTTGGGACAACAATGGTTCTTCCTCTTCTAGATTTTCTAACACGATCTTGTTGCTCTTATAGGTTTATCAGATTTCGTAACAATCAAATTTTCCTTTTCAATAAATATTACGAGGAATGTCCTTCTTTTAAATAACGACAGGGATTACTTAAAATAAAACCTTTAATAAAACTAAAGTCCTTTGGCTTTAATTTAGCACACTTGTTGTATTTATCAAATGAGATTATAAAACTTTGAATAAAATTGATAGGGTTATTAATGGAGAAGGAGTTACAATATGGCAAATTGACCTTTTCATACAAGGAGTGATGATAATTTGAAAGATCGAAAATGTTGTTGGAGTTTAAGAATTTAAACCAAGGACTATCACGAAAGAATTTCTCAAACTTAAGTTTGATAATAAGTTTGAGAAACTCTTTCGTTTCAGTGAAATGAAGTTAATTATTATTATTTATTATTATTATTAATTATTATAATTGTTATCAGGAGTCGCAGTGCAAATGAATTAACTTTGTGTCATCATTTTACAGGTCTATTGTGTAGTATATGTAAAATGTGAAAACTATACTATGAGACAGACATTTGTACGAAAGTAATTGTAAGTTTAGAGTTTAGAAACAGAGTGACTAGTAAATAAAAGAATTATTTGAGTGCGAGGTAAATTAAATAGAGGTAAGATAAGACACCCTTGTAACTGCCTGTTAGCTCAGTGGTAGAGTGCTGCAAATTGATTCTAATTGAAACACTGCAGAGGTCGCGGGTTCGATTCCTGTACGGGCTAAAATCTTATCCTTTTGCATTCACAAAACAGCAAACCCCAGAATATGTTTTAACAAGTACAACATCTTTTGATGTTAATTGTATTGAGGTGCGATCCAGAGAGGGGAGCTTAATTTTCATCTAAAATGCACCCTCTCATGATTATAGATTATTTTTTTCTCTTTGGTTCCCATGACTTTAACTCGTAAAAATCAAACAAACTTAAAACCCATATTCATGCTAAAAAGTAATTTCTATTTTGAAATTCTTCTGATTGCTTTTGAAAAGAAGTAATTTCTATGTATGAAATTCTTCTGATTGCTGATGATAAGAAGTAATTTCTATGTATGAAATTGTGCTGATTGAAATCTGGCAGGCCGTACTTTTTTTTTACCTGTGACAGCCCAAAAATTCAGAAAGATATGTAACTCGGAGCGAACTTTAAAATTTACTCGAATATTGTGTTCTTCAGAGAAAAAGTTGGTTTGTTCGTGTGTATATGTGTGCATACAAGCAGGTGGGAGAAAACGCACGTCTTCCAGCTTTCAGTAAAGTGTTCAAGCATTTGAATTCGTAAAATGCTGTCCTTGTTCCGTGCCTTACATACCTAATTTCCTCAATTCAAAGTTCAAAGTTACTTTGCTTAGCAATTAACGATTACACTAAACAACAAATTTTTACTTTTATTCTGTCTCAGCAACAAACAAAGCTGATCTATATGAAGTCGACGCTGCTGATTCCGAAAATGTTATGCATTTTGGCGTAGCACGCATAGTTTCCATGAAATTCAAAAAATATTATACAATTATTGTATAAGTTGATATAAGATGTATATATTGTATATAATTAATTAAATATCATCCAATAACTGTATGTATTAAAATATAAACATCACACATGCTATAACAGTAGCAATACACACGACGTAATGAGAAAACATCACATGTGGTCAGAGTTTGCGAGATAATAAAAATAAAATGAACACCTTTTACTACAAAAATTGAATATTTTTTCTAAAACAAAAAAATGGAAATTTCTCAAAAACTATACGTGATAGGAAAATAATAAAACCATATTTGAATTAGCGTTAAAAACTATAATAATGACTTAAAACTATTCCTGAGGACAAAATCATTGTTAAACAGTGTTTTATTAACAGTGTTATTTATGGTCGTTCACATTACTTGATAACCCCATGAAGATATTCGTTAAACCGACCGACTCGTTGCAGACACCTTTGGGATCGACTTTGAGTAGAAGAACCTTCCGTTAGTTAAAACAAACAAGTCCGTGTGTTAAATTAAACCTTTATGTATAAGGTTTACTCCATAATTAACAGCAACCTAATTAACTGGAACTTAGGAACATAGAACTATAGGAAAGTATGAAAGTATAGGTCACTTTAGCTTCGTTTGTTACTTTCATTCTTACGTAGATAGGCTAGAGTTGGCCTTTATGACCTTTTCTTTTGTACGGTAGTTTAGTTTAGTTTAGGTTAGGTTAGGTTAGGTAATTTTTGCAACCATAGGTTAAAGGAGATCTTTTAAAACTATTTTCCCCCCAACATACTCTTTTCAACAATCATCCCCCAATGTTGATCTTTTCAACTATATACCCCTCAAAGTTTAAAACTCTGCAATTAACCAAAATGAGTATAAAAACACATAACAAAAATTTACTATTTATTGCAAACATATAATAGAGAACAATTATTTACAAAGGATAAAATTTGAATGCCCGGTTAGATCAACTGTACGCCCTTGACGAATGGTTAGGTTTAGTCGTGATATTTGCGTTAGTTTTAACGAAAAATATCACGACTAAACCTATCCAATCGTCAAGGGCGTACAGTTGACCTAACCGGGCATTCAAATTTTTTCCTCTGTAAATAATGGTTCTCTATAAACCGGAATATGATTGAATATAACAGAATTGTCAAGATGTATCTTATATACTATATCTTAAAAAAATTTTGTAAATAAGATACTTAAACCTGTTATTTCTTTTCCCCCCTAATATTGACCTTTTAAACTATGTCCCCCCTCTCTGAGCTGAGGGGTGAAAATAGTGTAAAAGATCCGTTGAGGGTTAAAGTGCGTACGATTTATGTCCTTACTGCGTTAATACAATTTATTGTAGGGATCTCCACTTCACAGTTCACTTCCAAGGGAAAGTCCCCACAAGGAGCAATCTATCCCTAGTCAGTCTGTTTGCGTATACCACTACAGAAATTAGGAGAATATCTTCGAATTTAACAAACTTGTTGAAAAAGTTTCTTCGCGGACGATGCTATTTATTTCGGATCACCTGAAGATCAGGACCCCCAGCCTTCTTTAGTTAGCCTTTATATAAGCTAACTAATGAAAATATCATGATTAACTTAACCAATCGTCAAGGGGGTACAGTTTGACCTAACGATTAGTTAGGTTAAAGTCGTGATAATTTCGTTAGTTGCCTTATAAGGCAAACTAACGAAGGATGGGGCCCTGATCTTCAGGTGATCCTTTATTCTTCTACTGTATAATGAGTGAAAAGAAAAAGAAGCGAGTGGTGCTCAATTTTGAAAAACTTTGCAGAACAAAAAATGTGAACTTGAAAAGTCTGCTTTAAAAAATCCTCCCAAAATGCATCCACTTTTCACTTCTAATTCAAGAAAAGGTGATCAGTCAACAAGAAGTACTCGCACAAGATATTATTCCAATTAACAAGCAATTATAGCTGACAATGAGGTTGGTTTATCAAAAGTCAAGATACCAAATTTTAATGATTTTAATGAAATTGTTGAAAGTTTGTCAATGCAAATGCCAGAAACAAAGTCATTTTGTTAGTTGATGTATTTTATAAAATTTACTCATAATAAAAACAAATTTTCATCTATTTCATTGCATTTTAATTTATTGTTGTCCTGGTGTTGATAGTAATTTTCCTTGGAGTCACTGAAGAATTGTCTCTACGTGTTGCTGTTTCTTTTTTACACGAGTAGTTAAAATTTATAATTTCCTGGAGTTCTTTTAATTCGCGTCCAGCATATAATACGGAAAGCTCTCTGAACACAAAATACGGAAATCTGTCACCCTAATCTATCATATGTTATTCTGGTCGGCGGATCTACTATGAAACTAATGAAGCTTAAGCTTCATGGCCCCTAATCCAGGAGGGGCCCTGAAGCAACTTTTTTTTAATGAGTGAATTTTTCAACAAAATCGATGGAGTTTTTTTAAGTTTGTATTAAAAAAGGCTATTTTAGTGATAGAATCATAAGCCAATGGGTTGAAGTACTTAATATGACCTTAGAATATGCTCTAATACCCTTTCATATGGCCTCAAAATGCCCAGTAATGGTCAAATTTCAAAATTTCTCGGGGGCTTGCAGGCACCCGAACCCCTAGCTGTATGGGCTCGCTGAGCTCGCCAGAATCTATTCAAGAGCAAGGCAGCAAAGGCCCTTTGAACCTTGTTGGATGTTGCCTATTGTTGCTGGTTGCGAAGGGGCCCCCATAACAGTTCAAGCTTCAGGGTCCCAAAAATGTAGGTCCGCTACTGATTTCTGGGTAGGTGGATACGCCGCAGCAGGTTTGTCAATTTTTACCCATGGGTGTGTGGTGTGTGTGTGTGTGTGGGCGGCGGTAGGTGCTCTGTTCAACCAGGACGACTGTTTGAACGAATGCCTTTTCTCCTCTTCAGTACCTTCTCTACAGTGCATCAGGGTTGTTTTTCCCATCTCACCCAGTTCGTTGAAAATTAAATATATGATTATTATTATGGATGTATGTGTGACTGTGTATGTATGTAAATGTTCGTGCTTAGTAAGCACTCTGTGCAGTTTTTTAAAACAAAGCTGCAATTCCATTCGAAATGTATATAAAAATTTGTGATATAAGCAATGTGTAATTAAAAATTAATCGTATAGAAAGCAGGACTCGGGAAACAAGGGTGCATAAGAGTCCAAAGCCAGAACCCAGGCTGGAAGAAAGAGTAAGTGATCGGAGTTAAAGTGGTCCGGAGTGAAAAGTAGCACCAGGTCCCATGATTCTTCTCCCTGGCCTTCATGGAAATGGTTATTTGGCAAAAAACTATTCTTTTTATAACAAAAAAAACAGATTAAAACTGTAAATGAATTTGAATGCTCCTTTTAAAGTTTTAGATAATTTAAGAAAAATATAGATCCTATTATTTCGAAAGTTTTAAACTTTTAATAATTGACACAGTTTCCAAAATATTTTGGTTGACATTTTCATCCCCATATACAATACTAAAATAAAATAATTAGGTTCAATATAAATATTGATATGCATTAATTTTTAAATATTTGTATTCTTTTCATCCTAAATATATAATTAAATTTTTTACCGCGATAAAAACATGCAGGATTGATATTATGTGAAAGAAAATTTACGAAGGTTATACTCGTATTGATGTTACATAAAGCTTAAAGATTATTTGTTTTGAATAATAAAAAAAATGAATGAATATCACGTAGAACCCAAAGGAGGTCATAAAACCCATTTTCTTTTCTTTAGTTTTTAATGAAGCGTGACGAGTTTTGCATATATAAGCATTACTTTTATCTGTATGAAGCACAACTCATTTTGAAAGAGTAAAGACAACATGAAGCTTTTTGTAAGTTATATAATTTAGATTCGTCTTAGGTAGTTTAAATAAGTTAAATGTGAATTATCTCATGAGAATTTGATCTTGACTATTAGATCCTATACAGTAAGTAACATCACAGGAGAAGATAATGGGATTAGTGAGCAAAATATATACATTTATAGATTAATTTAATTTGGTCCGATAAAATTATGATATAAGATAGGCTACTAACTAATCATTATATTTTTCAGGCATTCGTATTTCTTTTCGTTCTTCTAATCAGTACGTTGAATGTGGTCAACGCTGTGCCTGTACCCGGTGGCCATGGAGGTCAGGGGAGGAAAAGGACACGGTGGTCACGGAGGAGGAGGAGGAGGAAAAGGACACGGTGGTCATGGAGGTGGAAAGGGATGGTAAATGAAAGAGCCGGAACTCAATGTTTTTCGTTGTAAAATACAAGATTGAACATTTTGTGAGCAGCGAGAAGTGTAATATTTAATAACGATTAAAACTATCTAAACAAATGTATGTTTTTTCTTGCTATTTTTAAAATATTAACTCCTAAGAAATATTTTAGACCACTGAATTCTTAAAATCGCAAAAATCGTGCAATGTAGGGGTACATTGCATGATCACCGTTACTGATAAACCAGATTATTCACTGAAATGAGAAATAAAATACAGATTTTCAATTATTTATGACTTTTGAAATGTAAAACGTGAGATTCAGAAAAATCTAGAGTCATCTTCAATCTTTTTAATTCACAATCTTCGCCTATCATTTAATTCATATTTTAGACTATGTGAATCACAAAGGTTAAATATTCAATAGGATTAATCAAATAAATTTTGAGTTTTTCAGCCTGCTATAAATAGTTTATTTACTCTAGACCAAAAACGTTGGTTTAATTTATCTGTTTATAGAGTGTACACTCTGTAACTGCAGGGCTACCAGGGCCCGGCTACGATATATATATATGTTAACACAGACCGTGCATGGAACAAGGAACTCTTCTGGGAAAATTAAATCCACTATAGTGGATTTAATTTTCCCGGAAGAGTTCCTTGTTCCATGCACGGTCTGTGTTTAACATATAAGTTTCTCAGGGGACCATTCTGAGTTTGTATATATATTATATATATATATATATATATCTGCCAGCGCCTATAGCTCAGTGGATAACAACGTTTCGCTTCATCGAAGTGAAAACACTGAGGTCGGGGTTTGACTGCAGATGGTGTTAATGATAATTCGGAAGTTACCACAATGGGACGCGTTTGTTGGCCTGAATTCTGTGCCAGTTTCTGGCCCTCCTGATTGGGTTTATATATATATATATATATACATACACACATTTAACTGCAATGACCACGCAGTATATTAATGTATAGAAACGACGTAAGTATAGAGGAGTGTTCTGCACACGAGGAAGAGAAATAACGAACAAATGAAAAATGAGGTAACCGCCCGGGAATCGAACCCAGGATCTTCCGATTGCCGGTCAGATATGCTATCCACTACACCACGGGTCTCGATCAGTCAGAAGTCGTAATTCTCCTACATAGGGCAGAAACCAATGCCTTGAGAGGGCACCCTCGCAAATCGTGAATATTTACATTTAACTGCAATGACCACGCACTATATTAATGTATAGAAACGACGTAAGTATAGAGGAGTGTTCTGCACACGAGGAAGAGAAATAACGAACAAATGAAAAATGAGGTAACCGCCCGGGAATCGAACCCAGGATCTTCCGATTGCCGGTCAGATATGCTATCCACTACACCACGGGCCTCGATCAGTCAGAAGTCGTAATTCTCCTACATAGGGCAGAAACCAATGCCTTGAGAGGGCACCCTCGCAAATCGTGAATATGTACATTTAAAGACATATTGCAGCCCATTTTTTGATAGGACAACAGCAGGTTTTCCACCAGCTCCCTGTAATTGTCAGCTTTGGTATTTCCGAGAAAATTGGTTGTTACTAACTTGAAAGCAACCCACGCTGTCTTCTCCTCACCACCCAGGATACGGTCGAACTCCTCATCTCTCAGAAGCTCGCGGATCTGTGGACCAACAAATACACCCTCCTTGATTTTTGCTTCGCTGAGCTTTGGGAATTTACCACCGAGGTACTTAAAAGCTGCCCCCGTTTTATCCATAGCCTTAACAAAATTTTTCATGACGCCCAGTTTGATGTGTAAGGGTGGTAACAAAATCTTGCTCGATTCTACAAGTGGAGGATACTGAACATTTTTTGTTCGAGGTTCCAATGAGTGTCGGAGTGGCCAATCCTTCTTAATGTAATGAGAAGTCCTAGCCCGACTATCCCATTCACACAGAAAACAGCAATACTTAGTGTAGCCCGGCTGCAGTCCAAGCACGATAGCAACAACTTTCAAGTCACCACAAACCTGCCACTGATGTTTGTCATAGTTTTGCAGTTCAAAAGTTGCTTCATGTTGTCATATGTTTCCTTCATGTGGACTGCATGACCACCTGGAATTGATGGCAATACGTTACCAACATGCAACAAAACAGATTTTGGACTCAACTTCGATGACTCAATGAACAGTCTCCACTCATCAGGATTGTGAATAATGTTGAGAGCTGCCATCAGACCATCGATGTCGTTGCAAGCTACAAGGTCACCTTCCATGATGAAGAATGGAACAAAATCTTTTTGACGGTCACGAAACTTACACACACTAACATTTTCAGCGAGGAGATTCCACTGCTGCAATCTGGAGCCCAACAGCTCTGCCTTACTCTTTGGCAGTTCTAAATCTCTGATAAGTTCGTTTAATTCATTCTGAGTTATCATGTGCGGTTTAGAAGATGTCAAGTTATAAACAAATTCAGGGTCTTGTGAAGTTGAAGGTTCACAAGTTTCGCAGGTTCCTTCATTCTCCTCGTCCTCTGACTCCAGGGAGAATGAGTGTGGGGGCTCAGGAACGGGTAGTCCTTCGCCGTGAGGTACCGGGCGTATAGCAGAGGGTATATTCGGATATTGTAAAATCCACTTTTTCTTCTTGCAAATACCTTTCTTGACTGGAGGCACCATGCAGAAGTAACAATTGCTGACATGATCTGTTGGTTCCCTCCACACCATTGGCACTGCAAAAGGCATAGATTTCCTTTTCCGATTCAACCACTGGCGAAGGTTTGTTGCACAAGTATTGCAGCATATGTGTGGGGCCCAGCTCTTGTCCTGATCTCCAATCTTACAGCCAAAATAAAGGTGATAGGCTTTCCTAATCACGGCGGTTATAGCACGCTTTTGTGATGCAAAAGTCAATTCTTCACAAACATAACAGAAGTTATCTACACTGTTCACGCAATTACGAGGCATCTTTGTTCAAATTAGGTTGAAAAAAATTCATTTTCAAAAGCAAACACTAAAAAGAGTTTGACAAGGGTGCACTGTATGACTTCCGCGAATGAACTGATGCTGTGGCGTAATATGTAGACGCCTGTGACACATCGACGCCTTGATTCTACTGCGCATGCGCGTAGTTATATATTTTTTTTATTTTAATAAATTAATGTAATTACATTGCATTTTAATAATTTTAAATTAGGTAAGGTTAAGTTAGGTTAGTATTCCATTTATATTAATATCAAAAACATTATGGGAAGCAATGTGTTAAAATGATCCAATCTATTTTTTAATAAATAATTTACGAATACATAATGTAATAGATAAATTTAAAATTACATTTTATTGTACAGGGTGTCTCAAAAGTCACCATCTATTTTGGTGACATTAGATGTTTTTTAAAAAAATGCTATGCTGGCATAAAGATATGTACTTCTGGTGCAAATTTGTGTATTTAAAAAAAGTTAATTGGTTTATTTCGAATTTTGTGTAATTTATAAATTTATCTTGACATGCTTGAACAATTCCTCGAACCTCAACTTCTTACAGATGGCATTCTTGACACAGTAGTTTTTCAGCAGGATGGAGCACCGTGCCATTATGCAATAATTGTACGTGATTATCTTGACAGACGCTTCCCAGGTCGCTGGATTGGTCGTGGAGGAACACAACCATGGGCAGCACGTTCACCCGATTTAACACCATTAGATTTTTTCGCCTGGGGTTTCATTAAGTCTAAGGTGTACACTGGTAGAAGAATTAATGATGTAGCCGAACTTCGAAATCGTATTACCGATGCAGTTCAGAAAATAACACCTCAAATGCTGGAAAGTGTGTTCCGGGAAACAACTTATCGCTTTGAGCTCTTTAGAGACACTGATGGTCGCCATGTGGAGACAGATAAATAAATAGCACTAATTCTTTGTGGCACTTACTTTGAAATAATATATTTTTCATGTCTTAAACCAGTTTTTCGTAATTCCCATTATTTTTCAAAATAGATAGTGACTTTTGAGACACCCTGTATATATATGTATATATTTATATTAATTTATTAAAATAAAAATATATACGCGCATGCGCAGTAGAGTCAATGCGTCGATGTGTCACAGGCGTCTAATATTACGCGACAGATGCAGCCCAGTTAGTAGGGTGCAGGGTTGCCTGATATCTTTATAAATAGAGCCAATTGGCAATTTTAGGCATAATTTTTGTATTCAATGACCCGAAATTAGTAAAGATTGACTACTTTTATTTCCGAAGCATTTTGGCTGTAGACCAGTTTTATAAGAAAAGAGTGAAATTCTTATTAATGTTAAATGATTACCAAAAGAAAAAATTCTGAATTGACCTCAGCTCGATTACAGGATGAAGTAATTTAGTTGAAAGGGGTACATAATAGTGAAAAATATACACTAGTGGGCTGCATATGAAGCGCGGAAGAGAACGCTTTAATGAACAAGATTCGGGAGTGAACCTTTGCCCATGCCAGCGTCGAGAGTTTAGTGGATAACACCATTTCTCTATAAGTGAATAAGCGGAGATTAGGGGTTCCACTCCCGATGGTACTGGTAATAATAATGCCTTTCAGAAAATTTGTATTATGTAAAATCGTGGGTGTTCATGCATATTATTATATCTACTGGTCACCATTGTTACAGTGGAGAATTGAATGAAATGCCGCCATCACCTCGAGTGCAAGGGAGTTAGTATAGAAAACACCTCTGGACGAAAAAGGATCATGTGTTCCTTAGAGTGCTAAAATATACACCAGGTTACGTTAATATTTACCTTATCGTAGCATAGTGGTATTGCCTTTGTCCTTTACTCAAAAGGTGCTCGGAACGAATCCTCGTGGAGATATTTTTCATTATGCAAAATCGTACGTGTTCATGCATGATATTCCACTTATATATATATGTACTGATCCAAATTTAGTTCGGTAGCTGTTCTCCTCCCAACATTTTAGTACCGCAGCGCGTCCACACCTGTTCCGGTAGCACTACAGTCTACACACACACACACACATACTCCATATACATACTTCACTTATTAGCTTAACAAGCCTAGTCCTCTACAACCCATAGCATTAACAATGCACCAACTAGGCTAACCTAGGCCTACCCTGAATCGACGAGCGATCCTAAAGTGGACTGTGAAATTATGATTTCACTATTCAGTGACATGAATTTATCAATTTTTTTGAACTTTCGTATAGAAAACTATATTTTAACAACTATTGTTCAAGTTCAATTTGCAAAAAAACAACTCATCCGATGCAAATAACCTCTCACTTTAAGGACAATATAAAAAAGGTTTCATGTTATTTCTATTTCATTTAGTTATCCTTGGAATTGTGGTTTTGTTGGCCCGGTGAAAAAAGTGGCCACCTTATTTTGAACACAATCTATATATATATATATATAATATATATATATATATATATATATATATAATATAAACTCAATCAGGAGGGCCACAAACTGGGACAGAACTCAGGCCAAAAAACGCGTCCCATTGCGGTAACTTCCGAATTATCATTAACACCATCTGCAGCCAAACCCCGACCTCAATGTTTTCACTTCGATGAAGCGAAACGTTGTTACCCCTGAGCTATAGGCGCTTGCATATATATATATATATATATATATATATATATATATATATATATATATATGAAAAATTATTTCACGAAAGTGACACGTGAAAAATATTTATGATGAATAAAACCACGAAGGGAAAAGAAACACAAAGGGGTGCTCAAGCGCTTTCGTCTAATGACATCCTCAGGAACACTGGAGTGAAAGGACAGATCAAGGCAATATATAGGTTACAAAAATAAACATACATACATACATATTCATATATATATAGATATATACATATATATATATATACATATACATATACATATATATAGTAAGCATAGAAACAATTGTGGGAGGAGCAAACATTTGTATGGGAGATTTACACTTTTAGCACTTCAGCCGACATTCAATATAAATACAAATGGCTTGTTTATGAAACAGGTCACAAAAGAATAAAGAAATAAAAAATAAATATAAATATAAATTGAGAAAAAAAAAATTAATTACAAAATAGTGCCTTAGTGATATATATGTCACAGCCTAAATAACCATAAAGAAATCGACAAATAAAAAACCACAAATATATATATATATATATATATATATATATATATATATATATATATACACACATACATACATACACACACACATACACATATACATATATTAGTAAGTAAAGAAAAATTGTGAGAGATAAACACATTTGTATGGGAAAATGACACTTTTAGCACTTTGGCCGACCTTCAATATAAATTCAAATGGCTTGTTTATGGAACAGGTCACAAAAGAATAAAGAAATAAAAATAAATATAAATATAAAAAGTGCCTTAGTGATATATATGTCACAGCTTAAATAACCAGAAAGAAATAAACCAACAGATAAAAAAAAACCAAAAATTGTAAGTGGAGTCCACAAATTCAAGCTCAAAAGGGAAGTTTACAATCAATTTAATAGATGATGCCAAATTGATATATATGTCACAAAGAAATAAAGAAATAAACCAAAAAAAATAAAAAATAATAAAAAATAATAATAATAAATTGAAAAATAAATTTTAAGAGAGGCACACCAATTTATAAGGGAAAAATTACCAAAGGTTTTTTAGTTATTGTCTGAATCATGCATATTATAGTCACAAACGAATAAAAAAGTACAAGTAAATATAAATTGGAAAACAAAATGATGCCTAGATGATATATAAAGAACCATAAAAATATATACAACATATAGTACAGGGTGGGCGGAAAGTAGCTCCCTATTTTGGATTGGTAAAAAAATACGTATATTATTCATTTATTTCAGAAAAAATAATATGAAAAGGTTGGCATACATGGTAGGTTTTCTCTAAAATTCAATGTGGGCTCCAACTCTTTCCACCAGCTTCTGGAGCCGCCCAGGAATGGCGTCCACTGACTTTAGCAGGAACTCCGACTTCCCGAATTCGGTCCTCCAGTTCTTCCAATGTCTTCGGTTTGGTGCGGTAGACTTCTTCCTTTACCCACCCCCAAAGAAAGAAGTCGCACGGTTACCGCTGAAAAACGGCAGAATCGGTTCAGTGTAACGGTGTGGTGTGGTATGACCTCAGATCAGGTTGTGGGCCCGTTCCTCCTGCGCAACACCATGAATCCTGAGCGATACCTTGCTATGTTGCGAAACGAGGTCTGGCCGGTTGTCAGCACATGGGAGAACATCGACGATCTGATATTTATGCAAGATGGCGCCCCTCCGCACTTCGGTCTTGTTGTCCGTGAGTGGCTGGATGCCCACTTCCCTGGGCGTTGGATGGGTCGTCGTGGTCCACATCAATGGCCAGCCAGGAGCCCCGACTTGACACCGTGCGACTTCTTTCTTTGGGGGTGGGTAAAGGAAGAAGTCTACCGCACCAAACCGAGGACATTGGAAGAACTGGAGGACCGAATTCGGGAAGTCATGTCCTCCATCCCGCCGGAGTTCCTGTTAAAGTCAGTGGACGCCATTCCTGGGCGGCTCCAGAAGCTGGTGGAAAGAGTTGGAGCCCACATTGAATTTTAGAGAAAACCTACCATGTATGCCTACCTTTTCATATTATTTCTTCTGAAATAAATGGATAATATACGTATTTTTTTACCAATCCAAAATAGGGAGCTACTTTCCGCCCACCCGTATACGGTATATATACGAAATATAAACGCAATATATACAGAATATATATATATATATGCATAAGGGAAAAAATTACCAAAGATTTGTTTTTATAATTATTGTCTGAAAAAACGGTAGGTCGCAAAAGAATAAAGAAATAAAAATAAATATAAATTGAAAAAATTACAAATAATACAACTACACATGTATACCCGCATAACCAAATATATATACATATACATACATATATACCACACACACACACATATATATATATATATATATATAATATATATATATACATACAAGCTTGACCTTCGCGAAATGAGAAATCATCGCGCAGAACCTTTGTGAGGTTGTAAGGTAAGGTAAGGTACATACACATATATACATATATATATATATACACACACATATATATACATACATACATACATACATATACACACATACATACATACATACACACACATATACATGCACACACATTTAACTGCAATGACCACACACATACTCACATACACACACATACACGCATACAGCAAAAAATTGAAAAATAAAATTGTAAGAGAAACCTACAGATTTATAAGGAAACAAAGACAAAAACAAATTTTTACCAAAGATTTAACAACCTGCCCTTTTTGTTTAAATCCATTCTGAAGGCATTCAGAGCAACGGGATCGAGTTGAAACAGACCTTTACTCATGTTAAGGTTATTTGTAAGTTGAATTATAGCCGACTCAAGAATATTTCTATTAACAATGTTGCTAGAGTGAAACAAAACTGAAGCATTATTCCAATCAATACAATGGGATAACTCTGACAAATGGACAAAAAGGGCACTGGACAACTGTCCCGTTCTAACGGAATATTGATGCTGTTTTACACGCGTTTGCAAATCCTTTCCCGTCTGACCTATGTAAAAGGAATCACATTGCTTACACCCAATTTTATAGATAATGCCTAAATTATTGGTAGGGCTATTTTTTACTATGATGTTTTTCACAATATTGTTATATGAAAAAACTACACTGATATCCAAAAGTTTAAGTACATTAGTAATGCCTAAGAAGCCCGGGAAAAATGGAAGTACTAAAATATTCTTTGACAAGGTGCGAGTGTTATTATTCACACGATAGAAAGTTCGTTTAGCCTTATTAAGACAAGATTCCATGAACGCAGATGGGTAACACAACTCACTTCCAATACCGTTGATATTTTCCAATTCGGCATCGATGTATTCCGGACTGGCGATCCGAAGAGCGCGGAGAAACATTGAGGAAAATATGGCCTTTTTAATAGGGGTGTCATGTCCAAAGTAAAAGTGTACGTAGGACAAATTGTTTGTTTTTTTCCGATAGATACTAAACTTAAAACCCGGGCTATACCTATGAACACGCACATCCAAAAACGGGATTCAGTTGTCTTGTTCCACTTCTAAAGTAAATTTAATAGAGGGGACTTGGTCATTTAACTGAAGGAGGAAGTCATCCAGGTCACGATTCATGGGCCAGATACACAAAATATCGTCGACGTACCGTAACCAAGGGATGCCAACCCCCAGGATTGTCGGAATGTAAGTAATTTCAAAAAACTCCATATAAATATTGGAGAGAAGGGGCGACAAAGGGTTGCCCATGGCCATCCCAAAAACTTGTTGATAATGCTCGCCATTGAAAGTGAATTTACAATCCTTGATACAAAGCTTAATAAGTTCCAAAACAGTGTGTGCAGGTAATGGTAAATCATAGTTATGTAATTCTCGGGCGAGAAAGTCAAGCATATCATCAATCGGCACTTTTGTGAACAATGAACTTTTACTCTGGACATGACACCCCTATTAAAAAGGCCATATTTTCCTCAATGTTTCTCCGCGCTCTTCGGATCGCCAGTCCGGAATACATCGATGCCGAATTGGAAAATATCAACGGTATTGGGAGTGAGTTGTGTTACCCATCTGCGTTCATGGAATCTTGTCTTAATAAGGCTAAACGAACCTTCTATCGTGTGAATAATAACACTCGCACCTTGTCAAAGAATATTTTAGTACTTCCATTTTTCCCGGGCTTCTTAGGCATTGCTAATGTACTTAAACTTTTGGATATCAATGTAGTTTTTTCATATAACAATATTGTGAAAAACATCATAGTAAAAAATAGCCCTACCAATAATTTAGGCATTATCTATAAAATTGGGTGTAAGCAATGTGATTCCTTTTACATAGGTCAGACGGGAAAGGATTTGCAAACGCGTGTAAAACAGCATCAATATTCCGTTAGAACGGGACAGTTGTCCAGTGCCCTTTTTGTCCATTTGTCAGAGTTATCCCATTGTATTGATTGGAATAATGCTTCAGTTTTGTTTCACTCTAGCAACATTGTTAATAGAAATATTCTTGAGTCGGCTATAATTCAACTTACAAATAACCTTAACATGAGTAAAGGTCTGTTTCAACTCGATCCCGTTACTCTGAATTCCTTCAGAATGGATTTAAACAAAAAGGGCAGGTTGTTAAATCTTTGGTAAAAATTTGTTTTTGTCTTTGTTTCCTTATAAATCTGTAGGTTTCTCTTACAATTTTATTTTTCAATTTTTTGCTGTATGCGTGTATGTGTATGTATGTATGTGTATGTGAGTATGTGTGTGGTCATTGCAGTTAAATGTGTGTGCATGTATATGTGTGTATATGTATGTATGTATGTGTGTATATGTATATGTATGTATGTATGTATGTGTATATATATGTGTATATATATATATATATATATATATATATATATATATGTATATATGTGTACCTTACCTTACCTTACAACCTCACAAAGGTTCTGCGCGATGATTTCTCATTTCGCGAAGGTCAAGCTTGTATGTGTATATATATATATATTATGTGTGTGTGTGTGTGTGTGTATATATGTATGTATATGTATATATATTTGGTTATGCGGGTATACATGTGTAGTTGTATTATTTGTAATTTTTTCAATTTATATTTATTTTTATTTCTTTATTCTTTTGCGACCTACCGTTTTTTCAGACAATAATTATAAAAAAAATCTTTGGTAATTTTTTCCCTTATGCATATATATATATATATATTCTGTATATATTGCGTTTATATTTCGTATATATTCCGTATATATGTTGTATATATTTTTATGGTTCTTTATATATCATCTAGGCATCATTTTGTTTTCCAATTTATATTTACTTGTACTTTTTATTCGTTTGTGACTATAATATGCATGATTCAGACAATAACTAAAAAACCTTTGGTAATTTTTCCCTTATAAATTGGTGTGCCTCTCTTAAAATTTATTTTTCAATTTATTATTATTATTTTTTATTATTTTTTAATTTTTTTTGGTTTATTTCTTTATTTCTTTGTGACATATATATCAATTTGGCATCATCTATTAAATTGATTGTAAACTTCCCTTTTGAGCTTGAATTTGTAGACTCCACTTACAATTTTTTTTTTTTTTTTATCTGTTGGTTTATTTCTTTATGGTTATTTAAGCTGTGACATATATATCACTAAGGCACTTTTTATATTTTATATTTTTATTTCTTTATTCTTTTGTGACCTGTTCCATAAACAAGCCATTTGAATTTATATTGAAGGTCGGCCAAAGTGCTAAAAGTGTCATTTTCCCATACAAATGTGTTTATCCTCTCACAATTTTTCTTTACTTACTATATATATGTATATGTGTATGTGTATGTATGTATGTGTATATGTATATATATATATATATATATATATATAATATATATATAATATATATATTTGTGGTTTTTTATTTGTCGATTTCTTTATGGTTATTTAGGCTGTGACATATATATCACTAAGGCACTATTTTGTAATTAATTTTTTTTTTCTCAATTTATATTTATATTTTTTTTATTTCTTTATTCTTTTGTGACCTGTTTCATAAACAAGCCATTTGAATTTATATTGAATGTCGGCTGAAGTGCTAAAAGTGTCAATCTCCCATACAAATGTTTGCTCCTCCCACAATTGTTTCTATGCTTACTATATATATGTATATGTATATGTATGTAATATATATATATATATATATATATATATATATATATATATATATGAATATGTATGTATGTATGTTTATTTTTGTAACCTATATATTGCCTTGATCTGTCCTTTCACTCCAGTGTTCCTGAGGATGTCATTAGACGAAAGCGCTTGAGCACCCCTTTGTGTTTCTTTTCCCTTCGTGGTTTTATTCATCATATATATATATATATATATATATATATATATATATATATATATTAGCCCTGCAGTTACAAACTGTACACTCTACTCAGAACAAATAAATTAATACAACGTAATTTGGTCTAGAGTAAATAACTATTTATAGCAGGCTGAAAAACTCAAAATTTATTTGATTAATCCCATTGAATATTTAACCTTTGTGATTCACATAGACTAAAATATAAATTAAATGATAGGCGAAGATTGTGTAATTAAAAAGATTGAAGATGACTAGATTTTTCTGAATCTCACGTTTTACATTCCAAAGTCATAAATAATTGAAAATCTATGCAGATTATTTCTCATTTCAGTGAATAATCTGGTTTATCAGTAACACTGATTATGCAATGTACCCCTACATTGCACGATTTTTGCGATTTTAAGAATTCAGTGGTCTAAAATATTTCTTAGGAGTTAATATTTTAAAAATAGCAAGAAAAAACATACATTTGTTTAGATAGTTTTAATCGTTATTAAATATTACACTTCTCGCTGCTCACAAAATGTTCAATCTTGTCTTTTACAACGAAAAACAATGAGTTCCGGCTCTTTCATTTACCATCCCTTTCCACCTCCATGACCACCGTGTCCTTTTCCTCCTTCCGTGACCACCGTGTCCTTTTCCTCCTCCTCCGTGACCACCGTGTCCTTTTCCCCCCCGTGACCTCCGTGACCTCCATGGCCACCGGGTACTGGCACAGCGTTGACCACATTCAACGTACTGATTAGAAGAACGAAAAGAAATACGAATGCCTGAAAAATATAATGATTAGTTAGTAGTCTATCTTATATCATAATTTTATCGGACAAAAATTAAAATTAATCTATAAATGTATATATTTTGCTCACTAATCCCATTATCTTCTCCTGTGATGTTACTTACTGTATAGGATCTAATAGTCAAGCTCAAATTCTCATGAGATAATTCACATTTAACTTATTTAAACTACCTAAGACGAATCTAAATTATATAACTTACAAAAAGCTTCATGTTGTCTTTACTCTTTCAAAATGAGTTGTGCTTCGTACAGACAAAAGTAATGCTTATATATGCAAAACTCGTCACGCTTCATTAAAAACTAAAGAAAAGAAAATGGGTTTTATGACTCCTTTGGGTTCTACGTGATATTCATTCATTTTTTTTATTATTCAAAACAAATAATCTTTAAGCTTTATGTAACATTAATACGAGTATAACCTTCGTAAATTTTCTTTCACATAATATCAATCCTGCATGTTTTTATTCGCAGTAAAAAATTTAATTATATATTTAGGATGAAAAGAATACAAATATTTAAAAATTAATGCATATAAATCTTTATATTGAACCTAATTATTTTATTTTAGTATTGTATATGGGGATGAAAATGTCAACCAAAATATTTTGGAAACTGAGTCAATTATTAAAAGTTTAAAACTTTCGAAATAATAGGATCTATATTTTTCTTAAATTATCTAAAACTTTAAAAGGAGCATTCAAATTCATTTACAGTTTTAATCTGTTTTTTTGTTATAAAAAGAATAGTTTTTTGCCAAATAACCATTTCGATGAAGGCCCGGGAGAAGAATCATGGGACCTGGTGCTACTTTTCACTCCGGACCACTTTAACTCCGATCACTTACTCTTTCTTCCAGCCTGGGTTCTGGTGCTTTGGACTCTTATGCACCCTCGTTTCCCGAGTCCTGCTTTCTATACGATTAATTTTTAATTACACATTGCTTATATCACAAATTTTGTATATACATTTCGAATGGAATTGCAGCTTTGTTTTAAAAAATTCCACAGAGTGCTTACTTAGCACGAACATTTACATACATACATACAGTCACACATACATCCATAAATACATAATCATACATTTAATTTTCAACGAAATGGGTGAGATGGGAGAAACAACCCTGATGCACTGTAGAGAAGGTACTGAAGAGGAGAAAAGGCATTCGTTCAAACAGTCGTCCTGGTTGAACAGAGCACCTACCGCCGCCACACACACCACACCACATGGGTAAATTGACAAACCTGCTGCGGCGTATCCTACACCAGAATAACATATGATAATTAGGGTTGACAGATTTCCCATATTTTGTGTTCAGAGAGCTTTCCGTATTATATGCTGGACGCGATTAAAAGAACTCCAGGAAATTATAAATTTTAACTACTCGTGTAAAGAAAACAACAACACGTAGAGACATTCTTCAGTGACTCACCAGGAAAATTATCTATCAACACGAGGACAACAATAAATTAAAATGCAATGAAATAGATGAAAATTTGTTTCTGGCATTTGCATTGACAAACTTTTCAACAATTTCATTAAAATCATTAAAATTTGGTATCTTGACTTTTTGATAAAGCAACCTCACTGTCAGCTATAATTGCTTGTTAATGGAATAATATCTTGGCTAGTACTTCTTGTTGACTGATCACCTTTTCCTGAAGTAGAAGTGAAAAGTGGATGCATTTGGGAGAGATTTTTAAAGCACACTTTTCAAGTTCACTTTTTTGTTCTGCAAGTTTTTCAAACTGAGCACCACTCGCTTCTTTTTCTTGTCACTCATTATACAGTAGAAGAAATAAAGGATCACCTGAAGATCAGGGCCCCCAGCCTTCGTTAGTTTGCCTTATAAGGCTAACTAACGAAATTATCACGACTTAACCTAACTAATCGTTAGGTCAGCTGTACCCCCTTGACGATTGGTTTGGTTAAGTCGTGATATTTTCATTAGTTAGCTTTATAAGGCTAACTAAAGAAGGCTGGGGGTCCTGATCTTCAGGTGATCCGAAATAAATAGCATCGTCCGCGAAGAAACTTTTTCAACAAGTTTCTTAAATTCGAAGATATCCTCCATAATTTACTGTAGTGGTATACGCAAACAGACTGACTAGGGATAGATTGCTCCTTGTGGGGACTTTCCCTTGGAAGTGAACTGTGGAAGTGGAGATCCCTACAATAAATTGTATTAACGCAGTAAGGACATAAATAGTACGCACTTTAACCCTCATCGGATCTTTTAAACTATTTTCACCCCCCAGCTTCAAAGAGGGGGTGACATAGTTTAAAAGGTCAATATTAGGGGGGAGATAATAGAACAGGTTTTAAGTATCTTATTTACAAAATAGAATTTTTTAAGATAGGCCTATGTATATAAGATACATATCTTGAAAATTCTGTTATATTCAATCATATTTCCGGTTTATAGAGAACCATTATTTACAGAGGAAAAAATTTGAATGCCCGGTTAGGTCAACTGTACGCCCTTGACGATTGGTTAGGTTAGTCGTGATATTTTCGTTAAACTAACGCAAATATCACGACTAAACCTAACCATTCGTCAAGGGCGTACAGTTGATCTAACCGGGCATTCAAATTTTATCCTATGTAAATAATTGTTCTCTATTATATGTTTGCAATAAATAATAAATTTGTTGTTATTGTTTTCTTATCTCATTTTGGTTAATTTGCAGAGTTTAAACTTTGAGGGTATATAGTTGAAAAGATCAACATTGGGGGGATGATTGTTGGAAAGAGTATGTTGGGGGGAAAATAGTTTAAAAGATCTCCTTTAACCTATGGTTGCAAAATTACCTAACCTAACCTAAACTAAACTAAACTACCGTACAAAGGAATAGGTCATAAAGGACAACTCTAGCCTATCTACGTAAGAATGAAAGTAACAAACGAAGCTAAAGTGACCTATACTTTTCATAGTTTCCTATAGTTCTAAGTTCCTAAGTTACAGTTACTTATGTTTGCTGTTAATTATGGAGTAAACCTTATACATAAAGGTTTAATTTAACACACGGACTTTGTTTGTTTTAACTAACGAAGGTTCTTCTACTCAAAGTCGATCCCAAAGGCGTCTGCAACGAGTCGGTCGGTTTAACGAATATCTTCGTGAGGGTTATCACAGTAAATGTGAATGATCATCAATAACACAGTGTTAATTAAACACTGTTTAACAATGATTTTGTCTCAGGAAAAGTTATAAGTCGTTATTATAGAGTTTTTAACGCTAATTACGAAAATGGTTTTATTATTTTCCTATCACCTGTAGTTTCAGAAATTTCCATTTTTTTGTTTTGGAAAAAATATTCAATTTTTGTAGTAAAAGGTGTTCATTTATTTCATTATCTCGCAACTCTGACCACATGTGATGTTTGTCTCATTACGTCGTGTGTATTGCTACTGTTATAGACTGTGTGATGTTTATATTTTTTAATACAGTATTTTGTATATTTAATTAATTATATACAATATTATACATATTATATGAATTTCGTGGAAACTATGCGTGGTACGCCAAAATGCATAACATTTTCGAAATCAGCAGCGTCGACTTCATATGCTGTAGATCAGCTTTGTTTGTTGCTGAGACAGAATAAAAGTAAAAATTTGTTGTTTAGTGTAATCGTTAATTGCTAAGCAAAGTAACTTTGAACTTTGAATTGAGGAATTTAGGTATGTAAGGCACGGAACAACGACAGCATTTTACGAATTCAAATGCTTGAACACTTTACTGAAAGCGGAAGACGTGCGTTTTCTCCCACCTGCTCGTATGCGACATGTACACACGAACGAACCAACTTTTTCTGTAAAGAACGCAATATTCGAGTAAATTTGAAAGTTCGCTCCGAGATACGTATTGTTCTGAACTTTTGGGCTGCCACAGGTAAAAAAAAAGTACGGCCTGCCAGATTTCAATGAGCACAATTTCATACAAAAGAAATTACTTCTTTTCAAAAGCAATCAGAAGAATTTCAAAATAGAAATTACTTTTTAGCATAAATATGGGTTTTAAGTTTGTTCGATTTTTACGAGTCAAGGTCATGGGAACCAAAGAGAAAAAAATAATATATAAACAGCTCAACAAAAATTTTTTTGTTTCGTTGCCAAGGAAATTCGTACGAATTTAGGGTATTTTGGGGTTGCTGAATTCCAAAATGAAAGTAGTTTTTCCGATTTGGCTCTAGTTCTTGAGATAATGAATACCCTCAATTAATAGGAAACGTAACCATAACGCGTGCATATGGGAAACTACCGGAACATTCTAGATGGTGAGACCGAATAAAATGCCATTATGTATTTCATGTGTTTACTTTTGTATGATTTGAGACAATTTCAATGCAATTTGTAAGTAGGCTCCGCCTGAACATTAAATTTTTTGCATTTTTACGTGTTTCAATGGGGTACCAATTATCTCATAAATTAGAGCGAATCTAGCAAAACCGATGTCATATTCGGAATCAGCACCACAAAGTTCCCCCAAAATCACTCTAATATGATTGGCAATAAAATGAGTGTTGACCAGTGTAATCATGAGAGGACGTATATTGAAGCGAACCATTTCAGGGGCGGATCGTGGAAGAAAATTAGAATACCGTCCCTGGATCGCCCCTCAGTACAATTGACATTAAAAGATGTTATACTTGTTAAAACCCATACCAGGGTTTGCTGTTTGTGAATACAATAAGTTAAAAAACTTAGCCCGTACAGGGATCGAACCTGCGACCTCTGCATTGTTTCAATAAGAATCAGTTTGCAGCACTCTACCACTGAGCTAACGAACACTTAGCAGAACTTATCATTTTACGTCAATTCATTTTACCTGGCACTCATATAATTCTTATATTTCCTAATCACTCTGTTTCTAAACTCTAAACTTACGATTACTTTCGTACTATTGTCTCTCTTTTAGTATAGTATTTCACATTTTAAATATACTACACAATAGGTCGTTAAAATGATGACACAAAGTTAATTGGATCACTTTAACATATTGCTTCTCAGGAATCTCTCTCTAACACAGGGGTGGGGAAACTTTTCAGTACCAAGGGCGAAAATCGATAACATAAACACCTCCGCGGGCGACTGGCAAATTTTAAGCTTATATACAGCGTGTCCCAAAGAAATGTATACCCACTTTGTTCGATAATACCAGCTATGAGGATAATAAATATATTACTTTTTATATGTTTTAATAAAGAATTTTCTCCTGAATCTAAATATGTAATTATTTTTATTAAAATTGAAGAACAAAAAAGTTACAGATGTTTAAATTATAATTATTATTTTCGAGACTTCATGTGCGATATTTTCTAATATTTTAACCGACTGTTTTGAGATACTTATGTTTAGTGTTGATATTGAAGCATAAATGTTGTAATTACTAGTTAATTCAAAAAATTTACAAATTCCATGGTTAAATGACACTTTATTTAAGATGTTCGACGTCTTCCAGAACGTTGTTTGTAAGTTTTGCACAGTGCCGTCGGTTTCAAACTTATCTCGTATACGTGCAAAAATATTAGAAAATATCGCACATGAAGTCTCGAAAATAATAATTATAATTTAAAAATCTGTAACTTTTTTGTTTTTCAATTTTTAATAAAAATAATTACATATTTAGATTCAGGAGAAAATTCTTTATTAAAAAACATATAAAAAGTAATATATTTATTATCCTCATAGCTGGTATTATCGAACAAAGTGGGTATACATTTCTTTGGGACACGCTGTATATAAGATGTATTTTAAAAAGCTATTTGCTGGGCTGTAAATAAATAATTTTTAGTAAATAATAAATACCTAAGCGGGCGAATTGAAATTAGCTCGTGGGCGAAATTTCGCCCGCGGGCGAGGGTTTCCCCACCCCTGCCTGAGTCTAACATATTGCTTCCCAGTGTATATCACTTTAACATATTGCTTCCCAGGAGGGATCACTTTAATATATTGCTTCCCGAATGCTTTGGGAAGCAATATGTTAAAGTGATCCAGTTAATTCATTTGCACTGTGACTCCTGATAATAATAATAATAATAATTATAATAATAAATAATAATAATAATAATAATAAAAATAATTCACTTCATTTCGCTGAAACGAAAGAAATTTCTCAAACTGGCAATCTTTCAGAATCTGGCCATAAATTAGTTTAAAAAATAAATCGTTATTTGATGAATGGTTATTGCTTTTAATGCACTAAATTAGTTATTTTTTGAATAATTGTAAATTAAACATGGCGGGTAGACCAATAATTGAAGGCCTGGTTAGGTCAACTGAATGCCCAATCAAGTCAACTATACACCCTTGACGAGTGGTTAGGTTGTCATAATATTTTTGTTAGTTCAAACGATTGGTCAGGTTGTCATGATATTTTCGTTAGTTTAAATGAAAATAACATGACTTAACCAATCGTTAAGGGTGTACAGTTGACCTAACCGGGCATTCAATTAACCTAACCGGGGGATCACTTTAACATATTGCCTCCCAAAGCATTCGGGAAGCAATATGTTAAAGTGATCCTCTCCTTGTATGAAAAGGTCATTTTGGCATATGTAATTCCTTCTCCATTAATAACCCTTTCAATTTTATTCAAGATTTTATAATCTCATTTGATAAATCCAATAAGTGTGCTAAATTAAAGGCAGAGGACTTTAGTTTTATTAAAGGTTTTATTTTAAATAATCCCTGTCGTAATTTAAAAAAAGGAAAACATTCCTCATAACATTCCTTAAAAAGGAGGAGGATTCGATTGTTACGAAATCCGATAAGCCTGTAAAGGCAACAAGATCGTGTCAGATCAAGTCATGCGCACTAGGCCCAGACTTTGAAGGCCTATTTGTTAATACGCCTCTCACTACGCGTGACAGTTGTGACATTTTTAGAAGGAAGAAATGCAAATATTTAAGTGCAGTGGAAAATTGAGTGCTAACCGAAGTTCCAAGGTCCAACCCTAAGTTGTCCCTTATTTCAATAGTTAAAACCTGGCAACCCTGAATTTAGTAATAGATTACACTGGTCTACAAATTTTGAAAAAGTTTGTGTTTCGGAGATAAAATGTGTTTCTTATTATGGATTTTCGGGTGCTGAAAGCGAATATGACCATAAAAACAGTCGATTGGCTACAGTTTCCAAGAAAATTTAAGTTACACATTTTGCGTATATGTATGCGCTATGTTAGTAACATACCTGTATAATGCAGTCACTTATATTGATTCAACCCGTCGCTTCTTTGCTTGTCTCTTGTATTCAACTTCTGGAGCATCTCTTGTTATTGTCCAGCAGTAGTCTGCTAACAATGATGGACTCCATTTCCCCTAGTAGCGTTTCTCTATCGCTGAGATATCTTGGTGAAAATGTTCACCATGTTCATCGCTGACTGCTCCGCAGTTGGCCGGAAAAAATTCCAGATGCGAATGGAGGAAATGTATCTTTAACTGCAATGACCACGCAGTATATTAATGTATAGAAACGACGTAAGTATAGAGGAGTGTTCTGCACACGAGGAAGAGAAATAACGAACAAATGAAAAATGAGGTAACCGCCCGGGAATCGAACCCAGGATCTTCCGATTGTCGGTCAGATATGCTATCCACTACACCACGGGCCTCGATCAGTAAGAAGTCGTAATTCTCCTACATTATATGCAGTATACATTAATATACTGCGTGGTCATTGCAGTTAAATGCACATATTCACGATTTGCGTGGGTGCCCTCTCAAGGCATTGTCTTCTGCCCTATGTAGGAGAATTACGACTTCTGACTGATCGAGGCCCGTGGTGTAGTGGATAGCATATCTGACCGGCAATCGGAAGATCCTGGGTTCGATTCCCGGGCGGTTACCTCATTTTTCATTTGTTCGTTATTTCTCTTCCTCGTGTGCAGAACACTCCTATGGAAAACTGATGTGTGGGTAGTTGGGAGGTAACGAAAATGGTTCACTGAGTAGGTAGGTAGTTAATCTAACAATTATTAAATTCCTTTTATGTCAATAACTGGGTGGATGAAACCAATTGGTTGCTCACCAGAGTTATTCTCCACACTAGTATTTATATACTGTGTGACAAGAGCGTGCTCGGTAATAGATATACATTACCGATCAACCAACCGAAGAAAAAACCAAGACGATGCTGGTGGAAAAAGCCCCGCAAAAAAGGAACAAGGGAGAACGAAAACGAGGAACGGGGCGACAAGACGGAACGAGAGAAGGGAGAAGAACAAGACAACGAAAAAGATCCCCACCAGCAAGTACGCTCTCAACAATTAGACAGAAGGGGAAAAGAGACTCTCTAATAACTAGCAGTAAGTGACTAATTGTGTTTTAACCCAGTTAGACGTAAACGCATTAAATTAAGCTGGGTCAGACAACTTAGGCCTACATTGTGGCCTAAGACCTAGCATCAACTCATAGCTTAACAAAGGTGAAGGTAGACTGCCCTAACCTAATTTGGTGAGGAATCCTACTGTGGACCTCAATTTATCTGCCCGCTCTGGACCATTTCCGGAATCTCTAGGCTGACCCCTACAAGGCTAGACTTAATCTACTCTCTAGTTAGACGAGATATAAGGGATGGGTTAATTGTGGACCAATTCATACAGAGCATTTTTCACACTCCTCTATACTTACGTCGTTTCTATACATTAATATACTGCGTGGTCATTGCAGTTAAATGTACATATTCACGATTTGCGAGGGTGGTGCCCTCTCAAGGCATTGGTTTCTGCCCTATGTAGGAGAATTACGACTTCTGACTAATCGAGGCCCGTGGTGTAGTGGATAGCATATCTGACCGGCAATCGGAAGATCCTGGGTTCGATTCCCGGGCGGTTACCTCATTTTTTATTTGTTCGTTATTTCTCTTCCTCGTGTGCAGAACACTCCTCTATACTTACGTCGTTTCTATACATATATATATAGACTGTGTTCCAAATAAGGTGGCCACCTTTTTCACCGGGCCAACAAAACCACAATTCCAAGGATAACTAAATGAAATAGAATAACATAAAACCCTTTTTATATTGTCCTTAAAATGAGAGGTTATTTGAATCGGATGAGTTGTTTTTTAGCAAATTGAACTTGAACAATAATTGTTAAAAAATAGAGTTGACAATATGAAAGTATAAAAATTGATAAATTCATGTCACTGAATCGTGAAATCATAACTTCACAGTCCACTTTAGGATCACTCGTCGATCCAGGGTAGGCCTAGGTTAGCCTAGTTGGTACATTGTTAATGTTATGGGTTGTAGAGGACTAGGCTTGTTAAGCTAATAAGTGAAGTATATATATATATATATATATATATATATATAGTGTGTGTGTGTACTGTAATGCTACCGGAACAAGTCTGGACGCGCTGCGGTACTAAAATGATGGAAGGAGAACAGTTACCGAACTAAATTTGGATCAGTCCAGTATATATAAGTCGTATATCATGCATGAACACGTACGATTTTGCATAATGAAAAAATATCTCCACGAAGATTCGTTCCGAGCACCTTTTGAGTAAAGGGCAAAGGCGCTACCACCATGCTACGATAAGCTAAAGATTAATGAAACTTGGTGTATATTTTAGCACTCTAAGGAACACATGATCCTTTTTCGTCCAGAGGTGTTTTTTATACTAACTCCCCTGCACTCGAGGTGATGGCGGCATTTCATTCAATTCTCCACTGTAACAATGGTGACCAGTAGATATAATAATATGCATGAACACCCACGATTTTACATAATACAAATTTTCTGAAAGGCATTATTATTACCAGTACCATCGGGAGTGGAACCCCTAATCTCCGCGTATTCACTTATAGAGAAATGGTGTTAACGTGTTATCCACTAAACTCTCGACGCTGGCATGGGCAAAGGTTCACTCCCGAATCTTGTTCATTAAAGCGTTCTCTTCCGCGCTTCATATGCAGCCCACTAGTGTATATTTTTCACTATTATGTACCCCTTTCAACTAAATTACTTCATCCTGTAATCGAGCTGAGGTCAATTCAGAATTTTTTCTTTTGGTAATCATTTAACATTAATAAGAATTTCACTCTTTTCTTATAACACTGGTCTACAGCCAAAATGCTTCGGAAATAAAAGTAGTCAATCTTTACTAATTTTGGGTCATTGAATACAAAAATGATGCCTAAAATTGCCAATTGGCTCTATTTATAAAGATATCACGCAACCCTGCGCCCTACTAACTGGACTGCATCTGTCGCGTAATATTAGACGCCTGTGACACATCGACGCATTGACTCTACTGCGCATGCGCGTAGTTATATTTTTTATTTTAATAAATTAATATAAATATATACATATATATATATATATACACAATAAAATGTAATTTTAAATTTATCTATTACATTATGTATTCGTAAATTATTTATTAAAAAATAGATTGGATCATTTTAACATATTGTTTCCCATAATGTTTTTGATATTAATATAAATGGAATACTAACCTAACTTAACCTTACCTAATTTAAAATTATTAAAATGCAATGTAATTACATTAATTTATTAAAATAAAAAAAATATATAACTACGCGCATGCGCAGTAGAATCAAGGCGTCGATGTGTCACAGGCGTCTACATATTACGCCACAGCATCAGTTCATTCGCGGAAGTCATACAGTGCACCCTTGTCAAACTCTTTTTAGTGTTTGCTTTTGAAAATGAATTTTTTTCAGCCTAATTTGAACAAAGATGCCTCGTAATTGCGTGAACAGTGTAGATAACTTCTGTTATGTTTGTGAAGAATTGACTTTTGCATCACAAAAGCGTGCTATAACCGCCGTGATCAGGACAAGAGCTGGGCCCCACACATATGCTGCAATACTTGTGCAACAAACCTTCGCCAGTGGTTGAATCGGAAAAGGAAATCTATGCCTTTTGCAGTGCCAATGGTGTGGAGGGAACCAACAGATCATGTCAGCAATTGTTACTTCTGCATGGTGCCTCCAGTCAAGAAAGGTATTTGCAAGAAGAAAAAGTGGATTTTACAATATCCGAATATACCCTCTGCTATACGCCCGGTACCTCACGGCGAAGGACTACCCGTTCCTGAGCCCACACACTCATTCTCCCTGGAGTCAGAGGACGAGGAGATTGAAGGAACCTGCGAAACTTGTGAACCTTCAACTTCACAAGACCCTGAATTTGTTTATAACTTGACATCTTCTAAACCGCACATGATAACTCAGAATGAATTAAACGAACTTATCAGAGATTTAGAACTGCCAAAGAGTAAGGCAGAGCTGTTGGGCTCCAGATTGCAGCAGTGGAATCTCCTCGCTGAAAATGTTAGAGTGTGTAAGTTTCGTGACCGTCAAAAAGATTTTGTTCCATTCTTCATCATGGAAGGTGACCTTGTAGCTTGCAACGACATCGATGGTCTGATGGCAGTTCTCAACATTATTCACAATCCTGATGAGTGGAGACTGTTCATTGAGTCATCGTAGTTGAGTCCAAAATCTGTTTTGTTGCATGTTGGTAACGTATTGCCATCAATTCCAGGTGGTCATGCAGTCCACATGAAGGAAACATATGACAATATGAAGCAACTTTTGAACTGCATAAACTATGACAAACATCAGTGGCAGGTTTGTGGTGACTTGAAAGTTGTTGCTATCGTGCTTGGACTGCAGCCGGGCTACACTAAGTATTGCTGTTTTCTGTGTGAATGGGATAGTCGGGCTAGGACTTCTCATTACATCAAGAAGGATTGGCCACTCCGACACTCATTGGAACCTGGAACAAAAAATGTTCAGTATCCTCCACTTGTAGAATCGAGCAAGATTTTGTTACCACCCTTACACATCAAACTGGGCGTCATGAAAAAATTTTGTTAAGGCTATGGATAAAACGGGGGCAGCTTTTAAGTACCTCGGTGGTAAATTCCCAAAGCTCAGCGAAGCAAAAATCAAGGAGGGTGTATTTGTTGGTCCACAGATCCGCGAGCTTCTTAGAGATGAGGAGTTCGACCGTATCCTGGGTGGTGAGGAGAAGACAGCGTGGAATGCTTTCAAGTTAGTAGCAACCAATTTTCTCGGAAATATCAAAACTGACAATTACAGGGAGCTGGTGGAAAACCTGCTGTTGTCCTATCAAAAAATGGGCTGCAATATGTCTTTAAAGATACATTTCCTCCATTCGCACCAACAATTTTTTCCGGCCAACTGCGGAGCAGTCAGCGATGAACATGGTGAACATTTTCACCAAGATATCTCAGAGATGGAGAAACGCTACCAGGGGAAATGGAGTCCATCATTGTTAGCAGACTACTGCTGGACAATAATAAGAGATGCTCCAGAAGTTGAATACAAGAGACAAGCAAAGAAGCGACGGGTTGAATCAATATAAGTGACTGCATTATACAGGTATGTTACTAACATATGGTATACATATACGCAAAATGTGTAACTTAAATTTTCTTGGAAACTGTAGCGAATCGACTGTTTTTATGGTCATATTCGCTTTCAGCACCCGAAAATCCATAATAAGAAACACATTTTATCTCCGAAGCACAAACTTTTTCAAAATTTGTAGACCAGTGTAATCTATTACTAAATTCAGGGTTGCCAGGTTTTAACTATTGAAATAAGGGACAACTTAGGGTTGGACCTTGGAACTTCGGTTAGCACTCAATTTTCCACACACTGCACTTAAATATTTGCATTTCTTCCTTCTAAAAATGTCACAACTGTCACGCGTAGTGAGAGGCGTATTAACAAATAGGCCTTCAAAGTCTGGGCCTAGTGCGCATGACTTGATCTGACACGATCTTGTTGCCCTTACAGGCTTATCAGGTTTCGTAACAATCGAATCCTCCTTCTTTTTTAGGAATGTTACGAGGAATGTTGTTGTTCTTTTAAATTACGACAGGGATTATTTAAAATAAAACCTTTAATAAAACTAAAGTCCTCTGGCTTTAATTTAGCACACTTATTGGATTTATCAAATGAGATTATAAAATCTTGAATAAAATTGAAAGGGTTATTAATGGAGAAGGAATTACATATGCCAAAATGACCTTTTCATACAAGGAGAGGATCACTTTAACATATTGCTTCCCGAATGCTTTGGGAGGCAATATGTTAAAGTGATCCCCCGGTTAGGTTAATTGAATGCCCGGTTAGGTCAACTGTACACCCTTAACGATTGGTTAAGTCATGTTATTTTCATTTAAACTAACGAAAATATCATGACAACCTGACCAATCGTTTGAACTAACAAAAATATTATGACAACCTAACCACTCGTCAAGGATGTATAGTTGACTTGACCGGGCATTCAGTTGACCTAACCAGGCCTTCAATTATTGGTCTACCCGCCATGTTTAATTTACAATTATTCAAAAAATAACTAATTTAGTGCATTAAAAGCAATAACCATTCATCAAATAACGATTTATTTTTTAAACTAATTTATGGCCAGATTCTGAAAGATTGCTAGTTTGAGAAATTTCTTTCGTTTCAGTGAAATGAAGTGAATTATTTTTATTTATTATTATTATTATTATTTATTATTATAATTATTATTATTATTATTATCAGGAGTCACAGTGCAAATGAATTAACTGGATCACTTTAACATATTGCTTCCCAAAGCATTCGGGAAGCAATATATTAAAGTGATCCCTCCTTGGAAGCAATATGTTAAAGTGATATACACTGGGAAGCAATATGTTAGACTCAGGCAGGGGTGGGGAAACCCTCGCCCGCGGGCGAAATTTCGCCCACGAGCTAATTTCAATTCGCCCGCTTAGGTATTTATTATTTACTAAAAATTATTTATTTACAGCCCAGCAAATAGCTTTTTAAAATACATCTTATATACAGCGTGTCCCAAAGAAATGTATACCCACTTTGTTCGATAATACCAGCTATGAGGATAATAAATATTACTTTTTATATGTTTTTTAATAAAGAATTTTCTCCTGAATCTAAATATGTAATTATTTTTATTAAAAATTGAAAAACAAAAAGGTTACAGATTTTTAAATTATAATTATTATTTTCGAGACTTCATGTGCGATATTTTCTAATATTTTTGCACGTATACGAGATAAGTTTGAAACCGACGGCACTGTGCAAAACTTACAAAAACAACGTTCTGGAAGACGTCGAACATCTTAGATAAAGTGTCATTTAACCATGGAATTTGTAAATTTTTTGAATTAACTAGTAATTACAACATTTATGCTTCAATATCAACACTAAACATAAGTATCTCAAAACAGTCGGTTAAAATATTAGAAAATATCGCACATGAAGTCTCGAAAATAATAATTATAATTTAAACATCTGTAACTTTTTTGTTCTTCAATTTTTAATAAAAATAATTAAATATTTAGATTCAGGAGAAAATTCTTTATTAAAAAACATATAAAAAGTAATATATTTATTATCCTCATAGCTGGTATTATCGAACAAAGTGGGTATACATTTCTTTGGGACACGCTGTATATAAGCTTAAAATTTGCCAGTCGCCCGCGGAGGTTTTATGTTATCGATTTTCGCCCTTGGTACTGAAAAGTTTCCCCACCCCTGTGTTAGAGAGAGATTCCTGAGAAGCAATATGTTAAAGTGATCCAATTAACTTTGTGTCATCATTTTAACGACCTATTGTGTAGTATATTTAAAATGTGAAATACTATACTAAAAGAGAGACAATAGTACGAAAGTAATCGTAAGTTTAGAGTTTAGAAACAGTGATTAGGAAATATAAGAATTATATGAGTGCCAGGTAAAATGAATTGACGTAAAATGATAATTTCTGCTAAGTGTTCGTTAGCTCAGTGGTAGAGTGCTGCAAACTGATTCTTATTGAAACAATGCAGAGGTCGCAGGTTCGATCCCTGTACGGGCTAAGTTTTTTAACTTATTGTATTCACAAACAGCAAACCCTGGTATGGGTTTTAACAAGTATAACATCTTTTAATGTCAATTGTGCTGAGGGGCGATCCAGGGACGGTATTCTAATTTTCTTCCACGATCCGCCCCTGAAATGGTTCGCTTCAATATACGTCCTCTCATGATTACACTGGTCAACACTCATTTTATTGCCAATCATATTAGAGTGATTTTGGGGGAACTTTGTGGTGCTGATTCCGAATATGACATCGGTTTTGCTAGATTCGCTCTAATTTATGAGATAATTGGTACCCCATTGAAACACGTAAAAATGCAAAAAATTTAATGTTCAGGCGGAGCCTACTTACAAATTGCATTGAAATTGTCTCAAATCATACAAAAGTAAACACATGAAATACATAATGGCATTTTATTCGGTCTCACCATCTAGAACGTTCCGGTAGTTTCCCATATGCACGCGTTATGGTTACGTTTCCTATTAATTGAGGGTATTCATTATCTCAAGAACTAGAGCCAAATCGGAAAAACTACTTTCATTTTGGAATTCAGCAACCCCAAAATACCCTAAATTCGTACGAATTTCCTTGGCAACGAAAAAAAAATTTTTTTTGTTGAGCTGTGTTATATATTATTTTTTTCTCTTTGGTTCCCATGACCTTGACTCGTAAAAATCGAACAAACTTAAAACCCATATTTATGCTAAAAAGTAATTTCTATTTTGAAATTCTTCTGATTGCTTTTGAAAAGAAGTAATTTCTTTTGTATGAAATTGTGCTCATTGAAATCTGGCAGACCGTACTTTTTTTTTACCTGTTGCAGCCCAAAAGTTCAGAACAATACGTATCTCGGAGCGAACTTTCAAATTTACTCGAATATTGCGTTCTTTACAGAAAAAGTTGGTTCGTTCGTGTGTACATGTCGCATACGAGCAGGTGGAGGAAAACGCACGTCTTACCGCTTTCAGTAAAGTGTTCAAGCATTTGAATTCGTAAAATGCTGTCGTTGTTCCGTGCCTTACATACCTAAATTCCTCAATTCAAAGTTCAAAGTTACTTTGCTTAGCAATTAACGATTACACTAAACAACAAATTTTTACTTTTATTCTGTCTCAGCAACAAACAAAGCTGATCTACAGCATATGAAGTCGACGCTGCTGATTTCTAAAATGTTATGCATTTTGGCGTACCACGCATAGTTTCCACGAAATTCATATAATATGTATAATATTGTATATAATTAATTAAATATACAAAATACTGTATTAAAAAATATAAACATCACACAGTCTATAACAGTAGCAATACACACGACGTAATGAGACAAACATCACATGTGGTCAGAGTTGCGAGATAATGAAATAAATGAACACCTTTTACTACAAAAATTGAATATTTTTTCCAAAACAAAAAAATGGAAATTTCTGAAACTACAGGTGATAGGAAAATAATAAAACCATTTTCGTAATTAGCGTTAAAAACTCTATAATAACGACTTATAACTTTTCCTGAGACAAAATCATTGTTAAACAGTGTTTAATTAACACTGTGTTATTGATGATCATTCACATTTACTGTGATAACCCTCACGAAGATATTCGTTAAACCGACCGACTCGTTGCAGACCCCTTTGGGATCGACTTTGAGTAGAAGAACCTTCGTTAGTTAAAACGAACAAAGTCCGTGTGTTAAATTAAACCTTTATGTAGTATAAGGTTTACTCCATAATTAACAGCAAACCTAATTAACTGTAACTTAGGAACATAGAACTCCCTTTAGCTTCGTTTGTTACTTTCATTCTTACGTAGATAGGCTAGAGTTGTCCTTTATGATCTTATCCTTTGTACGATAGTTTAGTTTAGTTTAGGTGATTTTGCAACCATAGGTTAAAGGGGATCTTTTAAACTATTCCCCCCCCCCAACATACTCTTTTCAATAATCATCCCCCCAATGTTGATCTTTTCAACTGTGTACCCCTCAAAGTTTAAACTCTGCAAATTAACCAAAATGAGATAAGAAAACAATAACAACAAATTTATTATTTATTGCAAACATATAATAAATAGAGAACAATTATTTATAGGATAAAATTTGAATGCCCGGTTAGGTCAACTATACGCCCTTGACGAATGGTTAGGTTTAGTCGTGATATTTGCGTTAGTTTTAACGAAAATATCACAACTAAACCTAACCAATCGTCAAGGGCGTACAGTTGACCTAACCGGGCATTCAAATTTTTTCCTCTGTAAATAATGGTTCTCTATAAACCGGAAATATGATTGAATATAATAGAATTTTCAAGATATGTATCTTATATACATATCTTAAAAAAATTCGATTTTGTAAATAAGATACTTAAAACCTGTTCTATTATCTCCCCCTTAATATTTACCTTTTAAGCTATGTCCCCCCTCAATGAAGCTGCGGGGTGAAAATAGTTTAAAAGATCCGTTGAAGGTTAAAGTGCGTACTATTTACGTCCTTACTGCGTTAATGCAATTTATTATTGTATATGGGGATGAAAATGTCAACCAAAATATTTTGGAAACTGAGTCAATTATTAAAAGTTTAAAACTTTCGAAATAATAGGATCTATATTTTTCTTAAATTATCTAAAACTTTAAAAGGAGCATTTAAATGCATTTACAGTTTTAACCTTTTTTTTTGTTATAAAAAGAATAGTTTTTTGTCAAATAACCATTTCCATGAAGGCCAGAGAGAAGAATCATGGCAATTGGTGCTACTTTTCACTTCGGACCACTTTAACTCCGATCACTTACTCTTTCTTCCAGCCTGGGTTCTGGTGCTTTGGACTCTTATGCACCCTCGTTTCCCGAGTCCTGCTTTCTATACGATTAATTTTTAATTACACATTGCTTATATCACAAATTTTGTATATACATTTCGAATGGAATTGCAGCTTTGTTTTAAAAAATTCCACAGAGTGCTTACTTAGCACGAACATTTACATACATACATACAGTCACACATACATCCATAAATACATAATCATACATTTAATTTTCAACGAAATGGGTGAGATGGGAGAAACAACCCTGATGCACTGTAGAGAAGGTACTGAAGAGGAGAAAAGGCATTCGTTCAAACAGTCGTCCTGGTTGAACAGAGCACCTACCGCCGCCACACACACACACACCACATGGGTAAATTGACAAACCTGCTGCGGCGTATCCTACACCAGAATAACATATGATAATTAGGGTTGACAGATTTCCCATATTTTGTGTTCAGAGAGCTTTCCGTATTATATGCTGGACGCGATTAAAAGAACTCCAGGAAATTATAAATTTTAACTACTCGTGTAAAAAAAACAACAACACGTAGAGACATTCTTCAGTGACTCACCAGGAAAATTATCTATCAACACGAGGACAACAATAAATTAAAATGCAATGAAATAGATGAAAATTTGTTTCTGGCATTTGCATTGACAAACTTTTCAACAATTTCATTAAAATCATTAAAATTTGGTATCTTGACTTTTTGATAAAGCAACCTCACTGTCAGCTATAATTGCTTGTTAATGGAATAATATCTTGGCTAGTACTTCTTGTTGACTGATCACCTTTTCCTGAAGTAGAAGTGAAAAGTGGATGCATTTGGGAGAGATTTTTAAAGCACACTTTTCAAGTTCACTTTTTTGTTCTGCAAGTTTTTCAAACTGAGCACCACTCGCTTCTTTTTCTTGTCACTCATTATACAGTAGAAGAAATAAAGGATCACCTGAAGATCAGGGCCCCCAGCCTTCGTTAGTTTGCCTTATAAGGCTAACTAACGAAATTATCACGACTTAACCTAACTAATCGTTAGGTCAGCTGTACCCCCTTGACGATTGGTTTGGTTAAGTCGTGATATTTTCATTAGTTAGCTTTATAAGGCTAACTAAAGAAGGCTGGGGGTCCTGATCTTCAGGTGATCCGAAATAAATAGCATCGTCCGCGAAGAAACTTTTTCAACAAGTTTCTTAAATTCGAAGATGTTCTCCATAATTTACTGTAGTGGTATACGCAAACAGACTGACTAGGGATAGATTGCTCCTTGTGGGGACTTTCCCTTGGAAGTGAACTGTGGAAGTGGAGATCCCTACAATAAATTGTATTAACGCAGTAAGGACATAAATAGTACGCACTTTAACCCTCAACGGATCTTTTAAACTATTTTCACCCCCCAGCTTCAGAGAGGGGGGGACATAGTTTAAAAGGTCAATATTAGGGGGGAGATAATAGAACAGGTTTTAAGTATCTTATTTACAAAATATAATTTTTTAAGATAGGCCTATGTATATAAGATACATATCTTGAAAATTCTGTTATATTCAATCATATTTCCGGTTTATAGAGAACCATTATTTACAGAGGAAAAAATTTGAATGCCCGGTTAGGTCAACTGTACGCCCTTGACGATTGGTTAGGTTAGTCGTGATATTTTCGTTAAAACTAACGCAAATATCACGACTAAACCTAACCATTCGTCAAGGGCGTACAGTTGATCTAACCGGGCATTCAAATTTTATCCTATGTAAATAATTGTTCTCTATTATATGTTTGCAATAAATAATAAATTTGTTGTTATTGTTTTCTTATCTCATTTTGGTTAATTTGCAGAGTTTAAACTTTGAGGGATATATAGTTGAAAAGATCAACATTGGGGGGATGATTGTTGGAAAGAGTATGTTGGGGGGAAAATAGTTTAAAAGATCTCCTTTAACCTATGGTTGCAAAATTACCTAACCTAACCTAAACTAAACTAAACTACCGTACAAAGGAATAGGTCATAAAGGACAACTCTAGCCTATCTACGTAAGAATGAAAGTAACAAACGAAGCTAAAGTGACCTATACTTTTCATAGTTTCCTATAGTTCTAAGTTCCTAAGTTACAGTTACTTATGTTTGCTGTTAATTATGGAGTAAACCTTATACATAAAGGTTTAATTTAACACACGGACTTTGTTTGTTTTAACTAACGAAGGTTCTTCTACTCAAAGTCGATCCCAAAGGCGTCTGCAACGAGTCGGTCGGTTTAACGAATATCTTCGTGAGGGTTATCACAGTAAATGTGAATGATCATCAATAACACAGTGTTAATTAAACACTGTTTAACAATGATTTTGTCTCAGGAAAAGTTATAAGTCGTTATTATAGAGTTTTTAACGCTAATTACGAAAATGGTTTTATTATTTTCCTATCACCTGTAGTTTCAGAAATTTCCATTTTTTTGTTTTGGAAAAAATATTCAATTTTTGTAGTAAAAGGTGTTCATTTATTTCATTATCTCGCAACTCTGACCACATGTGATGTTTGTCTCATTACGTCGTGTGTATTGCTACTGTTATAGACTGTGTGATGTTTATATTTTTTAATACAGTATTTTGTATATTTAATTAATTATATACAATATTATACATATTATATGAATTTCGTGGAAACTATGCGTGGTACGCCAAAATGCATAACATTTTGAAATCAGCAGCGTCGACTTCATATGCTGTAGATCAGCTTTGTTTGTTGCTGAGACAGAATAAAAGTAAAAATTTGTTGTTTAGTGTAATCGTTAATTGCTAAGCAAAGTAACTTTGAACTTTGAATTGAGGAATTTAGGTATGTAAGGCACGGAACAACGACAGCATTTTACGAATTCAAATGCTTGAACACTTTACTGAAAGCGGAAGACGTGCGTTTTCTCCCACCTGCTCGTATGCGACATGTACACACGAACGAACCAACTTTTTCTGTAAAGAACGCAATATTCGAGTAAATTTGAAAGTTCGCTCCGAGATACGTATTGTTCTGAACTTTTGGGCTGCCACAGGTAAAAAAAAAGTACGGCCTGCCAGATTTCAATGAGCACAATTTCATACAAAAGAAATTACTTCTTTTCAAAAGCAATCAGAAGAATTTCAAAATAGAAATTACTTTTTAGCATAAATATGGGTTTTAAGTTTGTTCGATTTTTACGAGTCAAGGTCATGGGAACCAAAGAGAAAAAAATAATATATAACACAGCTCAACAAAAAAATTTTTTGTTTCGTTGCCAAGGAAATTCGTACGAATTTAGGGTATTTTGGGGTTGCTGAATTCCAAAATGAAAGTTTTTTTCCGATTTGGCTCTAGTTCTTGAGATAATGAATACCCTCAATTAATAGGAAACGTAACCATAACGCGTGCATATGGGAAACTACCGGAACATTCTAGATGGTGAGACCGAATAAAATGCCATTATGTATTTCATGTGTTTACTTTTGTATGATTTGAGACAATTTCAATGCAATTTGTAAGTAGGCTCCGCCTGAACATTAAATTTTTTGCATTTTTACGTGTTTCAATGGGGTACCAATTATCTCATAAATTAGAGCGAATCTAGCAAAACCGATGTCATATTCGGAATCAGCACCACAAAGTTCCCCCAAAATCACTCTAATATGATTGGCAATAAAATGAGTGTTGACCAGTGTAATCATGAGAGGACGTATATTGAAGCGAACCATTTCAGGGGCGGATCGTGGAAGAAAATTAGAATACC
The DNA here is from genome assembly GCA_023014485.1 of Bathynomus jamesi. NCBI lineage: Eukaryota > Metazoa > Arthropoda > Malacostraca > Isopoda > Cirolanidae > Bathynomus > Bathynomus jamesi. The sequence continues at coordinate 131,399 of JAJOZX010000138.1, read as the reverse complement.
GTCCCTGGATCGCCCCTCAGTACAATTGACATTAAAAGATGTTATACTTGTTAAAACCCATACCAGGGTTTGCTGTTTGTGAATACAATAAGTTAAAAAACTTAGCCCGTACAGGGATCGAACCTGCGACCTCTGCATTGTTTCAATAAGAATCAGTTTGCAGCACTCTACCACTGAGCTAACGAACACTTAGCAGAACTTATCATTTTACGTCAATTCATTTTACCTGGCACTCATATAATTCTTATATTTCCTAATCACTCTGTTTCTAAACTCTAAACTTACGATTACTTTCGTACTATTGTCTCTCTTTTAGTATAGTATTTCACATTTTAAATATACTACACAATAGGTCGTTAAAATGATGACACAAAGTTAATTGGATCACTTTAACATATTGCTTCTCAGGAATCTCTCTCTAACACAGGGGTGGGGAAACTTTTCAGTACCAAGGGCGAAAATCGATAACATAAACACCTCCGCGGGCGACTGGCAAATTTTAAGCTTATATACAGCGTGTCCCAAAGAAATGTATACCCACTTTGTTCGATAATACCAGCTATGAGGATAATAAATATATTACTTTTTATATGTTTTTTAATAAAGAATTTTCTCCTGAATCTAAATATGTAATTATTTTTATTAAAAATTGAAGAACAAAAAAGTTACAGATGTTTAAATTATAATTATTATTTTCGAGACTTCATGTGCGATATTTTCTAATATTTTAACCGACTGTTTTGAGATACTTATGTTTAGTGTTGATATTGAAGCATAAATGTTGTAATTACTAGTTAATTCAAAAAATTTACAAATTCCATGGTTAAATGACACTTTATTTAAGATGTTCGACGTCTTCCAGAACGTTGTTTTTGTAAGTTTTGCACAGTGCCGTCGGTTTCAAACTTATCTCGTATACGTGCAAAAATATTAGAAAATATCGCACATGAAGTCTCGAAAATAATAATTATAATTTAAAAATCTGTAACTTTTTTGTTTTTCAATTTTTAATAAAAATAATTACATATTTAGATTCAGGAGAAAATTCTTTATTAAAAAACATATAAAAAGTAATATATTTATTATCCTCATAGCTGGTATTATCGAACAAATTGGGTATACATTTCTTTGGGACACGCTGTATATAAGATGTATTTTAAAAAGCTATTTGCTGGGCTGTAAATAAATAATTTTTAGTAAATAATAAATACCTAAGCGGGCGAATTGAAATTAGCTCGTGGGCGAAATTTCGCCCGCGGGCGAGGGTTTCCCCACCCCTGCCTGAGTCTAACATATTGCTTCCCAGTGTATATCACTTTAACATATTGCTTCCCAGGAGGGATCACTTTAATATATTGCTTCCCGAATGCTTTGGGAAGCAATATGTTAAAGTGATCCAGTTAATTCATTTGCACTGTGACTCCTGATAATAATTAATAATAATTATAATAATAAATAATAATAATAATAATAATAAAAATAATTCACTTCATTTCACTGAAACGAAAGAAATTTCTCAAACTGGCAATCTTTCAGAATCTGGCCATAAATTAGTTTAAAAAATAAATCGTTATTTGATGAATGGTTATTGCTTTTAATGCACTAAATTAGTTATTTTTTGAATAATTGTAAATTAAACATGGCGGGTAGACCAATAATTGAAGGCCTGGTTAGGTCAACTGAATGCCCGGTCAAGTCAACTATACACCCTTGACGAGTGGTTAGGTTGTCATAATATTTTTGTTAGTTCAAACGATTGGTCAGGTTGTCATGATATTTTCGTTAGTTTAAATGAAAATAACATGACTTAACAAATCGTTAAGGGTGTACAGTTGACCTAACCGGGCATTCAATTAACCTAACCGGGGGATCACTTTAACATATTGCCTCCCAAAGCATTCGGGAAGCAATATGTTAAAGTGATCCTCTCCTTGTATGAAAAGGTCATTTTGGCATATGTAATTCCTTCTCCATTAATAACCCTTTCAATTTTATTCAAGATTTTATAATCTCATTTGATAAATCCAATAAGTGTGCTAAATTAAAGCCAGAGGACTTTAGTTTTATTAAAGGTTTTATTTTAAATAATCCCTGTCGTAATTTAAAAAAAGGAAAACATTCCTCATAACATTCCTTAAAAAGGAGGAGGATTCGATTGTTACGAAATCCGATAAGCCTGTAAAGGCAACAAGATCGTGTCAGATCAAGTCATGCGCACTAGGCCCAGACTTTGAAGGCCTATTTGTTAATACGCCTCTCACTACGCGTGACAGTTGTGACATTTTTAGAAGGAAGAAATGCAAATATTTAAGTGCAGTGTGTGGAAAATTGAGTGCTAACCGAAGTTCCAAGGTCCAACCCTAAGTTGTCCCTTATTTCAATAGTTAAAACCTGGCAACCCTGAATTTAGTAATAGATTACACTGGTCTACAAATTTTGAAAAAGTTTGTGCTTCGGAGATAAAATGTGTTTCTTATTATGGATTTTCGGGTGCTGAAAACGAATATGACCATAAAAACAGTCGATTGGCTACAGTTTCCAAGAAAATTTAAGTTACACATTTTGCGTATATGTATGCGCTATGTTAGTAACATACCTGTATAATGCAGTCACTTATATTGATTCAACCCGTCGCTTCTTTGCTTGTCTCTTGTATTCAACTTCTGGAGCATCTCTTGTTATTGTCCAGCAGTAGTCTGCTAACAATGATGGACTCCATTTCCCCTAGTAGCGTTTCTCTATCGCTGAGATATCTTGGTGAAAATGTTCACCATGTTCATCGCTGACTGCTCCGCAGTTGGCCGGAAAAAATTCCAGATGCGAATGGAGGAAATGTATCTTTAACTGCAATGACCACGCAGTATATTAATGTATAGAAACGACGTAAGTATAGAGGAGTGTTCTGCACACGAGGAAGAGAAATAACGAACAAATGAAAAATGAGGTAACCGCCCGGGAATCAAACCCAGGATCTTCCGATTGTCGGTCAGATATGCTATCCACTACACCACGGGCCTCGATCAGTCAGAAGTCGTAATTCTCCTACATTATATGCAGTATACATTAATATACTGCGTGGTCATTGCAGTTAAATGTACATATTCACGATTTGCGTGGGTGCCCTCTCAAGGCATTGTCTTCTGCCCTATGTAGGAGAATTACGACTTCTGACTGATCGAGGCCCGTGGTGTAGTGGATAGCATATCTGACCGGCAATCGGAAGATCCTGGGTTCGATTCCCGGGCGGTTACCTCATTTTTCATTTGTTCGTTATTTCTCTTCCTCGTGTGCAGAACACTCCGCTATACTTACGTCGTTTCTATACATTAATATACTGCGTGGTCATTGCAGTTAAATGTACATATTCACGATTTGCGAGGGTGCCCTCTCAAGGCATTGGTTTCTGCCGTATGTAGGAGAATTACGACTTCTGACTGATCGAGGCCCGTTGTAGTGGATAGCATATCTGACCGGCAATCGGAAGATCCTGGGTTCGATTTCCGGGCGGTTACCTCATTTTTCATTTGTTCGTTATTTCTCTTCCTCGTGTGCAGAACACTCCTATGGAAAACTGATGTGTGGGTAGTTGGGAGGTAACGAAAATGGTTCACTGAGTAGGTAGGTAGTTAATCTAACAATTATTAAATTCCTTTTATGTCAATAACTGGGTGGATGAAACCAATTGGTTGCTCACCAGAGTTATTCTCCACACTAGTATTTATATACTGTGTGACAAGAGCGTGCTCGGTAATAGATATACATTACCGATCAACCAACCGAAGAAAAAACCAAGACGATGCTGCTGGAAAAAGCCCCGCAAAAAAGGAACAAGGGAGAACGAAAACGAGGAACGGGGCGACAAGACGGAACGAGAGAAGGGAGAAGAACAAACAACGGAAAAAGATCCCCACCAGCAAGTACGCTCTCAACAATTAAACAAAAGGGGAAAAGGGACTCTCTAATAACTAGCAGTAAGTGACTAATTGTGTTTTTAACCCAGTTAGAAGTAAACGCATTAAATTAAGCTGGGTCAGACAAATTAGGCCTACATTGTGGCCTAAGACCTAGCATCAACTCATAGCTTAACAAAGGTGAAGGTAGATTGCCCTAACCTAATTTGGTGAGGAATCCTACTGTGGACCTCAATTTATCTGCCCGCTCTGGACCATTTCCGGAATCTCTAGGCTGACCCCTACAAGGCTAGACTTAATCTACTCTATAGTTAGACTGGAGATATTAGGGGTGGGTTAATTGGGGACCAATTCATACAGAGCATTTTTCATATTGTTGGTCCGTGTGTGGGGAATTTACACTTAAATAATTGCATTTCTTCACTTCAAAAAATGTCAAAACTGTCACGCGTAGTTAGAGGCGTATTAACAAATAGGCCTTCAAAGCTGGGCCAAGATCGCATGACTTGATCTCACACGTGTTAATTATTTATTTTATTGGGTTCAGAATCCCAGCTGAGCCGTGAACGGCCAAGCTCTGAAGGGCCAGTTTAACCTACAGCCCAAGTTAATCTAGACTAAAAACTTACGGACTTGGAGGTCCTATTAGGTCCTACCTCAGGGTTGCTGACTCGATGTGGGCCTACCTTAAGCCTCAGTTGCGTAAAATTAAGATAAAAACAAAAGGGGCACTATTTATGGTCTTCTTTCTAAACTTTGCAACAACAACACAACGTGCACTATTGCACGATGCAACAGTCTTGTATTTAAACAATCAAACTGAATTGCAAGAGAGCTCTCTATAAGACCAGATCCTGTAAGTGTCGCATTCAACAAACCTGTAGGAAGGACGCGCAGCGCCCCAAAAAAATGATGCCACAAGAGCCCAAAATGCTAACTCTAAATTAAATGAATTTTTCACTAACCTTACAATTATGAGATGGATATATATACACCTTAACTTAATATATACAAGAAATGCTGCATGAATCAGCTTAGTCATCATATCGCCTTGGGACAACAATGGTTCTTCCTCTTCTAGATTTTCTAACACGATCTTGTTGCTCTTATAGGTTTATCAGATTTCGTAACAATCAAATTTTCCTTTTCAATAAATATTACGAGGAATGTCCTTCTTTTAAATAACGACAGGGATTACTTAAAATAAAACCTTTAATAAAACTAAAGTCCTTTGGCTTTAATTTAGCACACTTGTTGTATTTATCAAATGAGATTATAAAACTTTGAATAAAATTGATAGGGTTATTAATGGAGAAGGAGTTACAATATGGCAAATTGACCTTTTCATACAAGGAGTGATGATAATTTGAAAGATCGAAAATGTTGTTGGAGTTTAAGAATTTAAACCAAGGACTATCACGAAAGAATTTCTCAAACTTAAGTTTGATAATAAGTTTGAGAAACTCTTTCGTTTCAGTGAAATGAAGTTAATTATTATTATTTATTATTATTATTAATTATTATAATTGTTATCAGGAGTCGCAGTGCAAATGAATTAACTTTGTGTCATCATTTTACAGGTCTATTGTGTAGTATATGTAAAATGTGAAAACTATACTATGAGACAGACATTTGTACGAAAGTAATTGTAAGTTTAGAGTTTAGAAACAGAGTGACTAGTAAATAAAAGAATTATTTGAGTGCGAGGTAAATTAAATAGAGGTAAGATAAGACACCCTTGTAACTGCCTGTTAGCTCAGTGGTAGAGTGCTGCAAATTGATTCTAATTGAAACACTGCAGAGGTCGCGGGTTCGATTCCTGTACGGGCTAAAATCTTATCCTTTTGCATTCACAAAACAGCAAACCCCAGAATATGTTTTAACAAGTACAACATCTTTTGATGTTAATTGTATTGAGGTGCGATCCAGAGAGGGGAGCTTAATTTTCATCTAAAATGCACCCTCTCATGATTATAGATTATTTTTTTCTCTTTGGTTCCCATGACTTTAACTCGTAAAAATCAAACAAACTTAAAACCCATATTCATGCTAAAAAGTAATTTCTATTTTGAAATTCTTCTGATTGCTTTTGAAAAGAAGTAATTTCTATGTATGAAATTCTTCTGATTGCTGATGATAAGAAGTAATTTCTATGTATGAAATTGTGCTGATTGAAATCTGGCAGGCCGTACTTTTTTTTTACCTGTGACAGCCCAAAAATTCAGAAAGATATGTAACTCGGAGCGAACTTTAAAATTTACTCGAATATTGTGTTCTTCAGAGAAAAAGTTGGTTTGTTCGTGTGTATATGTGTGCATACAAGCAGGTGGGAGAAAACGCACGTCTTCCAGCTTTCAGTAAAGTGTTCAAGCATTTGAATTCGTAAAATGCTGTCCTTGTTCCGTGCCTTACATACCTAATTTCCTCAATTCAAAGTTCAAAGTTACTTTGCTTAGCAATTAACGATTACACTAAACAACAAATTTTTACTTTTATTCTGTCTCAGCAACAAACAAAGCTGATCTATATGAAGTCGACGCTGCTGATTCCGAAAATGTTATGCATTTTGGCGTAGCACGCATAGTTTCCATGAAATTCAAAAAATTTATACAATTATTGTATATTGTATATAAGATGTATAATATTGTATATAATTAATTAAATATCATCCAATATACTGTATTAAAAATATAAACATCACACATGCTATAACAGTAGCAATACACACGACGTAATGAGAAAAACATCACATGTGGTCAGAGTTGCGAGATAATAAAATAAATGAACACCTTTTACTACAAAAATTGAATATTTTTTCTAAAACAAAAAAATGGAAATTTCTCAAAAACTATACGTGATAGGAAAATAATAAAACCATATTTGTAATTAGCGTTAAAAACTATAATAATGACTTAAAACTATTCCTGAGACAAAATCATTGTTAAACAGTGTTTTATTAACAGTGTTATTTATGGTCGTTCACATTTACTGTGATAACCCTCACGAAGATATTCGTTAAACCGACCGACTCGTTGCAGACACCTTTGGGATCGACTTTGAGTAGAAGAACCTTCGTTAGTTAAAACAAACAAAGTCCGTGTGTTAAATTAAACCTTTATGTATAAGGTTTACTCCATAATTAACAGCAAACCTAATTAACTGTAACTTAGGAACATAGAACTATAGGAAAGTATGAAAAGTATAGGTCACTTTAGCTTCGTTTGTTACTTTCATTCTTACGTAGATAGGCTAGAGTTGGCCTTTATGACCTTTTCTTTTGTACGGTAGTTTAGTTTAGTTTAGGTTAGGTTAGGTTAGGTAATTTTGCAACCATAGGTTAAAGGAGATCTTTTAAACTATTTTCCCCCCAACATACTCTTTTCAACAATCATCCCCCCAATGTTGATCTTTTCAACTATATACCCCTCAAAGTTTAAACTCTGCAAATTAACCAAAATGAGATAAGAAAACAATAACAACAAATTTACTATTTATTGCAAACATATAATAGAGAACAATTATTTACAAAGGATAAAATTTGAATGCCCGGTTAGATCAACTGTACGCCCTTGACGAATGGTTAGGTTTAGTGTGATATTTGCGTTAGTTTTAACGAAAATATCACGACTAACCTACCAATCGTCAAGGGCGTACAGTTGACCTAACCGGGCATTCAAATTTTTTCCTCTGTAAATAATGGTTCTCTATAAACCCGAAATATGATTGAATATAACAGAATTTTCAAGATATGTATCTTATATACATAGGCCTATCTTAAAAAATTATATTTGTAAATAAGATACTTAAAACCTGTTCTATTATCTCCCCCCTAATATTGACCTTTTAAACTATGTCCCCCCTCTCTGAAGCTGGGGGGTGAAAATAGTTTAAAAGATCCGTTGAGGGTTAAAGTGCGTACTATTTATGTCCTTACTGCGTTAATACAATTTATTGTAGGGATCTCCACTTCCACAGTTCACTTCCAAGGGAAAGTCCCCACAAGGAGCAATCTATCCCTAGTCAGTCTGTTTGCGTATACCACTACAGTAAATTATGGAGAACATCTTCGAATTTAAGAAACTTGTTGAAAAAGTTTCTTCGCGGACGATGCTATTTATTTCGGATCACCTGAAGATCAGGACCCCCAGCCTTCTTTAGTTAGCCTTATAAAGCTAACTAATGAAAATATCACGACTTAACCTAACCAATCGTCAAGGGTGGACAGTTGACCTAACGATTAGATAGGTTAAGTCGTGATAATTTCGTTAGTTAGCCTTATAAGGCAAACTAACGAAGGCTGGGGGCCCTGATCTTCAGGTGATCCTTTATTTCTTCTACTGTATAATGAGTGACAAGAAAAAGAAGCGAGTGGTGCTCAGTTTGAAAAACTTGCAGAACAAAAAAGTGAACTTGAAAAGTCTGCTTTAAAAAAAGCTCCCAAATTGCATTCACTTTTCAATTCTACTTCATGAAAAGGTGATCAATCAACAAGAAGTACTCGCCAAGATATTATTCCATTAACAAGCAATTATAGCTGACAGTGAGGTTGGTTTATCAAAAAGTCAAGATACCAAATTTTAATGATTTTAATGAAATTGTTGAAAAGTTTGTCATTGCAAATGCCAGAAATAAATAATTTTGTTAGTTGATGTATTTTATAAAATTTACTCATAATAAAAACAAATTTTCATCTATTTCATTGCATTTTAATTTATTGTTGTCCTCGTGTTGATAGATAATTTTCCTTGTGAGTCACTGAAGAATGTCTCTACGTGTTGTTGTTTTTTTTACACGAGTAGTTAAAATTTATAATTTCCTGGAGTTCTTTTAATCGCGTCCAGCATATAATACGGAAAGCTCTCTGAACACAAAATACGGGAAATCTGTCAACCCTAATTATCATATGTTATTCTGGTCAGTGGCGGATCTACTATGAAACTAATGAAGCTTAAGCTTCAGGGCCCCTAATCCAGGAGGGGCCCTGAAGCAACTTTTTTTTAATGAGTGAATTTTTCAACAAAATCGATGGAGTTTTTTTAAGTGTTTGTTATTAAAATAAGGCTATTTTAGTGATAGAATCATAAGCCAATGGGTTGAAGTACTTAATATTGACCTTAGAATATGCTCTAATGCCCATTTCATATGGCCTCAAAATGCCCCTGTAATTGGTCAAATTTAAAATTTTCTCGGGGGCTTGCAGCGCCCGAACCCCCAGCTGTATCGGTTCGCTGAGCTCGCCAGAATCTATTCAAGGGCAAGGGCAGCAAGCCCTTTGAACCTTGTTGGATGTTGCCCTATTGTTGCTGGTTGTGAAGGGGCCCCCATAACAGTTCAAGCTTCAGGGTACCAAAAATGTAGGTCCGCCACTGATTCTGGTGTAGGATACGCCGCAGCAGGTTTGTCAATTTACCCATGTGGTGTGTGTGTGTGTGGCAGCGGTAGGTGCTCTGTTCAACCAGGACGACTGTTTGAACGAATGCCTTTTCTCTTCTTCAGTACCTTCTCTACAGTGCATCAGGGTTGTTTTTCCCATCTCACCCAGTTCGTTGAAAATTAAATATATGATTATGTATTTATGGATGTATGTGTGACTGTATGTATGTATGTAAATGTTCGTGCTTAGTAAGCACTCTGTGCAGTTTTTTAAAACAAAGCTGCAATTCCATTCGAAATGTATATACAAAATTTGTGATATAAGCAATGTGTAATTAAAAATTAATCGTATAGAAAGCAGGACTCGGGAAACGACGGTGCATAAGAGTCCAAAGCACCAGAACCCAGGCTGGAAGAAAGAGTAAGTGATCGGAGTTAAAGTGGTCCGGAGTGAAAAGTAGCACCAGGTCCCATGATTCTTCTCCCTGGCCTTCATGGAAATGGTTATTTGGCAAAAAACTATTCTTTTTATAACAAAAAAACAGATTAAAACTGTAAATGAATTTGAATGCTCCTTTTAAAGTTTTAGATAATTTAAGAAAAATATAGATCCTATTATTTCGAAAGTTTTAAACTTTTAATAATTGACTCAGTTTCCAAAATATTTTGATTGACATTTTCATCCCCATATACAATACTAAAATAAAATAATTAGTTCAATATAAAGATTGATATGCATTAATTTTTAAATATTTGTATTCTTTTCATCCTAAATATATAATTAAATTTTTTACCGCGATTAAAAACATGCAGGATTGATATTATGTGAAAGAAAATTTACGAAGGTTATACTCGTATTGATGTTACATAAAGCTTAAAGATTATTTGTTTTGAATAATAAAAAAAATGAATGAATATCACGTAGAACCCAAAGGAGGTCATAAAACCCATTTTCTTTTCTTTAGTTTTTAATGAAGCGTGACGAGTTTTGCATATATAAGCATTACTTTTGTCTGTACGAAGCACAACTCATTTTGAAAGAGTAAAGACAACATGAAGCTTTTTGTAAGTTATATAATTTAGATTCGTCTTAGGTAGTTTAAATAAGTTAAATGTGAATTATCTCATGAGAATTTGAGCTTGACTATTAGATCCTATACAGTAAGTAATATCACAGGAGAAGATAATGGGATTAGTGAGCAAAATATATACATTTATAGATTAATTTAATTTTTGTCTGATAAAATTATGATATAAGATAGGCTACTAACTAATCATTATATTTTTCAGGCATTCGTATTTCTTTTCGTTCTTCTAATCAGTACGTTGAATGTGGTCAACGCTGTGCCTGTACCCGGTGGCCATGGAGGTCACGGAGGTCACGGGGGAGGAAAAGGACACGGTGGTCACGGAGGAGGAGGAGGAGGAGGAGGAAAAGGACACGGTGGTCATGGAGGTGGAAAGGGATGGTAAATGAAAGAACCGGAACTCATTGTTTATCGTTGTAAAATACAAGATTGAACATTTTTTGAGCAGCGAGAAGTGTAATATTTAATAACGATTAAAACTATCTAAACAAATGTATGTTTTTTCTTGCTATTTTTAAAATATTAACTCCTAAGAAATATTTTAGACCACTAAATTCTTAAAATCGCAAAAATTGTGCAATGTAGGGGTACATTGCATAATCACCGTTACTGATAAACCAGATTATTCACTGAAATGAGAAATAAACTATACAGATTTTCAATTATTTATGACTTTTGAAATGTAAAACGTGAGATTCAGAAAAATCTAGAGTCATCTTCAATCTTTTTAATTTCACAATCTTCGCCTATCATTTAATTTATACAGGGTGTCTCAAAAGTCACTATCTATTTTGGTGACATTAGATGTTTTTTTAAAAAATGCTATGCTGGCATAAAGATATGTAGTTCTGGTGCAAATTTGTGTATTTAAAAAAAGTTAATTGGTTTATTTCGAATTTTGTGTAATTTATAAATTTATCTTGACATGCTTGAACAATTCCTCGAACCTCAACTTCTTACAGATGGCATTCTTGACACGGTAGTTTTTCAGCAGGATGGAGCACCGTGCCATTATGCAATAATTGTACGTGATTATCTTGACAGACGCTTCCCAGGTCGCTGGATTGGTCGTGGAGGAACACAACCATGGGCAGCACGTTCACCCGATTTAACACCATTAGATTTTTTCGCCTGGGGTTTCATTAAGTCTAAGGTGTACACTGGTAGAAGAATTAGTGATGTAGCTGAACTTCGAAATCGTATTACCGATGCAGTTCAGAAAATAACACCTCAAATGCTGGAAAGTGTGTTCCGGGAAACAACTTATCGCTTTGAGCTCTTTAGAGACACTGATGGTCGCCATGTGGAGACAGATAAATAAATAGCACTAATTCTTTGTGGCACTTACTTTGAAATAAATATATTTTTCATGTCTTAAACCAGTTTTTCGTAATTCCCATTATTTTTCAAAATAGATAGTGACTTTTGAGACACCCTGTATTTTAGACTATGTGAATCACAAAGGTTAAATATTCAATGGGATTAATCAAATAAATTTTGAGTTTTTCAGCCTGCTATAAATAGTTATTTACTCTAGACCAAATTACGTTGTATTAATTTATTTGTTCTGAACCAAATGTAGGTGGACAGTAAATGATAACGTTTATTATGAGAATACATATTTAATTTTTTTGTATACTATAATACAAAATAAAATTTAAATAAATTTAGTTATAATATTTAATATAATATAACACAAACACCAGTTATAATGAACACCATAGTTATAATATAATATAACACAAACCGTATTCAACCTACTGTCCACCTACTTTTGGTTCACCGTGTATATATATATTTATATATAAAAGCACACCGGACAAAAAATTAGTCACCCCTAATAGCACCGATAGTAGGAAGTTCAAGGTTACACAGAGGGCGCTGATGTAGCATTGGTAAGTGACAAGTAGCGGTGACGTAGCACACAGGATCAGATCCGTTTCGTGACGTGGTGAAGAACAAAGTGTGTCTTGGATATAGTCTGCAAAATGGGTCATGAGGCAGACGTTACTCAGTGGCAAAAAGGAGCCATCGTGTTTGGCAGAGCCCACGGACACAAAATGTCTGAAGTAGCCCAATTTGTTGGTGTGTCAACGCGACAACGCGTACTGTCCAGCGAGTTTACAAAGAGTGGTGTAGTTCGCAATCAACTGACAATCGACGGCGTAACTGTGGCCGGAAAACAATTCTCGACAATAGGGGCCGCCGCCATGTTTCTCGTCTAGTAACTGCAAATCGTTTTCAAACCAGAGAACAATTGCTCCAAGAAACCAATGAGGTTCTCCAGCGACCAATTTCCGAACGGACATTGCGACGAGAACTGCATGCGATGGACATCTGGAGCAGGGTACCACGGAAGAGGCCGCTGTTAACAGCAAGTCACAAATTGGCACGTTATAAATGGGCTCAGAGGCACAAAAACTGGAATGCGGCAGATTGGAAACGTGTAATTTGGTCCGATGAGTCCCGTTTTTGTTTGTTCTCCAATGATGGGAGGCGACGAGTACATCGCAGGTCCAATGAAGCCTTTAATCCTGAATGCGTCGAAGGTGTTGTTTCGTACCACGAAATGGGCCCTTTCGTTCCAGTGACGATGAATTTGAACCAGCAGGCGTACCTCCGCATACTAAACTCGCCGGATTCGTGCGGTTATCAAGGCCAGAGGCGCCGTCACACGTTATTAGGTACATTCTGAGAGGGGTGACTAATTTTTTGTCCGGTATGCTATATATATATATATATATATATATATATATATATATATATATATATATATGCAAGCGCCTATAGCTCAGGGGTAACAACGTTTCGCTTCATCGAAGTGAAAACATTGAGGTCGGGGTTTGGCTGCAGATGGTGTTAATGATAATTCGGAAGTTACCACAATGGGACGCGTTTGTTGGCCTTAGTTCTGTGACAGTTTCTGGCCCTCCTGATTGAGTTTATATATATATATATAGGTGCTCTTCCAATATGTGCTCTACCGCGAAACTGTGATCTACCATATTCCAATACGTGATCTACCGTCAAACTAGCCTTATAAGGCTAACTAACAAAAATATCATGACTCAACCTAACCAATCGTTAGGTCAACTATACGCCCTTGACGATTGGTTAGGTTAAGTCGTGATATTTTCGTTAGTTAGCCTGGAATATGGAATATTAGTTGGAATATGGTAGATCACAGTTTCGCGGTAGAGCACATATTGGAAGAGCACCTATATATACTGTATATATATATATATATATATATATATATATATATATATATATATATATATATATATTATACACTATGTTCCAAATAAGGTGGCCACCTTTTTCACCGGGCCAACAAAACCACAATTCCAAGGATAACTAAATGAAATAGAAATAACATGAAACCTTTTTTATATTGTCCTTAAAGTGAGAGGTTATTTGCATCGGATGAGTTGTTTTTTTGCAAATTGAACTTGAACAATAGTTGTTAAAAAATAAAGTTGACAATACGAAAGTAGAAAAAATTGGTAAATTCATGTCACTGAATAGTGAAATCATAATTTCACAGTCCACTTTAGGTTCACTCGTCGATTCAGGGTAGGCCTAGGTTAGCCTAGTCGGTGCATTGTTAATGTTATGGGTTGTAGAGGACTAGGCTTGTTAAGCTAATAAGTGAAGTGTATATATATATATATATATATATATATATATATATATATAGAGTATGTGTGTGTGTGTGTAGACTGTAATGTGTAGACTGTAATGCTAACGGAACAGGTCTGGACGCGCTGCGGTACTAAAATGATGGGAGGAGAACAGCTACCGAACTAAATTTGGATCAGTACAGTATATATATATATAAGTGGAATATCATGCATGAACACGTACGATTTTGCATAATGAAAAAATATCTCCACGAGGATTCGTTCCGAGCACCTTTTGAGTAAAGGACAAAGGCAATACCACTATGCTACGATAAGGTAAAGATTAACGTAACCTGGTGTATATTTTAGGACTCTAAGGAACACATGATCCTTTTTCGTCCAGAGGTGTTGGTGCTGGTTAAGTGTGCGGTCTACCTAGCTTTTAGTTAGCCTTGTAAGGCTAACTAACGAAAATATCACGACTTAACCTAACCAATCGTTAGGTCAACTGTACGCCCTTGACGATTGGTTAGGTTAAGTCGTGATAGTTTCATTAGTTAGCCTTATAAGGCTAACTAAAAGCTAGGTAGACCGCACACTTAACCAACACCGAGGTATTTTATATACTAACTCCCCTGCACTCGAGGTGATGGCGGCATTTCATTAAATTCTCCACTGTAACAATGGTGACCAGTAGATATAATAATATGCATGAACAGTTGAACACCCACGATTTTACATAATACAAATTGACTGAAAGGCATTATTATTATTACCAGTACCACCGGGAGTGAAACCCCTAATCTCCGCGTATTCACTTATAGAGACATGGTGTTATCCACTAAACTCTGGACGCTGGCATGGGCAAAGGTTCACTCCCGAATCTTGTTCATTAAAGCGTTCTCTTCCGCGCTTCATATGCAGCCGACTAGTGTACACTTTTCACTATTATGTACCCCTTTCAACTGAATTACTTCATCCTGTAATCGAGCGGAGGTCAATTCAGAATTTTTTCTTTTGGTAATCATTTAACATTAATAAGAATTTCACTCTTTTCTTATAACCTATTACTAAATTCAGGGTTGCCAGGTTTTAACTTGAAACAAGGGACAACTTAGGGTTGGACTTGGAACTTCGGTTAGCACTCAATTTTCCACACACTGCACTTAAATATTTGCATTTCTTCCTTCTAAAAATGTCACAACTGTCACGCGTAGTGAGAGGCGTATTAACAAATAGGCCTTCAAAGTCTGGGCCTAGTGCGCATGACTTGATCTGACACGATCTTGTTGCCCTTACAGGCTTATCAGGTTTCGTAACAATCGAATCCTCCTTCTTTTTAGGAATGTTACGAGGAATGTTGTTCTTCTTTTAAATTACGACAGGGATTATTTAAAATAAAACCTTTAATAAAACTAAAGTCCTCTGGCTTTAATTTAGCACACTTATTGGATTTATCAAATGAGATTATAAAATCTTGAATAAAATTGAAAGGGTTATTAATGGAAAGGAATTACATATGCCAAAATGACCTTTTCATACAAGGAGAGGATCACTTTAACATATTGCTTCCCGAATGCTTTGGGAGGCAATATGGGTTCTTTTGCATTATCCTCCCAACACTAATTTTTTTATATAATGTTGGTTTCGTTTTGGTTATGGTACTTTATTTTCCTTCCATTATAAAAAAAATTAGTGCTGGGAGGATAATGCAAAAGTACCGCAATATGTTAAAGTGATCCCCCGGTTAGGTTAATTGAATGCCCGGTTAGGTCAACTGTACACCCTTAACGATTAGTTAAGTCATGTTATTTTCATTTAAACTAACGAAAATATCATGACTTAACCTGACCAATCGTTTAAACTAACAAAAATATTATGACAACCTAACCAACCTAACCGGGCATTCAATTATTGGTCTGCCCGCCATGTTTAATTTACAATTATTAAAAAAATAATTAATTTAGTGCATTAAAAGCAATAACCATTCATCAAATAACGATTTATTTTTTAAACTAATTTACGGCCAGATTCTGGAGGATCGCCAGTTTGAGAAATTCTTTCGTTTCAGTGAAATGACGTGAATTATTATTATTATTATTATTATTATTATTATCAGGAGTCACAGTGCAAATGAATTAACTGGATCACTTTAACATATTTCTTCCCAAAGCAATTCGGGAAGCAATATGTTAAAGTGATTAATACTGGGAAGCAATATGTTAAAAAGAGAAAGGTTGGTTGGTTAGAAAGATGTTGGTAATCTAGGAGATAACCCACCGACCGTAAACAAAGCTATAAATGCCCTAAACGGGCATTCTTTAATATTTAATGTAGGTTAACTGAATGCCCAGTTAGGTCAACTGAATGCCCGGTTAGGTCAACTGTACGCCCTTGATGATTGGTTACGTTAAGTCGTGATGTTTTCGTTAGTTTTAACGAAAATATCACAACTTAACCTAACCAATCGTCAAGGGCGTACAATTGACCTAACCGGGCATTCAGTTAACCTACATTAATGAAATGAAAATGAAAAGGTTTATTGGCAGACCATAGTCCATATGACAAATATTATTAATACAATTACAGTTCATATACTAAGGATAGAAATATATACAATTGATTAGAAATAATACTGCACTGTCGAAGTTAAGTGGAGCTACAGACAGACGTTTTCGTACCAAGAAGTCCATAGCTTAGAGCAGTGGTTCTTAACCTGGGGGGCGCGCCCCCTAGGGAGGCGTCGGTAATTTCCAGGGGGGGCGCGATCCCTTGGGGAAAAACACTAATTGTATTTGTTATTTTCTTAACGAGAGCATGGGCTAATATTGAGAAGTTTATGAAAAAATGCAAAAGTATCCCCCTCCAAGGGGGGCGTGGAGGGAAGGACCAATTCCTAGAGGGGGCATGGTAGTAAAAAGGTTAAGAACCACTGGCTTAGAGCCTTAGAGGATAAATGGCAGGACTCATGGATAGCTTGGATGTTCGGGTTGGTTGATTTTTTAATTCTTTGCATTAGACTGTGTTGAGCACGTCTTGTTACCTCCGGGAAGCTCGGGACATTGCGGGTAGCAAACATTTGCGAAGCTGAGCATCTTGGGGGTAATTTATGTAAAAGTCTAAAAGACCCATTGTACAGCAAATTTAGTGTTCTGCCAGAACCTTTTTTATAGTTCACCCAGAGTTGCTGACAGGATATATTACTGCAGAAAGTATGAAAGAGTGTGTCTTTAGCTTCACTTGTACAGAAACGAAAGTTCCTTATGGTCATATTCGCCTTAGCACACAGGCTTCGAGATTGTTTTCTTATGTCCGAGTCATCACTCAAGGAGCTAGTAATAGTTTGACCCAAATACTTAAACTCTTGTACTTCCTCAATTACTTCACCATTCATTTTAAACCTTATATCAGCTGGCTGATTACAGCTTTTGGGATGAAATTGCATAACCTTAGTTTTTGTAACATTACAAAGAATATCATGTTTCTGCGAATACACTTCTCAGACATTTAGTAGCCGATCCAGACCTTTAACAGAGGGACTTATTAACACCATATCATCGGCATAAACTAAGTTATTTATCCTTGTGTTATCTATACAACATCCTACTGTTGCCTCATTAAGTGAAGCAATTAATCCGTCAATATGCACATTAAACAGCATAGGGGAGAGCAAGGAGCCTTGTCTCACCCCGCAAGAGGAGCCAAAACACTCGGATAGTACATTGCCCCATCTAACAGTGAAAGATTGGTGGGAATACCAAAATTTCAATAAATTTAATATGTACATGGGAACCTTCCTGTCTTCTAGTTTTGCAAATAAAATATTGTGGTTCACCCTATCATATGCCTTACTTATATCAAGGAAACAGCTATAAATGGTTGAATTACTGTCAATGTATTTAGATATTGTTTTTTTAAGTACATAGATACACAAGTCAGTTGAGTGGGACCTTTTAAAGCCAAACTGATTAGGAGATGTCCATAGGAAATCATTTACTAGGAGTAACAAGAGTTTTTCTAGTAGTTTCAAGAAGCAGGAAGCGACAGCAATAGGCCTGTAATTATTGCTGGACAGAATGTTTCCGTACTTATTTTTGACCAGGGGCAAGATATATACCCTCATGAACTCTGCAGTGATATAACTATGAGCAAGCATGGCTGATAGGAGAAATGATATATGCAGACATACTACGTAATTTGCATATTTTAAGTGCTCATTCGATGTCATCTACCCCTGACGCAGAACCAGTCTTTAACTCTTTATTAACCTCTTTACTTCAGAAAATGATATCAAAATATTTTCTTTTGTCCCTCCCACAATCGTTTCGCTGCAATCTATCTTAAGATTATCCCTACTCACACTGTTAAGAATGTTAGAATCGTGGTTTTTCCACAGCTTTGCAATTTCATCCTCCCCCGACACCCCAGCGATTGTCGGAGGGAGGACATTTTTGACACCCGTTTGATTCTTAACAAATTTCCAAAATTTGTTATTATCGTTATTTATGCGAGCTTCACAGGCTTTTCATGCTCGAATAGACTCTTTTTCTTGTTTACATCGCCTTATGGCCGCCTTATACTGACCCCGACTTTTGCAAATATTCATGTATACTGGTCCTGATCTGGGTCTAACATGAAAGCACCACAAATCATAGGCGTCTTTCGATTCCCTCTTGAGGGGGGCGATAAAATCATTCCATCCAGGAATAACCTTAGTATGATAGTTGCAAGATTTAATCAGGGGGCTTCCTGCTTCTCTTAACAGGGATATTATCTTACTATAATACCTATCTATGAGTTTACAGTGAGAATCATTTGAGCAAGGATTATTACAGGCAAGGTGCAAAATTTCTAAATTATTAAAGAGGTGACATGTTCTGTCTTTGTATTCTATTCTCTGCTGCATATTAACATTGGACCAATCGACGCGATTATTCTTACCTATTGAGTTCTTGTTAAGTCGTGTTGCGTATAAATTGGTAACGTTAATTAATATTTCTAATGGTCTATGATCAGAAAGAAGGAAATCATACAAAATATGAACTCTAACAATTCGATCCTTTAGATTATTACTAGTGAGACATTGATCAATCCACCTGGTGGTACCACTCATATCGCTAACGTATGTAAAATTACCACTGGCTACCCATAATACATCTACATCACTTATACTTAAATTGGCCGACTCGCACATGTTACCCATTTCTCCAAGTAAAAGAATTCCGAGTTCACATGTGCGTTAAAGTCCCCCATTATTATACAGTGAGAATATTTGAGGTTATCTGATAATGACTTAATTTTGTACACCAAATCAATGTATTCATCTAGATTACTGCCGTTGTTGTATGGTAAATAGCAGTTTACAATTAATATGCAATCATTGTTCACTCGTAATTCAATGCCTAACAACCTTACATTATCGTTTGTTAAAAATCTTATATGTTTTGACAAATTTTTCCTTAATAAGAAAGCAACACCACCAAAAGGCCTACCGTACATTAATTCATCTGACAGGTCTACTGCTGATGACGCATGGTACATAAAGTCATTATGGATGGTAGAGAGGAATTTTAGCTCTTGCTTAGGTAGCCAGTGCTCCTGCAGGAGTATCAAATCTGCACTCGCAGATTTTATGAACATCTACAGTTGAATTCCTCCCTGACCTTACATTATATGAGATTATTTTCAACAAGTTATCCGCCATGACTGATAGAGAATTAAATATATAAAGAAATTAAATAAATAAAATTAAATATATAAATATATTAAATATATAAAGAAAATGAATGGATGCAAAAAGAAGCTACTCAACTCGCACTTGTAGCAAGTGATGTCGCGTAGCAAGTGATGTCGCGTGACTGATTCTTCCGAAATCCATTTTTTACTTTGTGTGACCAATGACCATATAGCTTATAGCGCAACAATTCTAATAAATTTAACTTCAATCTAATATTTTAACATGTTATGATTTACTTTTTATGCCTTTACTTTATTAAAGCGAACATTTTTTATCGTACTCCTTATCCTAAATATTGGGAAGCAATATGTTAAAGTGATTAACACTGGGAAGCAATATGTTAAAGTGATATACAGTGGGAAGCAATATGTTAAAGAGAGGTTCCTGGGAAGCAATATGTTAAAGTGATCCAATTAACTATGTATCGACATTTTAACGGTCTATTGTGTAGTATATTTAAAATGTGAAATACTAAACTAAAAGAGAGACAATAGTACGAAAGTAATTGTAAGTTTACAGTTTAGAAACAGAGTGATTAGGAAATAAAAGAATTATATGAGTGCCAGGTAAAATTAATTGAAGTAAAATGAAGACAATCGGTAAGTGCTCGTTAGCTCAGTGGTAGAGTGTTGCAAACTGATTCGAATTGAAACAATGCAGAGGTCGCAGGTTCGATCCCTGTACGGGCTAAGTTTTTTAACTTTTTGTATTCACAAACAGCAAACCCTAGTATGAGTTTTAACAAGTATAACATCTTTTAATGTCAATTGTAATGAGGGGCGATCCAGGGAGGGTATTCTAATTTTATTCCACGATCCGCCCCTGAAATGGTTCGCTTCAATATACGTCCTCTCATGATTATAGATTAGATTTTTCTCTTTGGTTCCCACGACCTTGACTCGTAAAAATCGAACAAACTTAAAACCCATATTTATGCTAAAAAGTAATTTCTATTTTGAAATTCTTCTGATTGCTTTTGAAAAGAAGTAATTTCTTTTGTATGAAATTGTGCTCATTGAAATCTGGCAGGCCGTACTTTTTTTTTTTACCTGTTGCAGCCCAAAAGTTCAGAACAATACGTATCTCGGAGCGAACTTTCAAATTTACTCGAATATTGCGTTCTTTACAGAAAAAGTTGGTTCGTTCGTGTGTACATGTGCGCATACGAGCAGGTGGGAGAAAACGTACGTCTTCCAGCGGAAAAGACCCCCTAATTTCCTCAATTCAAAGATCAAAGTTACTTTGCTTAGCAATTAACGATTACACTAAACAACAATTTTTTGCTTTTATTCTGTCTCAGCAGCAAACAAAGCTGATCTATATGAAGTCGACGCTGCTGATTCCGAAAATGTTATGCATTTTGGAGTATCACGCATAGTTCCCATGAAATTCATATAATATGTATAATATTGTATATAATTAATAAAATATACAAAATACTGCATTAAAAAATATAAACATCACACATACTATAAGAGAAGCAATACACACGACGTAATGAGCAAACATCACATGTGGTCAAAGTTGCGAGATAAAAAATAAATGAACACCTTTCACTACAAAAATTGAATATTTTTTCCAAAACAAAAAAATGGAAATTTCTCAAAAACTATACGTGATAGGAAAATAATAAAAACATTTTTGCAATTAGCGTTAAAAACTCTATAATAATAACTTAAAACTTTTCCTGAGACAAAATCATTGTTAAACAGTGTTTAAATTAACAGTGTTATTTATGATCGTTCACATTTACTGTGATAACCCTCACGAAGATATTCGTTAAACCGACCGACTCGTTGCAGACCCCTTTGGGATCGACTTTGAGTAGAAGAACCTTCGTTAGTTAAAACGAACAAAGTCCGTGTGTTAAATTAAACCTTTATGTAGTAAAAGGTTTACTCCATAATTAACAGCAAACCTAATTAAATGTAACTTAGGAACATAGAACTCACTTTAGTTTCGTTTGTTACTTTCATTCTTACGTAGATAGGCTAGAGTTGTCCTTTATGATCTTATCCTTTGTACGATAGTTTAGTTTAGTTTAGGTAATTTTGCAACCATAGGTTAAAGGGGATCTTTTAAACTATTTCCCCCCCCCCCCCAACATACTCTTTTCAATAATCATCCCCCCAATGTTGATCTTTTGAACTATACTGTATACCCCTCAAAGTTTAAACTGCAAATTAACCAAAATGAGATAAGAAAACAATAACAACAAATTTATTATTTATTGCAAACATATAATAAATAGAGCAATTATTTACATAGGATAAAATTTGAATGCCCGGTTAGGTCAACTATACGCCCTTGACGAATGGTTAAGTTTAGTCGTGATATTTGCGTTAGTTTTAACGAAAATATCACAACTAAACCTAACCAATCGTCAAGGGCGTACAGTTGACCTAACCGGGCATTCAAATTTTTTCCGATGTAAATAATGGTTCTCTATAAACCGGAAATATGATTGAATATAATAGAATTTTCAAGATATGTATCTTATATATATATCTTAAAAAAATTCTATTTTGTAAATAAGATACTTAAAACCTGTTCTATTATCTCCCCCCTAATATTTACCTTTTAAGCTATGTCCCCCCTCAATGAAGCTGGGGGGGGTGAAAATAGTTCAAAAGATCCGTTGAAGGTTAAAGTGCGTACTATTTACGTCCTTACTGCGTTAATGCAATTTATTGTAGGGATCTCCACCTCCACAGTTCACTTCCAAGGGAAAGTCCCGACAAGGAGCAAACTACCCTAGTCAGTCTGTTTGCGTATACCACTACAGTAAATTATGGAGGGTATCTGCGAATTTAAGAAACTTGTTGAAAAAGTTTCTTCGCGGACGATGCTATTTATTTCGGATCACCTGAAGATCAGGACCCCCAGCCTTCTTTAGTTAGCCTTATAAAGCTAACTAATGAAAATATCACGACTTAACCAAACCAATCGTCAAGGGGGTACAGCTGACCTAACGATTAGTTAGGTTAAGTCGTGATAATTTCGTTAGTTAGCCTTATAAGGCAAACTAACGAAGGCTGGGGGCCCTGATCTTCAGTGATCCTTATTTTCTACTGTATAATGAGTGACAAGAAAAGAGCGAGTGGTGCTCAGTTTGAAAAACTTGCAGAACAAAAAAGTGAACTTGAAAAGTGTGCTTTAAAATCTCTCCCAAAATGCATCCACTTTTCACTTCTACTTCAAGAAAAGGTGATCAGTCAACAAGAAGTACTCGCCAATATTATTCCATTAACAAGCATTATAGCTGACAGTGAGGTTGCTTATCAAAAGTCAAGATACCAAATTTTAATGATTTTAATGAAATTGTTGAAAAGTTTTGTCATTGCAAATGCCAGAAATAAATAATTTTGTTAGTTGATGTATTTTTAAAATTTACTCATAATAAAACAAATTTTCATCTATTTCATTGCAGTTTATTTATTGTTGTCCTCGTGTTGATAGATAATTTTCCTTGTGAGTCACTGAAGAATGTCTCTACGTGTTTTGTTTTCTTTACACGAGTAGTTAAATTTATAACTTCCCAGAGTTCTTTTAATTGCGTCCAGCATATATACGGAAAGCTCTCTGAACACAAAATCGGGAAATCTGTCAACCCTAATTATCATATGTTTTCTGGTCAGTGGCGGATCTACTATGAAACTAATGAAGCTTAAGCTTCAGGGCCCCTAATCCAGGAGGGGCCCTGAAGCAACTTTTTTTTAATGAGTGAATTTTTCAACAAAATCGATGGATTTTTTTAAGTGTTTGTTATTAAAATAGGCTATTTTAGTATAGAATCATAAGCCAATGGGTTGAAGTACTTATATTGACCTTAGAATATGCTCTAATGCCCATTTCAATGGCCTCAAAAGCCCCTGTAATTGGTCAAATTTCAAAATTTTTCTCGGGGGCTTGCAGCGCCCGAACCCCCAGCTGTATGGTTCGCTGAGCTCGCCAGAATCTATTCAAGGGCAAGGGCAGCAAGCCCTTTGAACCTTGTTGGATGTTCCCTATTGTTGCTGGTTGTGAAGGGGCCCCCATAACAGTTCAAGCTTCAGGTACCAAAAATGTAGGTCCGCCACTGATTCTGGTGTAGGATACGCCGCAGCAGTTTGTCAATTTACCCATGTGGTGTGTGTGGTGTGTGGCAGCGGTAGGTGCTCTGTTCAACCAGGACGACTGTTTGAACGAATGCCTTTTCTCTTCTTCAGTATCTTCTCTACAGTGCATGTGTGACTGTATGTATGTATGTAAATGTTCGTGCTTAGTAAGCACTCTGTGCAGTTTTTTAAAACAAAGCTGCAATTCCATTCGAAATGTATATACAAAATTTGTGATATAAGCAATGTGTAATTAAAAATTAATCGTATAGAAAGCAGGACTCGGGAAACGACGGTGCATAAGAGTCCAAAGCAGCAGAACCCAGGCTGGAAGAAAGAGTAAGTGATCGGAGTTAAAGTGGTCCGGAGTGAAAAGTAGCACCAGGTCCCATGATTCTTCTCCCTGGCCTTCATGGAAATGGTTATTTGGCAAAAACTATTCTTTTTATAACAAAAAAACAGATTAAAACTGTAAATGAATTTGAATGCTCCTTTTAAAGTTTTAGATAATTTAAGAAAAATATAGATCCTATTATTTCGAAAGTTTTAAACTTTTAATAATTGACTCAGTTTCCAAAATATTTTGATTGACATTTTCATCCCCATATACAATACTAAAATAAAATAATTAGGTTCAATATAAAGATTGATATGCATTAATTTTTAAATATTTGTATTCTTTTCATCCTAAATATATAATTAAATTTTTTACCGCGATTAAAAACATGCAGGATTGATATTATGTGAAAGAAAATTTACGAAGGTTATACTCGTATTGATGTTACATAAAGCTTAAAGATTATTTGTTTTGAATAATAAAAAAAAATGAATATCACGTAGAACCCAAAGGAGGTCATAAAACCCATTTTCTTTTCTTTAGTTTTTAATGAAGCGTGACGAGTTTTGCATATATAAGCATTACTTTTGTCTGTACGAAGCACAACTCATTTTGAAAGAGTAAAGACAACATGAAGCTTTTTGTAAGTTATATAATTTAGATTCGTCTTAGGTAGTTTAAATAAGTTAAATGTGAATTATCTCATGAGAATTTGAGCTTGACTATTAGATCCTATACAGTAAGTAATATCACAGGAGAAGATAATGGGATTAGTGAGCAAAATATATACATTTATAGATTAATTTAATTTTTGTCTGATAAAATTATGATATAAGATAGGCTACTAACTAATCATTATATTTTTCAGGCATTCGTATTTCTTTTCGTTCTTCTAATCAGTACGTTGAATGTGGTCAACGCTGTGCCTGTACCCGGTGGCCATGGAGGTCACGGAGGTCACGGGGGAGGAAAAGGACACGGTGGTCACGGAGGAGGAGGAGGAGGAGGAGGAAAAGGACACGGTGGTCATGGAGGTGGAAAGGGATGGTAAATGAAAGAACCGGAACTCATTGTTTATCGTTGTAAAATACAAGATTGAACATTTTTTGAGCAGCGAGAAGTGTAATATTTAATAACGATTAAAACTATCTAAACAAATGTATGTTTTTTCTTGCTATTTTTAAAATATTAACTCCTAAGAAATATTTTAGACCACTAAATTCTTAAAATCGCAAAAATTGTGCAATGTAGGGGTACATTGCATAATCACCGTTACTGATAAACCAGATTATTCACTGAAATGAGAAATAAACTATACAGATTTTCAATTATTTATGACTTTTGAAATGTAAAACGTGAGATTCAGAAAAATCTAGAGTCATCTTCAATCTTTTTAATTTCACAATCTTCGCCTATCATTTAATTTATACAGGGTGTCTCAAAAGTCACTATCTATTTTGGTGACATTAGATGTTTTTTTAAAAAATGCTATGCTGGCATAAAGATATGTAGTTCTGGTGCAAATTTGTGTATTTAAAAAAAGTTAATTGGTTTATTTCGAATTTTGTGTAATTTATAAATTTATCTTGACATGCTTGAACAATTCCTCGAACCTCAACTTCTTACAGATGGCATTCTTGACACGGTAGTTTTTCAGCAGGATGGAGCACCGTGCCATTATGCAATAATTGTACGTGATTATCTTGACAGACGCTTCCCAGGTCGCTGGATTGGTCGTGGAGGAACACAACCATGGGCAGCACGTTCACCCGATTTAACACCATTAGATTTTTTCGCCTGGGGTTTCATTAAGTCTAAGGTGTACACTGGTAGAAGAATTAGTGATGTAGCTGAACTTCGAAATCGTATTACCGATGCAGTTCAGAAAATAACACCTCAAATGCTGGAAAGTGTGTTCCGGGAAACAACTTATCGCTTTGAGCTCTTTAGAGACACTGATGGTCGCCATGTGGAGACAGATAAATAAATAGCACTAATTCTTTGTGGCACTTACTTTGAAATAAATATATTTTTCATGTCTTAAACCAGTTTTTCGTAATTCCCATTATTTTTCAAAATAGATAGTGACTTTTGAGACACCCTGTATTTTAGACTATGTGAATCACAAAGGTTAAATATTCAATGGGATTAATCAAATAAATTTTGAGTTTTTCAGCCTGCTATAAATAGTTATTTACTCTAGACCAAATTACGTTGTATTAATTTATTTGTTCTGAACCAAATGTAGGTGGACAGTAAATGATAACGTTTATTATGAGAATACATATTTAATTTTTTTGTATACTATAATACAAAATAAAATTTAAATAAATTTAGTTATAATATTTAATATAATATAACACAAACACCAGTATAATGAACACCATAGTTATAATATAATATAACACAAACCGTATTCAACCTACTGTCCACCTACTTTTGGTTCACCGTGTATATATATATTATATATAAAAGCACACCGGACAAAAAATTAGTCACCCCTAATAGCACCGATAGTAGGAAGTTCAAGGTTACACAGAGGGCGCTGATGTAGCATTGGTAAGTGACAAGTAGCGGTGACGTAGCACACAGGATCAGATCGTATCGTTTCGTGACGTGGTGAAGAACAAAGTGTGTCTTGGATATAGTCTGCAAAATGGGTCATGAGGCAGACGTTACTCAGTGGCAAAAAGGAGCCATCGTGTTTGGCAGAGCCCACGGACACAAAATGTCTGAAGTAGCCCAATTTGTTGGTGTGTCAACGCGACAACGCGTACTGTCCAGCGAGTTTACAAAGAGTGGTGTAGTTCGCAATCAACTGACAATCGACGGCGTAACTGTGGCCGGAAAACAATTCTCGACAATAGGGGCCGCCGCCATGTTTCTCGTCTAGTAACTGCAAATCGTTTTCAAACCAGAGAACAATTGCTCCAAGAAACCAATGAGGTTCTCCAGCGACCAATTTCCGAACGGACATTGCGACGAGAACTGCATGCGATGGACATCTGGAGCAGGGTACCACGGAAGAGGCCGCTGTTAACAGCAAGTCACAAATTGGCACGTTATAAATGGGCTCAGAGGCACAAAAACTGGAATGCGGCAGATTGGAAACGTGTAATTTGGTCCGATGAGTCCCGTTTTTGTTTGTTCTCCAATGATGGGAGGCGACGAGTACATCGCAGGTCCAATGAAGCCTTTAATCCTGAATGCGTCGAAGGTGTTGTTTCGTACCACGAAATGGGCCCTTTCGTTCCAGTGACGATGAATTTGAACCAGCAGGCGTACCTCCGCATACTAAACTCGCCGGATTCGTGCGGTTATCAAGGCCAGAGGCGCCGTCACACGTTATTAGGTACATTCTGAGAGGGGTGACTAATTTTTTGTCCGGTATGCTTATATATATATATATATATATATATATATATATATATATGCAAGCGCCTATAGCTCAGGGGTAACAACGTTTCGCTTCATCGAAGTGAAAACATTGAGGTCGGGGTTTGGCTGCAGATGGTGTTAATGATAATTCGGAAGTTACCACAATGGGACGCGTTTGTTGGCCTTAGTTCTGTGACAGTTTCTGGCCCTCCTGATTGAGTTTATATATATATATATAGGTGCTCTTCCAATATGTGCTCTACCGCGAAACTGTGATCTACCATATTCCAATACGTGATCTACCGTCAAACTAGCCTTATAAGGCTAACTAACAAAAATATCATGACTCAACCTAACCAATCGTTAGGTCAACTATACGCCCTTGACGATTGGTTAGGTTAAGTCGTGATATTTTCGTTAGTTAGCCTGGAATATGGAATATTAGTTGGAATATGGTAGATCACAGTTTCGCGGTAGAGCACATATTGGAAGAGCACCTATATATACTGTATATATATATATATATATATATATATATATATATATATATATATATATATATATATATATATATATATATACTATGTTCCAAATAAGGTGGCCACCTTTTTCACCGGGCCAACAAAACCACAATTCCAAGGATAACTAAATGAAATAGAAATAACATGAAACCTTTTTTATATTGTCCTTAAAGTGAGAGGTTATTTGCATCGGATGAGTTGTTTTTTTGCAAATTGAACTTGAACAATAGTTGTTAAAAAATAAAGTTGACAATACGAAAGTAGAAAAAATTGGTAAATTCATGTCACTGAATAGTGAAATCATAATTTCACAGTCCACTTTAGGTTCACTCGTCGATTCAGGGTAGGCCTAGGTTAGCCTAGTCGGTGCATTGTTAATGTTATGGGTTGTAGAGGACTAGGCTTGTTAAGCTAATAAGTGAAGTGTATATATATATATATATATATATATATATATATATATATAGAGTATGTGTGTGTGTGTGTAGACTGTAATGTGTAGACTGTAATGCTAACGGAACAGGTCTGGACGCGCTGCGGTACTAAAATGATGGGAGGAGAACAGCTACCGAACTAAATTTGGATCAGTACAGTATATATATATATGGAATATCATGCATGAACACGTACGATTTTGCATAATGAAAAAATATCTCCACGAGGATTCGTTCCGAGCACCTTTTGAGTAAAGGACAAAGGCAATACCACTATGCTACGATAAGGTAAAGATTAACGTAACCTGGTGTATATTTTAGGACTCTAAGGAACACATGATCCTTTTTCGTCCAGAGGTGTTGGTGCTGGTTAAGTGTGCGGTCTACCTAGCTTTTAGTTAGCCTTGTAAGGCTAACTAACGAAAATATCACGACTTAACCTAACCAATCGTTAGGTCAACTGTACGCCCTTGACGATTGGTTAGGTTAAGTCGTGATAGTTTCATTAGTTAGCCTTATAAGGCTAACTAAAAGCTAGGTAGACCGCACACTTAACCAACCGAGGTATTTTATATACTAACTCCCCTGCACTCGAGGTGATGGCGGCATTTCATTAAATTCTCCACTGTAACAATGGTGACCAGTAGATATAATAATATGCATGAACAGTTGAACACCCACGATTTTACATAATACAAATTGACTGAAAGGCATTATTATTATTACCAGTACCACCGGGAGTGAAACCCCTAATCTCCGCGTATTCACTTATAGAGACATGGTGTTATCCACTAAACTCTGGACGCTGGCATGGGCAAAGGTTCACTCCCGAATCTTGTTCATTAAAGCGTTCTCTTCCGCGCTTCATATGCAGCCGACTAGTGTACACTTTTCACTATTATGTACCCCTTTCAACTGAATTACTTCATCCTGTAATCGAGCGGAGGTCAATTCAGAATTTTTTCTTTTGGTAATCATTTAACATTAATAAGAATTTCACTCTTTTCTTATAACCTATTACTAAATTCAGGGTTGCCAGGTTTTAACTGTTGAAATAAGGGACAACTTAGGGTTGGACTTGGAACTTCGGTTAGCACTCAATTTTCCACACACTGCACTTAAATATTTGCATTTCTTCCTTCTAAAAATGTCACAACTGTCACGCGTAGTGAGAGGCGTATTAACAAATAGGCCTTCAAAGTCTGGGCCTAGTGCGCATGACTTGATCTGACACGATCTTGTTGCCCTTACAGGCTTATCAGGTTTCGTAACAATCGAATCCTCCTTCTTTTTAGGAATGTTACGAGGAATGTTTTCTTCTTTTAAATTACGACAGGGATTATTTAAAATAAAACCTTTAATAAAACTAAAGTCCTCTGGCTTTAATTTAGCACACTTATTGGATTTATCAAATGAGATTATAAAATCTTGAATAAAATTGAAAGGGTTATTAATGGAAAGGAATTACATATGCCAAAATGACCTTTTCATACAAGGAGAGGATCACTTTAACATATTGCTTCCCGAATGCTTTGGGAGGCAATATGGGTTCTTTTGCATTATCCTCCCAACACTAATTTTTTTATATAATGTTGGTTTCGTTTTGGTTATGGTACTTTATTTTCCTTCCATTATAAAAAAAATTAGTGTTGGGAGGATAATGCAAAAGTACCGCAATATGTTAAAGTGATCCCCCGGTTAGGTTAATTGAATGCCCGGTTAGGTCAACTGTACACCCTTAACGATTAGTTAAGTCATGTTATTTTCATTTAAACTAACGAAAATATCATGACTTAACCTGACCAATCGTTTAAACTAACAAAAATATTATGACAACCTAACCAACCTAACCGGGCATTCAATTATTGGTCTGCCCGCCATGTTTAATTTACAATTATTAAAAAAATAATTAATTTAGTGCATTAAAAGCAATAACCATTCATCAAATAACGATTTATTTTTTAAACTAATTTACGGCCAGATTCTGGAGGATCGCCAGTTTGAGAAATTCTTTCGTTTCAGTGAAATGACGTGAATTATTATTATTATTATTATTATTATTATTATCAGGAGTCACAGTGCAAATGAATTAACTGGATCACTTTAACATATTTCTTCCCAAAGCAATTCGGGAAGCAATATGTTAAAGTGATTAATACTGGGAAGCAATATGTTAAAAAGAGAAAGGTTGGTTGGTTAGAAAGATGTTGGTAATCTAGGAGATAACCCACCGACCGTAAACAAAGCTATAAATGCCCTAAACGGGCATTCTTTATATATTTAATGTAGGTTAACTGAATGCCCAGTTAGGTCAACTGAATGCCCGGTTAGGTCAACTGTACGCCCTTGATGATTGGTTACGTTAAGTCGTGATGTTTTCGTTAGTTTTAACGAAAATATCACAACTTAACCTAACCAATCGTCAAGGGCGTACAATTGACCTAACGGGCATTCAGTTAACCTACATTAATGAAATGAAAATGAAAAGGTTTATTGGCAGACCATAGTCCATATGACAAATATTATTAATACAATTACAGTTCATATACTAAGGATAGAAATATATACAATTGATTAGAAATAATACTGCACTGTCGAAGTTAAGTGGAGCTACAGACAGACGTTTTCGTACCAAGAAGTCCATAGCTTAGAGCAGTGGTTCTTAACCTGGGGGGCGCGCCCCCCTAGGGAGGCGTCGGTAATTTCCAGGGGGGGCGCGATCCCTTGGGGAAAAACACTAATTGTATTTGTTATTTTCTTAACGAGAGCATGGGCTAATATTGAGAAGTTTATGAAAAAATGCAAAAGTATCCCCCTCCAAGGGGGGCGTGGAGGGAAGGACCAATTCCTAGAGGGGGCATGGTAGTAAAAAGGTTAAGAACCACTGGCTTAGAGCCTTAGAGGATAAATGGCAGGACTCATGGATAGCTTGGATGTTCGGGTTGGTTGATTTTTTAATTCTTTGCATTAGACTGTGTTGAGCACGTCTTGTTACCTCCGGGAAGCTCGGGACATTGCGGGTAGCAAACATTTGCGAAGCTGAGCATCTTGGGGGTAATTTATGTAAAAGTCTAAAAGACCCATTGTACAGCAAATTAGTGTTCTGCCAGAACCTTTTTTATAGTTCACCCAGAGTTGCTGACAGGATATATTACTGCAGAAAGTATGAAAGAGTGTGTCTTTAGCTTCACTTGTACAGAAACGAAAGTTCCTTATGGTCATATTCGCCTTAGCACACAGGCTTCGAGATTGTTTTCTTATGTCCGAGTCATCACTCAAGGAGCTAGTAATAGTTTGACCCAAATACTTAAACTCTTGTACTTCCTCAATTACTTCACCATTCATTTTAAACCTTATATCAGCTGGCTGATTACAGCTTTTGGGATGAAATTGCATAACCTTAGTTTTTGTAACATTACAAAGAATATCATGTTTCTGCGAATACACTTCTCAGACATTTAGTAGCCGATCCAGACCTTTAACAGAGGGACTTATTAACACCATATCATCGGCATAAACTAAGTTATTTATCCTTGTGTTATCTATACAATCCTACTGTTGCCTCATTAAGTGAAGCAATTAATCCGTCAATATGCACATTAAACAGCATAGGGGAGAGCAAGGAGCCTTGTCTCACCCCGCAAGAGGAGCCAAAACACTCGGATAGTACATTGCCCCATCTAACAGTGAAAGATTGGTGGGAATACCAAAATTTCAATAAATTTAATATGTACATGGGAACCTTCCTGTCTTCTAGTTTTGCAAATAAAATATTGTGGTTCACCCTATCATATGCCTTACTTATATCAAGGAAACAGCTATAAATGGTTGAATTACTGTCAATGTATTTAGATATTGTTTTTTTAAGTACATAGATACACAAGTCAGTTGAGTGGGACCTTTTAAAGCCAAACTGATTAGGAGATGTCCATAGGAAATCATTTACTAGGAGTAACAAGAGTTTTTCTAGTAGTTTCAAGAAGCAGGAAGCGACAGCAATAGGCCTGTAATTATTGCTGGACAGAATGTTTCCGTACTTATTTTGACCAGGGGCAAGATATATACCCTCATGAACTCTGCAGTGATATAACTATGAGCAAGCATGGCTGATAGGAGAAATGATATATGCAGACATACTACGTAATTTGCATATTTTAAGTGCTCATTCGATGTCATCTACCCCTGACGCAGAACCAGTCTTTAACTCTTTAATTAACCTCTTTACTTCAGAAAATGATATCAAAATATTTTCTTTTGTCCCTCCCACAATCGTTTCGCTGCAATCTATCTTAAGATTATCCCTACTCACACTGTTAAGAATGTTAGAATCGTGGTTTTTCCACAGCTTTGCAATTTCATCCTCCCCCGACACCTCGATTGTCGGAGGGAGGACATTTTTGACACCCTTTGATTCTTAACAAATTTCCAAAATTTGTTATTATCGTTATTTATGCGAGCTTCACAGGCTTTTGATGCTCGAATAGACTCTTCTTGTTTACATCGCCTTATACTGACCCCGACTTTTGCAAATATTCATGTATACTGGTCCTGATCTGGGTCTAACATGAAAGCACCACAAATCATAGGCGTCTTTCGATTCCCTCTTGAGGGGGGCGATAAAATCATTCCATCCAGGAATAACCTTAGTATGATAGTTGCAAGATTTAATCAGGGGGCTTCCTGCTTCTCTTAACAGGGATATTATCTTACTATAATACCTATCTATGAGTTTACAGTGAGAATCATTTGAGCAAGGATTATTACAGGCAAGGTGCAAAATTTCTAAATTATTAAAGAGGTGACATGTTCTGTCTTTGTATTCTATTCTCTGCTGCATATTAACATTGGACCAATCGACGCGATTATTCTTACCTATTGAGTTCTTGTTAAGTCGTGTTGCGTATAAATTGGTAACGTTAATTAATATTTCTAATGGTCTATGATCAGAAAGAAGGAAATCATACAAAATATGAACTCTAACAATTCGATCCTTTAGATTATTACTAGTGAGACATTGATCAATCCACCTGGTGGTACCACTCATATCGCTAACGTATGTAAAATTACCACTGGCTACCCATAATACATCTACATCACTTATACTTAAATTGGCCGACTCGCACATGTTACCCAATTCTCCAAGTAAAAGAATTCCGAGTTCACATGTGCGTTAAAGTCCCCCATTATTATACAGTGAGAATATTTGGGGTTATCTGATAATGACTTAATTTTGTACACCAAATCAAGTATTCATCTAGATTACTGCCGTTGTTGTATGGTAAATAGCAGTTTACAATTAATATGCAATCATTGTTCACTCGTAATTCAATGCCTAACAACCTTACATTATCGTTTGTTAAAAATCTTATATGTTTTGACAAATTTTCCTTAATAAGAAGCAACACCACCAAAAGGCCTACCGTACATTAATTCATCTGACAGTCTACTGCTGATGACGCATGGTACATAAAGTCATTATGGATGGTAGAGAGGAATTTTAGCTCTTGCTTAGGTAGCCAGTGCTCCTGCAGGAGTATCAAATCTGCACTCGCAGATTTTATGAACATCTACAGTTGAATTCCTCCCTGACCTTACATTATATGAGACTATTTTCAACAAGTTATCCGCCATGACTGATAGAGAATTAAATATATAAAGAAATTAAATAAATAATTAATATATAAATATATTAAATATATAAGAAAATGAATGGATGCAAAAAGAAGCTACTCAACTCGCACTTGTAGCAAGTGATGTCGCGTAGCAATGTCTGATTCTTCCGAAATCCATTTTTTACTTTGTATGACCAATGACCATAGCTATAGCGCAACAATTCTAATAAATTTAACTTCAATCTAATTTTTAACATGTTATGATTTACTTTTTATGCTTTACTTTATTAAAGCGAAATTTTTTATCGTACTCCTTATCCTAAATATTGGGAAGCAATATGTTAAAGTGATTACAGTGGGAAGCAATATGTTAAAGTGATATACAGAAGCATATGTTAAAGAGGTTCCTGGGAAGCAATATGTTAAAGTGATCCAATTAACTATGTATCGACATTTTAACGGTCTATTGTGTAGTATATTTAAAATGTGAAATACTAAACTAAAAGAGAGACAATAGTACGAAAGTAATTGTAAGTTTAGAGTTTAGAAACAGAGTGATTAGGAAATAAAAGAATTATATGAGTGCCAGGTAAAATTAATTGAAGTAAAATGAAGACATCGGTAAGTGCTCGTTAGCTCAGTGGTAGAGTGTTGCAAACTGATTCGAATTGAAACAATGCAGAGGTCGCAGGTTCGATCCCTGTACGGGCTAAGTTTTTTAACTTTTTGTATTCACAAACAGCAAACCCTAGTATGAGTTTTAACAAGTATAACATCTTTTAATGTCAATTGTAATGAGGGGCGATCCAGGGAGGGTATTCTAATTTTATTCCACGATCCGCCCCTGAAATGGTTCGCTTCAATATACGTCCTCTCATGATTATAGATTAGATTTTTCTCTTTGGTTCCCACGACCTTGACTCGTAAAAATCGAACAAACTTAAAACCCATATTTATGCTAAAAAGTAATTTCTATTTTGAAATTCTTCTGATTGCTTTTGAAAAGAAGTAATTTCTTTTGTATGAAATTGTGCTCATTGAAATCTGGCAGGCCGTACTTTTTTTTTTTACCTGTTGCAGCCCAAAAGTTCAGAACAATACGTATCTCGGAGCGAACTTTCAAATTTACTCGAATATTGCGTTCTTTACAGAAAAAGTTGGTTCGTTCGTGTGTACATGTCGCATACGAGCAGGTGGGAGAAAACGTACGTCTTCCAGCTTTCAGTAAAGTGTTCAAGCATTTGAATTCGTAAAATGCTGTCCTTGTTCCGTGCCTTACATACCTAATTTCCTCAATTCAAAGATCAAAGTTACTTTGCTTAGCAATTAACGATTACACTAAACAACAAATTTTTTACTTTTATTCTGTCTCAGCAACAAACAAAGCTGATCTATATGAAGTCGACGCTGCTGATTCCGAAAATGTTATGCATTTTGGAGTATCACGCATAGTTCCATGAAATTCATATAATATGTATAATATTGTATATAATTAATAAATATACAAAATACTGTATTAAAAAATATAAACATCACACATACTATAAGAGAAGCAATACACACGACGTAATGAGACAAACATCACATGTGGTCAAAGTTGCGAGATAATAAAATAAATGAACACCTTTCACTACAAAAATTGAATATTTTTTCCAAAACAAAAAAATGGAAATTTCTCAAAAACTATACGTGATAGGAAAATAATAAAAACATTTTTGCAATTAGCGTTAAAAACTCTATAATAATAAAAACTTTTCCTGAGACAAAATCATTGTTAAACAGTGTTTAAATTAACAGTGTTATTATGATCGTTCACATTTACTGTGATAACCCTCACGAAGATATTCGTTAAACCGACCGACTCGTTGCAGACCCTTTGGGATCGACTTTGAGTAGAAGAACCTTCGTTAGTTAAAACGAACAAAGTCCGTGTGTTAAATTAAACCTTTATGTAGTATAAGGTTTACTCCATAATTAACAGCAAACCTAATTAACTGTAACTTAGGAACATAGAACTCACTTTAGCTTCGTTTGTTACTTTCATTCTTACGTAGATAGGCTAGAGTTGTCCTTTATGATCTTATCCTTTGTACGATAGTTTAGTTTAGTTTAGGTAATTTTGCAACCATAGGTTAAAGGGGATCTTTTAAACTATTTTCCCCCCCCCAACATACTCTTTCAATAATCATCCCCCCAATGTTGATCTTTTCAACTGTATACCCCTCAAAGTTTAAACTCTGCAAATTAACCAAAATGAGATAAGAAAACAATAACAACAAATTTATTATTTATTGCAAACATTAATAAATAGGAACAATTATTTACATAGGATAAAATTTGAATGCCCGGTTAGGTCAACTATACGCCCTTGACGAATGGTTAGGTTTAGTCGTGATATTTGCGTTAGTTTTAACGAAATATCACACTAAACCTAACCAATCGTCAAGGGCGTACAGTTGACCTAACCGGGCATTCAAATTTTTTCCTCTGTAAATAATGGTTCTCTATAAACCGGAAATATGATTGAATATAATAGAATTTTCAAGATATGTATCTTATATACATATCTTAAAAAATTCTATTTCGTAAATAAGATACTTAAAACCTGTTCTATTATCTCCCCCCTAATATTTACCTTTTAAGCTATGTCCACCCTCAATGAAGCTGGGGGGTGAAAATAGTTTAAAAGATCCGTTGAAGGTTAAAGTGCGTACTATTTACGTCCTTACTGCGTTAATGCAATTTATTGTAGGGATCTCCATCTCCACAGTTCACTTCCAAGGGAAAGTCCCGACAAGGAGCAAACTACCCTAGTCAGTCTGTTTGCGTATACCACTACAGTAAATTATGGAGGGTATCTGCGAATTTAAGAAACTTGTTGAAAAAGTTTCTTCGCGGACGATGCTATTTATTTCGGATCACCTGAAGATCAGGACCCCCAGCCTTCTTTAGTTAGCCTTATAAAGCTAACTAATGAAAATATCACGACTTAACCAACCAATCGTCAAGGGTGGACAGTTGACTTACCTAACGATTAGGGTGGACAGTACCTATTATAGGTTAAGTCGTGATAATTTCGTTAGTTAGCCTTATAAGGCAAACTAACGAAGGCTGGGGGCCCTGATCTTCAGGTGATCCTTTATTTCTTCTACTGTATAATGAGTGACAAGAAAAAGAAGCGAGTGTGCTCAATTTGAAAAACTTGCAGAACAAAAAAGTGAACTTGAAAAGTGTGCTTTAAAAATCTCTCCCAAAATGCATCCACTTTTCACTTCTACTTCAAGAAAAGGTGATCAGTCAACAAGAAGTACTCGCAAGATATTATTCCATTAACAAGCAATTATAGCTGACAGTGAGGTTGGTTTATCAAAAAGTCAAGATACCAAATTTTAATGATTTTAATAAATTGTTGAAAAGTTTGTCAATGCAAATGCCAGAAACAAATTTTCATCTATTTCATTGCATTTTAATTTATTGTTGTCCTCGTGTTGATAGATAATTTTCCTTGTGAGTCACTGAAGAATGTCTCTACGTGTTGTTGTTTTCTTTACACGAGTAGTTAAAATTTATAATTTCCTGGAGTTCTTTTAATCGCGTCCAGCATATAATACGGAAAGCTCTCTGAACACAAAATACGGGAAATCTGTCAACCCTAATTATCATATGTTATTCTGGTGTA
This sequence comes from Bathynomus jamesi, assembly GCA_023014485.1. Classification (NCBI taxonomy): domain Eukaryota; kingdom Metazoa; phylum Arthropoda; class Malacostraca; order Isopoda; family Cirolanidae; genus Bathynomus; species Bathynomus jamesi. Next base: position 93,609 of record JAJOZX010000138.1, on the reverse strand, counting down.
GGATACGCCGCAGCAGGTTTGTCAATTTACCCATGTGGTGTGTGTGTGTGTGTGGGCGGCGGTAGGTGCTCTGTTCAACCAGGACGACTGTTTGAACGAATGCCTTTTCTCCTCTTCAGTACCTTCTCTACAGTGCATCAGGGTTGTTTTCCCATCTCACCCATTCGTTGAAAATTAAATGTATGATTATGTATTTATGGATGTATGTGTGACTGTATGTATGTATGTAAATGTTCGTGCTAAGTAAGCACACTGTGGAATTTTTTAAAACAAAGCTGCAATTCCATTCGAAATGTATATACAAAATTTGTGATATAAGCAATGTGTAATTAAAAATTAATCGTATAGAAAGCAGGACTCGGGAAACGAGGGTGCATAAGAGTCCAAAGCGCCAGAACCCAGGCTGGAAGAAAGAGTAAGTGATCGGAGTTAAAGTGGTCCGGAGTGAAAAGTAGCACCAGGTCCCATGATTCTTCTCCCTGGCCTTCATGGAAATGGTTATTTGGCAAAAAACTATTCTTTTTATAACAAAAAAACAGATTAAAACTGTAAATGAATTTGAATGCTCCTTTTAAAGTTTTAGATAATTTAAGAAAAATATAGATCCTATTATTTCGAAAGTTTTAAACTTTTAATAATTGACACAGTTTCCAAAATATTTTGGTTGACATTTTCATCCCCATATACAATACTAAAATAAAATAATTAGGTTCAATATAAATATTGATATGCATTAATTTTTAAATATTTGTATTCTTTTCATCCTAAATATATAATTAAATTTTTTACCGCGAATAAAAACATGCAGGATTGATATTACGTGAAAGAAAATTTACGAAGGTTATACTCGTATTGATGTTACATAAAGCTTAAAGATTATTTGTTTTGAATAATAAAAAAAATGAATGAATATCACGTAGAACCCAAAGGAGGTCATAAAACCCATTTTCTTTTCTTTAGTTTTTAATGAAGCGTGACGAGTTTTGCATATAAGCATTACTTTTATCTGTATGAAGCACAACTCATTTTGAAAGAGTAAAGACAACATGAAGCTTTTTGTAAGTTATATAATTTAGATTCGTCTTAGGTAGTTTAAATAAGTTAAATGTGAATTATCTCATGAGAATTTGAGCTTGACTATTAGATCCTATACAGTAAGTAACATCACAGAAGATAATGGGATTAGTGAGCAAAATATATACATTTATAGATTAATTTAATTTTTGTCCGATAAAATTATGATATAAGATAGACTACTAACTAATTATATTTTTCAGGCATTCGTATTTGTTTTCGTTCTTCTAATCAGTACGTTGAATGTGGTCAACGCTGTGCCTGTACCCGGTGGCCATGGAGGTCACGGTGGTCACGGGGGAGGAAAAGGACACGGTGGTCACGGAGGAGGAGGAGGAGGAAAAGGACACGGTGGTCATGGAGGTGGAAAGGGATGGTAAATGAAAGAACCGGAACTCATTGTTTTTCCTTGTAAAATACAAGATTGAACATTTTTTGAGCAGCGAGAAGTGTAATATTTAATAACGATTAAAACTATCTAAACAAATGTATGTTTTTTCTTGCTATTTTTAAAATATTAACTCCTAAGAAATATTTTAGACCAGTGAATTCTTAAAATCGCAAAAATCGTGCAACGTAGGGGTACATTGCATAATCACCGTTACTGATAAACCAGATTATTCACTGAAATGAGAAATAAACTATACAGATTTTCAATTATTTATGACTTTTGAAATGTAAAACGTGAGATTCAGAAAAATCTAGAGTCATCTTCAATCTTTTTAATTACACAATCTTCGCCTATCATTTAATTCATATTTTAGACTATGTGAATCACAAAGGTTAAAAATTCAATGGGATTATTCAATTCAATTTTGAGTTTTTCAGCCTGCTATAAATAGTTATTTACTCTAGACCAAATTACGTTGTATTAATTTATTTGTTCTGAGTAGAGTGAACAGTATGTATTACACTGCAGGGCTACGATATATATATATATATATATATATATATATATATCTGCCAGCGCCTATAGCTCAGTGGGTAACAACGTTTCGCTTTATCGAAGTGAAAACACTGAGGTCGGGGTTTGACTGCAGATGGTGTTAATGATAATTCGGAAGTTACCACAATGGGACACGTTTGTTGGCCTGAGTTCTGTGCCAGTTTCTGGCCCTCCTGATTGTATATATATATATATATATATATATATATTGTGTTCCAAATAAGGTGGCCACCTTTTTCACCGGGCCAACAAAACCACAATTCCAAGGATAGCTGAATGAAATAGAAATAACATGAAACCCTTTTTATATTGTCCTTAAAGTGAGAGGTTATTTGCATCGGATGAGTTGTTTTTTTGCAAATTGAACTTGAATAATAGTTGTTAAAAAATAAAGTTGACAATACGAAATTACAAAAAAAGTGATAAATTCATGTCACTGAATAGTGAAATCATAATTTCAGTCCACTTTAGGATCGCTCGTCGATTCAGGGTAGGCCTAGGTTAGCCTAGTTGGTGCATTGTTAATGTTATGGGTTGTAGAGGACTAGGCTTGTTAAGCTAATAAGTGAAGTATATATATAGAGTATGTGTGTGTGTGTGTGTGTGTGTGTGTGTGTGTGTGTAGACTGTAGTGCTACCGGAACAGGTGTGGACGCGCTGCGGTACTAAAATGTTGGGAGGAGAACAGCTACCGAACTAAATTTGGATCAGTACAGTATATATATATAAGTGGAATATCATGCATGAACACGTACGATTTTGCATAATGAAAAATGTCTCCACGAGAATTCGTTCCGAGCACCTTTTGAGTAAAGGGCAAAGGCGCTACCACCATGCTACGATAAGGTAAAGATTAACGTAACCTGGTGTATATTTTAGGACTCTAAGGAACACATGATCCTTTTTCGTCCAGAGGTGTTTTCTATACTAACTCCCCTGCACTCGAGGTGATGGCGGCATTTCATTCAATTCTCCACTGTAACAATGGTGACCAGTAGATATAATAATGATAACCAACACGGGTTTCGGTCAGGCAGATCATGCCTGTCACAACTAATGGAACACTACAACAACATTATTGATTCACTTGAAAGTAATGAAAACTATGATGTACTATACACAGACTTTGCTAAAGCGTTCGACAAGTGTGACCATGGAATCATAATACATAAACTGAAATATATGGGAATAACAGGAAAAGTAGGGAAATGGATATATAATTTCCTTAGTGAGCGGAGGCAAGTCGTTACAGTACAAGGAGTATCTTCATCAGGATCAGAGGTCCTCAGCTCAGTACCACAAGGAACGGTATTAGCTCCACTACTCTTCATAATCATGCTAACTGACATAGATGAGGACGTTACCAGAGACAGCACAGTAACATCCTTTGCAGATGACAAAAAGATCAGTAAAAAATACGAAAACCAGAAGACATAGGATCTCTACAAACCGACATAAACAAAATTTACAAGTGGACGGAAGACAACAATATGAAGTTTAACACCGAGAAATTTCAGCTATTACGGTACGGAAAAAGAGAAGACCTAAAGTCCATGGAATATTATACACCCCAAATGGACAGGAAGTCCAGAGAAATTCCAGAGCAAAAGATTTAGGGGTTGTAATGCAGATGATGCGAAATTTGAAACACAAAATAGATAGCAGTAAACAGAGCAAAGAGAATAACGGTCTGATATTGAGAACTTTTAAACGAAGGGATAGGAATGTAATGATCCCCTACTGAAAACCCTGATAATACCCAAACTGGAATACTGCTCGGTCCTAACATCCCCATATAAAAAAGACATTAGACAGCTGGAGGGGATTCAAAGAAGTTTCACAGCCAAGATCAATGGGTGCAAAGAACTAAATTACTGGGAAAGGTTACGAGAACTAAACCTATATTCACTGGAAAGGAGAAGAGAGAGATACACCATTATTTACACTTGGAAAATAATGGAGAAACTAGTCCTAATCTTACTCTGAATCCCATAACTCCCCAAACAACGGTGGAAGGTAGAAACGGTAGACTGTGTCGTATTCCCAAATTGAAGGCGAGACAGGGAACATCCTTAACCCTGAAAGAAAATAGTTTTGTAGTGAGAGGACCAAAACTATTTAATCAGCTGCCCAAAGACCTAAGAAACACGAAGGGAGTTGCAGTGGAAATCTTCAAAAGAAGACTTGACGCCTGGCTCAGAACAATCCCCGATGAGCCGGGCGTACCTGGCTATGTGAGGTGGAGAGCGCAAGAATCCAACTCACTACTTCACCAGGCCAACTCGAGAGGAGGGGCGACACGCTTGACCTTCGCGAAATGAGAAATCATCACGTGGAACCTTTGTAAGGTTGTAAGGTTGAACAGTTGAACACCCACGATTTTACATAATACAAATGACTGAAAGGCATTATTATTACCAGTACCACCGGGAGTGAAACCCCTAATCTCCGCGTATTCACTTATAGAGACATGGTGTTATCCACTAAACTCTGGACGCTGGCATGGGCAAAGGTTCACTCCCGAATCTTGTTCATTAAAGCGTTCTCTTCCGCGCTTCATATGCAGCCGACTAGTGTACACTTTTCACTATTATGTACCCCTTTCAACTGAATTACTTCATCCTGTAATCGAGCGGAGGTCAATTCAGAATTTTTTCTTTTGGTAATCATTTAACATTAATAAGAATTCATCATTTCTTATAACCTATTACTAAATTCAGGGTTGCCAGGTTTTAACTGTTGAAATAAGGGACAACTTAGGGTTGGACCTTGGAACTTCGGTTAGCACTCAATTTTCCACACACTGCACTTAAATATTTGCATTTCTTCCTTCTAAAAATGTCAGAAACTGTCACGCGTAGTGAGAGCGTATTAAAAATAGGCCTTCAAAGTCTGGGCCTAGTGCGCATGACTTGATCTGACACGATCTTGTTGCCCTTACAGGCTTATCAGATTTCGTAAGAATCGAATCCTCCTCCTTTTTAAGGAATGTTATGAGGAATGTTTTCCTTTTCTTAAATTACGACAGGGATTATTTAAATAAAACCTTTAATAATAACTAAAGTCCTCTGCCTTTAATTTTGCACACTTATTGGATTTATCAAATGAGATTATAAAATCTTGATAAAATGAAAGGGTTATTAATGGACAAGGAGTTACTATATGCCAAAATGACCTTTTCATACAAGGAGAGGATCACTTTAACATATTGCTTCCCGAATGCTTTGGGAGGCAATATGTTAAAGTGATCCCCCGGTTAGGTTAATTGAATGCCCGGTTAGGTCAACTGTACACCCTTACGATTGGTTAAGTCATGTTATTTTCATTTAAACTAACGAAAATATCACGACTTAACCTGACCAATCGTTTAAACTAACAAAAGTATTATGACAACCTAATCAATCGTCAAGACTCAAGGGTGTATAGTTGACTTAACCGGGCATTCAATATGTTAAAGTGATCCCCCGGTTAGGTTAATTGAATGCCCCTAGGTCAACTGTACACCCTTAACGATTGGTTAAGTCATGTTATTTTCATTTAAACTAACGAAAATATCACGACTTAACCTGACCAATCGTTTAAACTAACAAAAGTATTATGACAACCTAATCAATCGTCAAGACTCAAGGGTGTATAGTTGACTTAACCGGGCATTCAATATGTTAAAGTGATCCCCCGGTTAGGTTAATTGAATGCCCCTAACCGGTCAACTGTACACCCTTAACGATTGGTTAAGTCATGTTATTTTCATTTAAACTAACGAAAATATCATGACTTAACCTGACCAATCGTTTAAACTTTAAACTAACAAAAATATTATGACAACCTAACCACCTACCGGGCATTCAATTATTGTCTTTCCGCCATGTTTAATTTACAATTATTCAAAAAATAACTAATTTAGTGCATTAAAAGCAACAACCATTCGTCAAATAACGATTTATTTTTTAAACTAATTTACGGCCAGATTCTGGAGGATCGCCAGTTTGAGAAATTCTTTCGTTTCAGTGAAATGACGTGAATTATTATTATTATTATTATTATCAGGAGTCACAGTGCAAATGAATTAACTGGATCACTTTAACATATTTCTTCCCAAAGCAATTCGGGAAGCAATATGTTAAAGTGATTAATACTGGAAGCAATATGTTAAAAAGAGAAAGGTTGGTTGGTTAGAAAGAGGTTGGTAATCTAGGAGATAACCTACAGACCGTAAACAAAGCTATAAATGCCCTAAACGGGCATTCTTTATATATTTAACCTCTTAACGACCAAAGTTTTTGTAGGGTTAAGTTATGAGTGCGTGTATTGGAAACGGTACATATTCGACCCAGTGGTCCAAAAGAGGTTAATGTAGGTTAACTAAATGCCAGGTTAGGTCAACTGAATGCCCGGTTAGGTCAACTGAATGCCCGGTTAGGTCAACTGTACGCCCTTGATGATTGGTTACGTTAAGTCGTGATATTTTCGTTAGTGTTAACGAAAATATCACAACTTAACCTAACCAATCGTCAAGGGCGTACAGTTGACCTAACCGGGCATTCAGTTAACCTACATTAATGAAATGAAAATGAAAAGGTTTATTGGCAGACTATAGTCCATATGACAAATATTATTAATACAATTACAGTTCATATACTAAGGATAGAAATATATACAATTGATTAGAAATAATACTGCACTGTCGAAGTTAAGTGGAGCTACAGACAGACGTTTTCGTACCAAGAAGTCCATAGCTTAGAGGATAAATGGCAGGACTCATGGATAGCTTGGATGATTGATTTTTTTTTAATTCTTTGCATTAGACTGTGTTGAGCACGTCTTGTTACCTCCGGGAAGCTCGGGACATTGCGGGTAGCAAACATTTGCGAAGCTGAGCATCTTGGGGGTAATTTATGTAAGAGTCTAAAAGACCCGTTGTACAGCAAATTTAGGGTTCTGCCAGAACCTTTTTTATAGTTCACCCAGAGTTGCTGACCGTATATATTACTGCAGAAAGTACGAAAGAGTGTGTCTTTAGCTTCACTTGTACAGAAACGAAAGTTCCTTATGGTCATATTCGCTTTAGCACACAGGCTTCGAGATTGTTTTCTTATGTCCGAGTCATCACTCAAGGAGCTGGTAATAGTTTGACCCAAATACTTAACTCTTGTACTTCCTCAATTACTTCAACATTCATTTTAAACCTTATATCTGGCTGATTGCAGCTTTTGGAATGAAATTGCATAACCTTAGTTTTTGTAACATTACAAAGAATATCATGTTTCTGCGAATACACTTCGCAGACATTTAGCAGCCGATCCAGACCTTTAACAGAGGGACTTATTAACACCATATCATCGGCATAAACTAAGTTATTTATCCTTGTGTTATCTACAGGATGGGCCGTAAGTTTCCATACATAGGAAAATTTAAACGTTTGTTTTATGTTTCAGATACCCTAAGAATATGCGTTTGACGAAAGAGCAACGAATTGAAATCATACTGATGGCTGGGTCGGGAAGCAGTCGCATGGTTGCACTGAACTTTAACAGAAAACATGGAACGAACATCACACACGACACTGTGGCAAAACTTATTAACAAGTTTCAGAAAACTGGAAATGTTGCAGATCAACCGCGAAGTGGTCCAAGACGTACAGCCACCGATGAAGACACAACAGCTACGATACTTACAGCGCTTACACGGAGTCCCAGAAAAAGTACACGACGGTTGTCTGCAGAAAGTGGTGTCAGCAGATCGAGTATCAGGCGCATTTTGAAAGCAAACAAATGGCATCCATACAAATTGCATATGGCACAGCATTTGAGTGAAGACGACCCGGATAGACGGATGGAATTCTGTGAATGGGCATTAACCAAAGTGAACGAGGATGCAAACTTTTCAACTAAGATCTTGTTTACTGATGAAGCAAATTTTTACGTCAATGGAGAGGTTAAGCGGCAAAACATACGTTATTGGAGTAATGCTAACCCTAACTGGCTGAGTCCGACGAAGATGCAAGGTGCCGGTAAAGTGATGGTGTGGGCCGGGATATGGGGTGACAGAATTATTGGACCAATTTTTGTCAGTGGAAATCTTAATGCCGAAAGGTATCTTAACATGTTGCAAGAAGAGATTTTCCCATCCCTGCTAAACGAGGAAGGTAACTTCCCAGTTTACTTCCAGCAAGATGGAGCTCCACCTCATTATGGTCTTCACGTGCGTCGGTATTTGGATCAGCAGTTTTCCGGATGCTTGGATTGGTCGGCGTGGTCCTGTGGAGTGGCCTCCCAGATCCCCAGATCTCACCCCCCTTGATTTCTATCTTTGGGGGCACTTGAAGGCCATGGTGTATCAGGAAAAGATACGAGACATAAATCATCTAAAGGAACGTATCACCAACGCCATTACAAGCATAACGTCAACTGTGCTAATGCGTGTTCATCAACAGTGGGGAACACGTATTGAAATGTGTTTTCAAAACAATGGCAACCATGTAGAGCATATTATATAAATAAAAATGGTTGTCCATAAAAAAATGTTTATTTTTCCTATGTATGGAAACTTACGGCCCACCCTGTATACAACATCCTACTGTTGCCTCATTAAGTGAAGCAATTAATCCGTCAATATACACATTAAACAGCATATGGGAGAGCAAGGAGCCTTGTCTCACCCCGCAAGACGAGCCAAAACACTCGGATAGTACATTGCCCCACCTAACAGTGAAAGATTGGTGGGAATACCAAAATTTCAATAAATTTAATATGTACATGGGAACCTTCCTGTCTTCTAGTTTTGCAAATAAAATATTGTGGTTCACCCTATCATATGCCTTACTTATATCAAGGAAACAGCTATAAATGGTTGAATTACTGTCAATGTATTTAGATATTGTTTTTTTAAGTACATAGATACACAAGTCAGTTGAGTGGGACCTTTTAAAGCCAAACTGATTAGATGTCCATAGAAAATCATTTAATCGGAGTAACAAGAGTTTTTCTAGTAGTTTCAAGAAGCAGGAAGCGACAGCAATAGGCGTGTAATTATTGGTGGACAGAATGTTTCCGTACTTATTTTTGACCAGGGGCAAGATATATACTCTCATGAACTCTGCAGTGATATAACTATGAGCAAGCATGGCTGATAGGAGCAATGATATATGCAGACATACTACGTCATTTGCATATTTTAAGTGCTCATTCGATAAGTCATCTACCCCTGACGCAGAACCAGTCTTTAACTCTTTAATTAACCTCTTTACTTCAGAAAATGATATCAAAATATTTTCCCTTGTCCCTCCCACAATCGTTTCGCTGCAATCTATCTTAAGATTATCCCTACTCACACTGTTAAGAATGTTAGAATCGTGGTTTTTCCACAGCTTTGCAATTTCATCCTCCCCCGACACCCCATCGATTGTCGGAGGGAGGACATTTTTGACACCCGTTTGATTCTTAACAAATTTCCAAAATTTGTTATTATCGTTATTTATGCGAGCTTCACAGGCTTTTGATGCTCGAATAGACTCTTCTTGTTTACATCGCCTTATACTGACCCCGACTTTTGCACATATTCATGTATACTGGTCCTAATCTGGGTCTACCATGAAAGCACCACAAATCATAGGCGTCTTTCGATTCCCTCTTCATGGGGGCAATAAAATCATTCCATCCAGCAATAACTTAGTATGATAGTTGTAAGATTTAATCAGGGGGCTTCCTGCTTCTCTTAACAGGGATATTATCTTACTATAATACCTATCTATGAGTTTACAGTGAGAATCATTTGAGCAAGGATTATTACAGGCAAGGTGCAAAATTTCTAAATTATTAAAGAGGTGACATGTTCTGTCTTTGTATTCTATTCTCTGCTGCATATTAACATTGGACCAATCGACGCGATTATTCTTACCTATTGAGTTCTTGTTAAGTCGTGTTGCGTATAAATTGGTAACGTTAATTAATATTTCTAATGGTCTATGATCAGAGAGAAGGAAATCATACAAAATATGAACTCTAACAATTCGATCCTTTAGATTATTACAAGTGAGACAATGATCAATCCACCTGGTGGTACCACTCATATCGCTAACGTATGTAAAATTACCACTGGCTACCCCTAATACATCTACATCACTTATACTTAAATTGGCCGACTCGCACATGTTACCCAATTCTCCAAAGAATTCCGAGTTCACATGTGCGTTAAAGTCCCCCATTATTATACAGTGAGAATATTTGGGGTTATCTGATAATGACTTAATTTTGTACACCAAATCAATGTATTCATCTAGATTACTGCCGTTGTTGTATGGTAAATAGCAGTTTACAATTAATATGCAATCATTGTTCACTCGTAATTCAATGCCTAACAACCTTACATTCTCGTTTGTTAAAAATCTTATATGTTTTGACAAATTTTTCCTAAATAAGAAAGCAACACCACCAAAAGGCCTACCGTACATTAATTCATCTGACAAGTCTACTGCTGATGACGCATGGTACATAAACTCATCATGCATGGTAGAGAGGAATTTTAGCTCTTGCTTAGGTAGCCAGTGCTCCTGCAGGAGTATCAAATCTGCACTGTCGCAGATTTTATGAACATCTACAGTTGAATTCCTCCCTGACCTTACATTATATGAGACTATTTTCAACAAGTTATCCGCCATGACTGATAGAGAATTAAATATATAAATAAATTAAATAAATAAAATTAAATATATAAATATATTAAATATATACAGAAAATGAATGGATGCAAAAAGAAGCTACTCAACTCGCACTTGTGGCAAGTGATGTCGCGTGACTGATTCTTCCGAAATCCATTTTTTACTTTGTGTGACCAATGACCATATAGCTTATAGCGCAACAATTCTAATAAATTTAACTTCAATCTAATATTTTAACATGTTATGATTTACTTTTTATGGCTTTACTTTATTAAAGCGAATATTTTTTATCGTACTCCTTATCCTAAATATTGGGAAGCAATATGTTAAAGTGATATACAGTGGGAAGCAATATGTTAAAGAGAGGTTCCTGGGAAGCAATATGTTAAAGTGATCCAATTAACTTTGTATCGACATTTTAACGGTCTATTGTGTAGTATATTTAAAATGTGAAATACTAAACTAAAAGAGAGACAATAGTACGAAAGTAATTGTAAGTTTAGAGTTTAGTAACGGAGTGATTAGGAAATAAAAGAATTATATGAGTGCCAGGTAAAATTAACTGAAGTAAAATAAGAAAGATTGGTAAGTGCTCGTTAGCTCAGTGGTAGAGTGTTGCAAACTGATTCGAATTGAAACAATGCAGAGGTCGCAGGTTCGATCCCTGTACGGGCTAAGTTTTTTAACTTTTTGTATTCACAAACAGCAAACCCTAGTATGAGTTTTAACAAGTATAACATCTTTTAATGTCAATTGTAATGAGGGGCGATCCAGGGAGGGTATTCTAATTTTATTCCACGATCCGCCCCTGAAATGGTTCGCTTCAATATACGTCCTCTCATGATTATAGATTAGATTTTTCTCTTTGGTTCCCACGACCTTGACTCGTAAAAATCGAACAAACTTAAAACCCATATTTATGCTAAAAAGTAATTTCTATTTTGAAATTCTTCTGATTGCTTTTGAAAAGAAGTAATTTCTTTTGTATGAAATTGTGCTCATTGAAATCTGGCAGGCCGTACTTTTTTTTTTTACCTGTTGCAGCCCAAAAGTTCAGAACAATACGTATCTCGGAGCGAACTTTCAAATTTACTCGAATATTGCGTTCTTTACAGAAAAAGTTGGTTCGTTCGTGTGTACATGTGCGCATACGAGCAGGTGGGAGAAAACGTACGTCTTCCAGCTTTCAGTAAAGTGTTCAAGCATTTGAATTCGTAAAATGCTGTCCTTGTTCCGTGCCTTACATACCTAATTTCCTCAATTCAAAGATCAAAGTTACTTTGCTTAGCAATTAACGATTACACTAAACAACAATTTTTTACTTTTATTCTGTCTCAGCAACAAACAAAGCTGATCTATATGAAGTCGACGCTGCTGATTCCGAAAATGTTATGCATTTTGGAGTATCACGCATAGTTCCCATGAAATTCATATAATATGTATAATATTGTATATAATTAATAAAATATACAAAATACTGTATTAAAAAATATAAACATCACACATACTATAAGAGAAGCAATACACACGACGTAATGAGACAAACATCACATGTGGTCAAAGTTGCGAGATAATAAAATAAATGAACACCTTTCACTACAAAAATTGAATATTTTTTCCAAAACAAAAAAATGGAAATTTCTCAAAAACTATACGTGATAGGAAAATAATAAAAACATTTTTGCAATTAGCGTTAAAAACTCTATAATAATAACTTAAAACTTTTCCTGAGACAAAATCATTGTTAAACAGTGTTTAAATTAACAGTGTTATTTATGATCGTTCACATTTACTGTGATAACCCTCACGAAGATATTCGTTAAACCGACCGACTCGTTGCAGACCCCTTTGGGATCGACTTTGAGTAGAAGAACCTTCGTTAGTTAAAACGAACAAAGTCCGTGTGTTAAATTAAACCTTTATGTTATAAGGTTTACTCCATAATTAACAGCAAACCTAATTAACTGTAACTTAGGAACATAGAACTCTTTAGCTTCGTTTGTTACTTTCATTCTTACGTAGATAGGCTAGAGTTGTCCTTTATGATCTTATCCTTTGTACGATAGTTTAGTTTAGTTTAGGTAATTTTGCAACCATAGGTTAAAGGGGATCTTTTAAACTATTCCCCCCCCCCAACATACTCTTTTCAATAATCATCCCCCAATGTTGATCTTTTCAACTGTATACCCCTCAAAGTTTAAACTCTGCAAATTAACCAAAATGAGATAAGAAAACAATAACAACAAATTTATTATTTATTGCAAACATATAATAAATAGGGAACAATTATTTACATAGGATAAAATTTGAATGCCCGGTTAGGTCAACTATACGCCCTTGACGAATGGTTAGGTTTAGTCGTGATATTTGCGTTAGTTTTAACGAAAATATCACAACTAAACCTAACCAATCGTCAAGGGCGTACAGTTGACCTAACCGGGCATTCAAATTTTTTCCGATGTAAATAATGGTTCTCTATAAACCGGAAATATGATTGAATATAATAGAATTTTCAAGATATGTATCTTATATACATATCTTAAAAAATTCTATTTTGTAAATAAGATACTTAAAACCTGTTCTATTATCTCCCCCTAATATTTACCTTTTAAGCTATGTCCCCCCTCAATGAAGCTGGGGGTGAAAATAGTTCAAAAGATCCGTTGAAGGTTAAAGTGCGTACTATTTACGTCCTTACTGCGTTAATGCAATTTATTGTAGGGATCTCCACTCCACAGTTCACTTCCAAGGGAAAGTCCCCACAAGGAGCAATCTACCCTAGTCAGTCTGTTTGCGTATACCACTACAGTAAATTATGGAGGGTATCTGAATTTAAGAAACTTGTTGAAAAAGTTTCTTCGCGGACGATGCTATTTATTTCGGATCACCTGAAGATGAGGACCCCCAGCCTTCTTTAGTTAGCCTTATAAAGCTAACTAATGAAAATATCACGACTTAACCAAACCAATCGTCAAGGGGGTACAGCTGACCTAACGATTAGTTAGGTTAAGTCGTGATAATTTCGTTAGTTAGCCTTATAAGGCAAACTAACGAAGGCTGGGGGCCCTGATCTTCAGGTGATCCTTTATTTCTTCTACTGTATAATGAGTGACAAAAAAAGAAGCGAGTGGTGCTCAATTTGAAAAACTTGCAGAACAAAAAAGTGAACTTGAAAAGTGTGCTTTAAAAATCACTCCCAAATTGCATCCACTTTTCACTTCTACTTCAGGAAAAGGTGATCAGTCAACAAGAAGTACTCGCCAAGATATTATTCCATTAACAAGCAATTATAGCTGACAGTGAGGTTGCTTTATCAAAAAGTCAAGATACCAAATTTTAATGATTTTAATGAAATTGTTGAAAAGTTTGTCAATGCAAATGCCAGAAACAAATAATTTTGTTAGTTGATGTATTTTATAAAATTTACTCATAATAAAAACAAATTTTCATCTATTTCATTGCATTTTAATTTATTGTTGTCCTCGTGTTGATAGATAATTTTCCTTGTGAGTCACTGAAGAATGTCTCTACGTGTTGTTGTTTTTTTACACGAGTAGTTAAAATTTATAACTTCCCAGAGTTCTTTTAATTGCGTCCAGCATATAATACGGAAAGCTCTCTGAACACAAAATACGGGAAATCTGTCAACCCTAATTATCATGTTATTCTGGTGTAGGATACGCCGCAGCAGGTTTGTCAATTTACCCATGTGGTGTGTGTGTGTGTGTGTGTGGCGGCGGTAGGTGCTCTGTTCAACCAGGACGACTGTTTGAACGAATGCCTTTTCTCCTCTTCAGTACCTTCTCTACAGTGCATCAGGGTTGTTTCTCCCATCTCAACCAGTTCGTTGAAAATTAAATATATGATTATGTATTTATGGATGTATGTGTGACTGTGTGTATGTATGTAAATGTTCGTGCTCAGTAAGCACTCTGTGCAGTTTTTTAAAACAAAGCTGCAATTCCATTCGAAATGTATATACAAAATTTGTGATATAAGCAATGTGTAATTAAAAATTAATCGTATAGAAAGCAGGACTCGGGAAACGACGGTGCATAAGAGTCCAAAGCACCAGAACCCAGGCTGGAAGAAAGAGTAAGTGATCGGAGTTAAAGTGGTCCGGAGTGAAAAGTAGCACCAGGTCCCATGATTCTTCTCCCTGGCCTTCATGGAAATGGTTATTTGGCAAAAAACTATTCTTTTTATAACAAAAAAACAGATTAAAACTGTAAAGGAATTTGAATGCTCCTTTTAAAGTTTTAGATAATTTAAGAAAAATATAGATCCTATTATTTCGAAAGTTTTAAACTTTTAATAATTGACACAGTTTCCAAAATATTTGGTTGACATTTTCATCCCATATACAATACTAAAATAAAATAATTAGGTTCAATATAAAGATTGATATGCATTAATTTTTAAATATTTGTATTCTTTTCATCCTAAATATATAATTAAATTTTTTACCGCGAATAAAAACATGCAGGATTGATATTATGTGAAAGAAAATTTACGAAGGTTATACTCGTATTGATGTTACATAAAGCTTAAAGATTATTTGTTTTGAATAATAAAAAAAATGAATGAATATCACGTAGAACCCAAAGGAGGTCATAAAACCCATTTTCTTTTCTTTAGTTTTTAATGAAGCGTGACGAGTTTTGCATATATAAGCATTACTTTTGTCTGTACGAAGCACAACTCATTTTGAAAGAGTAAAGACAACATGAAGCTTTTTGTAAGTTATATAATTTAGATTCGTCTTAGGTAGTTTAAATAAGTTAAATGTGAATTATCTCATGAGAATTTGAGCTTGACTATTAGATCCTATACAGTAGTAATATCACAGGAGAAGATAATGGGATTAGTGAGCAAAATATATACATTTATAGATTAATTTAATTTTTGTCCGATAAAATTATGATATAAGATAGACTACTAACTAATCATTATATTTTTCAGGCATTCGTATTTCTTTTCGTTCTTCTAATCAGTACGTTGAATGTGGTCAACGCTGTGCCAGTACCCGGTGGCCATGGAGGTCACGGAGGTCATGGGAGGAAAAGGACACGGTGGTCATGGAGGTGGAAAGGGATGGTAAATGAAAGAGCCGGAACTCATTGTTTTTCTTTGTAAAATACAAGATTGAACATTTTGTGAGCAGCGAGAAGTGTAATATTTAATAACGATTAAAACTATCTAAACAAATGTATGTTTTTTCTTGCTATTTTTAAAATATTAACTCCTAAGAAATATTTTAGACCACTGAATTCTTAAAATCGCAAAAATCGTGCAATGTAGGGGTAGATTGCATAATCACCGTTACTGATAAACCAGATTATTCACTGAAATGAGAAATAAACTACAGATTTTCAATTATTTATGACTTTTGAAATGTAAAACGTGAGATTCAGAAAAATCTAGAGTCATCTTCAATCTTTTTAATTCACAATCTTCGCCTATCATTTAATTATATTTTAGACTATGTGAATCACAAAGGTTAAATATTCAATAGGATTAATCAAATAAATTTTGAGTTTTTCAGCCTGCTATAAATAGTTATTTACTCTAGACCAAAAATTACGTTGTATTAATTTATCTGTTATGAGTAGAGTGTACACTCTGTAACTGCAGGGCTACCAGGGCCCGGCTACGATATATATATATGTTAAACACAGACCGTGCATGGAACAAGGAACTCTTCTGGGAAAATTAAATCCACTATAGTGGATTTAATTTTCCGGAAGAGTTCCTTGTTCCATGCACGGTCTGTGTTTAACATATAAGTTTCTCAGGGGACCATTCTGAGTTTGTATATATATATATATATATATATATATATATATATATATCTGCCAGCGCCTATAGCTCAGTGGATAACAACGTTTCGCTTCATCGAAGTGAAAACACTGAGGTCGGGGTTTGACTGCAGATGGTGTTAATGATAATTCGGAAGTTACCACAATGGGACGCGTTTGTTGGCCTGAATTCTGTGCCAGTTTCTGGCCCTCCTGATTGGGTTTATATATATATATATATATATATACATACACACATTTAACTGCAATGACCACGCAGTATATTAATGTATAGAAACGACGTAAGTATAGAGGAGTGTTCTGCACACGAGGAAGAGAAATAACGAACAAATGAAAAATGAGGTAACCGCCCGGGAATCGAACCCAGGATCTTCCGATTGCCGGTCAGATATGCTATCCACTACACCACGGGTCTCGATCAGTCAGAAGTCGTAATTCTCTACATAGGGCAGAAACCAATGCCTTGAGAGGGCACCCTCGCAAATCGTGAATATTTACATTTAACTGCAATGACCACGCACTATATTAATGTATAGAAACGACGTAAGTATAGAGGAGTGTTCTGCACACGAGGAAGAGAAATAACGAACAAATGAAAAATGAGGTAACCGCCCGGGAATCGAACCCAGGATCTTCCGATTGCCGGTCAGATATGCTATCCACTACACCACGGGCCTCGATCAGTCAGAAGTCGTAATTCTCCTACATAGGGCAGAAACCAATGCCTTGAGAGGGCACCCTCGCAAATCGTGAATATGTACATTTAAAGACATATTGCAGCCCATTTTTTGATAGGACAACAGCAGGTTTTCCACCAGCTCCCTGTAATTGTCAGCTTTGGTATTTCCGAGAAAATTGGTTGTTACTAACTTGAAAGCAACCCACGCTGTCTTCTCCTCACCACCCAGGATACGGTCGAACTCCTCATCTCTCAGAAGCTCGCGGATCTGTGGACCAACAAATACACCCCTTGATTTTTGCTTCGCTGAGCTTTGGGAATTTACACCGAGGTACTTAAAAGCTGCCCCCGTTTTATCCATAGCCTTAACAAAATTTTTCATGACGCCCAGTTTGATGTGTAAGGGTGGTAACAAAATCTTGCTCGATTCTACAAGTGGAGGATACTGAACATTTTTTGTTCGAGGTTCCAATGAGTGTCGGAGTGGCCAATCCTTCTTAATGTAATGAGAAGTCCTAGCCCGACTATCCCATTCACACAGAAAACAGCAATACTTAGTGTAGCCCGGCTGCAGTCCAAGCACGATAGCAACAACTTTCAAGTCACCACAAACCTGCCACTGATGTTTGTCATAGTTTATGCAGTTCAAAAGTTGCTTCATGTTGTCATATGTTTCCTTCATGTGGACTGCATGACCACCTGGAATTGATGGCAATACGTTACCAACATGCAACAAAACAGATTTTGGACTCAACTTCGATGACTCAATGAACAGTCTCCACTCATCAGGATTGTGAATAATGTTGAGAGCTGCCATCAGACCATCGATGTCGTTGCAAGCTACAAGGTCACCTTCCATGATGAAGAATGGAACAAAATCTTTTTGACGGTCACGAAACTTACACACACTAACATTTTCAGCGAGGAGATTCCACTGCTGCAATCTGGAGCCCAACAGCTCTGCCTTACTCTTTGGCAGTTCTAAATCTCTGATAAGTTCGTTTAATTCATTCTGAGTTATCATGTGCGGTTTAGAAGATGTCAAGTTATAAACAAATTCAGGGTCTTGTGAAGTTGAAGGTTCACAAGTTTCGCAGGTTCCTTCATTCTCCTCGTCCTCTGACTCCAGGGAGAATGAGTGTGGGGGCTCAGGAACGGGTAGTCCTTCGCCGTGAGGTACCGGGCGTATAGCAGAGGGTATATTCGGATATTGTAAAATCCACTTTTTCTTCTTGCAAATACCTTTCTTGACTGGAGGCACCATGCAGAAGTAACAATTGCTGACATGATCTGTTGGTTCCCTCCACACCATTGGCACTGCAAAAGGCATAGATTTCCTTTTCCGATTCAACCACTGGCGAAGGTTTGTTGCACAAGTATTGCAGCATATGTGTGGGGCCCAGCTCTTGTCCTGATCTCCAATCTTACAGCCAAAATAAAGGTGATAGGCTTTCCTAATCACGGCGGTTATAGCACGCTTTTGTGATGCAAAAGTCAATTCTTCACAAACATAACAGAAGTTATCTACACTGTTCACGCAATTACGAGGCATCTTTGTTCAAATTAGGTTGAAAAAAATTCATTTTCAAAAGCAAACACTAAAAAGAGTTTGACAAGGGTGCACTGTATGACTTCCGCGAATGAACTGATGCTGTGGCGTAATATGTAGAGCCTGTGACACATCGACGCCTTGATTCTACTGCGCATGCGCGTAGTTATATATTTTTTTATTTTAATAAATTAATGTAATTACATTGCATTTTAATAATTTTAAATTAGGTAAGGTTAAGTTAGGTTAGTATTCCATTTATATTAATATCAAAAACATTATGGGAAGCAATGTGTTAAAATGATCCAATCTATTTTTTAATAAATAATTTACGAATACATAATGTAATAGATAAATTTAAAATTACATTTTATTGTACAGGGTGTCTCAAAAGTCACCATCTATTTTGGTGACATTAGATGTTTTTAAAAAAATGCTATGCTGGCATAAAGATATGTACTTCTGGTGCAAATTTGTGTATTTAAAAAAAGTTAATTGGTTTATTTCGAATTTTGTGTAATTTATAAATTTATCTTGACATGCTTGAACAATTCCTCGAACCTCAACTTCTTACAGATGGCATTCTTGACACAGTAGTTTTTCAGCAGGATGGAGCACCGTGCCATTATGCAATAATTGTACGTGATTATCTTGACAGACGCTTCCCAGGTCGCTGGATTGGTCGTGGAGGAACACAACCATGGGCAGCACGTTCACCCGATTTAACACCATTAGATTTTTTCGCCTGGGGTTTCATTAAGTCTAAGGTGTACACTGGTAGAAGAATTAATGATGTAGCCGAACTTCGAAATCGTATTACCGATGCAGTTCAGAAAATAACACCTCAAATGCTGGAAAGTGTGTTCCGGGAAACAACTTATCGCTTTGAGCTCTTTAGAGACACTGATGGTCGCCATGTGGAGACAGATAAATAAATAGCACTAATTCTTTGTGGCACTTACTTTGAAATAAATATATTTTTCATGTCTTAAACCAGTTTTTCGTAATTCCCATTATTTTTCAAAATAGATAGTAACTTTTGAGACACCCTGTATTTATATGTATATATTTATATTAATTTATTAAAATAAAAAATATAACTACGCGCATGCGCAGTAGAGTCAATGCGTCGATGTGTCACAGGCGTCTAATATTACGCGACAGATGCAGCCCAGTTAGTAGGGTGCAGGGTTGCCTGATATCTTTATAAATAGAGCCAATTGGCAATTTTAGGCATAATTTTTGTATTCAATGACCCGAAATTAGTAAAGATTGACTACTTTTATTTCCGAAGCATTTTGGCTGTAGACCAGTTTTATAAGAAAAGAGTGAAATTCTTATTAATGTTAAATGATTACCAAAAGAAAAAATTCTGAATTGACCTCAGCTCGATTACAGGATGAAGTAATTTAGTTGAAAGGGGTACATAATAGTGAAAAATATACACTAGTGGGCTGCATATGAAGCGCGGAAGAGAACGCTTTAATGAACAAGATTCGGGAGTGAACCTTTGCCCATGCCAGCGTCGAGAGTTTAGTGGATAACACCATTTCTCTATAAGTGAATACGCGGAGATTAGGGGTTCCACTCCCGATGGTACTGGTAATAATAATGCCTTTCAGAAAATTTGTATTATATAAAATCGTGGGTGTTCATGCATATTATTATATCTACTGGTCACCATTGTTACAGTGGAGAATTGAATGAAATGCCGCCATCACCTCGAGTGCAAGGGAGTTAGTATAGAAAACACCTCTGGACGAAAAAGGATCATGTGTTCCTTAGAGTGCTAAAATATACACCAGGTTACGTTAATATTTACCTTATCGTAGCATAGTGGTATTGCCTTTGTCCTTTACTCAAAAGGTGCTCGGAACGAATCCTCGTGGAGATATTTTTCATTATGCAAAATCGTACGTGTTCATGCATGATATTCCACTTATATATATATACTGTACTGATCCAAATTTAGTTCGGTAGCTGTTCTCCTCCCAACATTTTAGTACCGCAGCGCGTCCACACCTGTTCCGGTAGCACTACAGTCTACACACACACACACACATACCTATATACATACTTCACTTATTAGCTTAACAAGCCTAGTCCTCTACAACCCATAGCATTAACAATGCACCAACTAGGCTAACCTAGGCCTACCCTGAATCGACGAGCGATCCTAAAGTGGACTGTGAAATTATGATTTCACTATTCAGTGACATGAATTTATCAATTTTTTTGAACTTTCGTATAGAAAACTATTTTTAACAACTATTGTTCAAGTTCAATTTGCAAAAAAACAACTCATCCGATGCAAATAACCTCTCACTTTAAGGACAATATAAAAAAGGTTTCATGTTATTTCTATTTCATTTAGTTATCCTTGGAA